>CM040242.1:16532605-17082451 GCA_022545495.1 Chrysanthemum lavandulifolium | reverse complement strand
ATTTTTAAATTTAAATTTTGAGGTAAAAGCAATTTGGTCAAGCCAAATTTAAAAAGAAAAACAAACCGTTAAAATAATTTTTGACAAAATTTTAAAATTTTTCAAATGTTGGTCTGCAATTTGGTAAACCAAAATCAAACCGTTTAAATCAAAACCCTTTTTTTATAAACCCTTTAAAAGGGCCCTTAATCAAACGCTTTCAACCCTTTTAAAAACCGTTTAAAAACAAAAACCCGATAAAGCTTAGTCAACCCGGGCAAACCCTTAAGCAAACCTTGGAAAACCGTTAACAAACCGCTTAAGAAACTTTTGAAAACGCTTCTAAACGGCAAATGTAAGACAAAACAAAAACCCCCAAAAAGCAAATTTCCTTGATTTAAATAAATCCAAAAAAAAACAAAATAAGGGGACCAACCCTTCCTTTGAAATCTTAAAACAAACTTTTAATTCAAAACCTTAAAACTTGACAAATCGCCTTGATCGGATCAAATTGCACCCGAATGACATCAAACCGCATACACGAAAATTGTACGAGACTCAAACCGCTTTCTTGAAACTCTTCAAAAACAAAACTTTTCCAATTCAAAACACCATAACCAAGATGAATTAAGCCTTCCAAACCAAAACCTAAGCACTTATGATGATTCTAAACACAAAAGTACTATCAAAATTCAAACTTTAACACTTTTATGGTATAGAATTAGAACCAACAAAACACACAAATAACTAATCTTTATGATCTAACCATGGCTCTTGATACCAATTGTTGGATATTGGTTATTGTAACACACAAAAAATCAATTATATGGTTTGAATCTTAGCAAGAAACTTAGAGAGAGAAAGTAGGAGATGGGATCCTTTCTAGAGAGAGAAAGTGAGAGAAAAACAAATAGAAGGTTAGATTAGAAATGAAACGTCCAACCCTCTACCTTAGGAGGTAGACGGTATTTATAGTTTACATAATCGCCTCTACTCGGGCCGTGGATCGAGCATCTGATGGGTAAAGACCCTTCCTCCCCACGGTGTTACTCTAACTAAATAACTAACTAATAGATAACGTAATGTCTACGAAATGACATATGCTAGACAATAGTTGTGGCGACCGACACTTCACTATGGATTTTCTAAATCTTAACAGAATAGCGGTTCTTAGTTGGATCTAACTGGTTCTTGGCCAAAATAGCGTTTTCTTAACCGGTTCTAACTGGTTCTTCGGTTCTTGGTGGAATATCCAAGTCTTAACAAGTTCTAACCGGTTCCCTACCGGTTCAGCCGTTTCGGTCATTTTGATGTATTTCGATGAAAACGGAGTTACTGGTTAAAAGTTATGGCCGTTTGAAATTTTTGACGTAAAGTCAACTTTGGTCAAGCCGCAAGTGGTCAAAATGCAAAGAGTCAAAACGTAAAAGTCAAAACTCGCTTTTGATCCAATCGCAGCGCTCAAATCGCATTGGTCAAATCGCAGGATTGTCAAACCACCGGAATACAAACCGCTTAAATCAAACCGCTTTTTATCAAACCGCTTCTTATCAAACCGCTTAACTTAAACCGCTTAGATCAACCCGCTTTGATCAAACCGCTGAAGACAAACCGGTTGAGTCAAACCGCTTAAGTCAAACCGCTTATGTCAAACCGCTAAAGACAAACCGCTTGTGTCAAACCGCTTAAGTCAAACCACTTAAGTCAAACTGCTTATGTCAAACCGCTTACGTAAACCGCTTAAGTCAAACCGCTTCTGATACAACGAATCTAGACAAACCGCATCCAAGAACATGACAAATCGATTCCTTGATCAGATCAAATCGCACCTGAATGACACCAAACCGCATACACGAAAATAGTACGAGACTCAAACCGCTTCCTTGAAACTCATCAAAAACTAAACTTTTCCAATTCAAAACACTATAACCAAGATGAATTAAGGCTTCCAAACCAAAACCTAAGCACTTATGATGCTTCTAAACACAAAAGTACTATCAAAATTCAAACTTTAACACTTTTAGGGTATAGAATTCGAACCAACAAAACACACAAATAACCAATCTTTATGATCTAACCATGGCTCTTGATACTAATTGCTGGATATTGGTTATTCTAACACACAAACAATCAATTATATGGTTCGAAACTTAGCAAGAAACTTAGAGAGAGAAAGTGGGAGATGGGATCCTTTCTAGAGAGAGAAAGTGAGAGAAAACCGGGAGAAGGTTAGATTAAGAAATGAACGTCCAACCCTCTACCTTGGGAGGTAGAGAGTATTTATAGTTTTACATAATATGCCCTCCGTCGAGTCAGTGAATCAAGCATACAGCGGGTAAAGACCCACCCGTCATCCTCCACGGTGTTACTCTAACTAACTAACTAACTAATAGATAAAGTAATGTCTACGAGCTAACATATGTTAGACAATAGTTGTGGCGATCAAACTTTCACTATAGATTTTCTAAATCCTAACAGGAATAGGAATTTCTTAACTGGATCTAACTGGTTCTTGGCCAAAATAGCGTTTTCTTAACTGGTTCTAACTGGTTTTTACTGGTTTTTCACAGGAATATCCGGTTCCTAACAAGTTCTAGCTGGTTCCTATTGGTTCAGGCTGTTCCGGTCATTTTGATAGGTATTTCGATGAAAACGGAGTTACGGTTCAAAAGTTATGGCCGTTTGAAATTTTTGACGTAAAAAGTCAACTTTTGTCAAGCCGCAAGTGGTCAAAATGCAAATAGTCAAACAGTAAAAGTCAAAACTCAGTTTTTTTGATCAAATCGCAGCGTTCAAATCGCATTGGTCAAATTGCAGGATTGTCAAACCGTTGGAATACAAATCGCTTAAATCAAACCGCTTTTTATCAAACCGCTTTTTATCAAACCGCTTCTTATCAAACCGCTTCTTATCAAACTGCTTACCTCAAACCGCTTAGATCAACCTGCTTAGATCTAACCGCTGAAGACAAACCGCTTGTGTCAAACCGCTTATGTCAAACCGCTAAAGACAAACCACTAAAGACAAACCGCTTGAGTCAAACCGCTTAAGTCAAACCGCTTATGTCAAACGGCTTACGTAAACCGCTTATGTCAAACCGCTTCCGATACAACGAATCTAGACAAACCGCATCCAAGAACTTGACAAATCGCTTCCTTGATCAGATAAAATCACACCCGAATGACATCAAACCGCATACACGAAAATAGTACGAGACTCAATCCACTTCCTTGAAACTCTTCAAAAACTAAACTTTTCCAATTCAAAACACCATAACCAAGATGAATTAAGCCTTCCAAACAATAACCTAAGCACTTATGATGATTCTAAACACAAGAGTACTATCAAAATTCAAACTTTAACACTTTTATGGTATAGAATTCGAACCAACAAAACACACAAATAACCAATCTTTATGATCTAACCATGGCTCTTGATACCAATTGTTAGATATTGGTTATTGTAACACACAAACAATCAATTATATGGTTCGAATCTTAGCAAGAAACTTAGAGAGAGAAAGTGGGAGATGGGATCCTTTCTAGAGAGAGAAAGTAAGAGAAAAACAAAGAGAAGGTTTGATTAAGAAATGAAACATCCAACCCTCTACCTTAGGAGGTAGAGGGTATTTATAGTTTTACATAATACGCCCTCTATCAGGCTGTGGATCAGGCATACAGTGGGTAAAGACACTTTCGTCCTCCACGGTGTTAGTCTAACTAACTAACTAACTAATAGATAAAGTAATGTCTACGAGCTAACATATGCTAGACAATAGTTGTGGTGACCGACACTTCACTATGGATTTTCTAAATCTTAACAGGAATAGGCAGTTCTTAGCCGGATCTAACTGGTTCTTGGCTAAAATAGCATTTTCTTAACTGGTTCTTAGCTGGAATATCTAGTTCCTAACAAATTCTTATTGGTTCAGGCTGTTCCGGTCATTTTGACACGTATTCGATGAAAACGGAGTTACGGTTCAAAAGTTATGGCCGTTTAAAATTTTTGACGTAAAAAGTCAACTTTGGTCAAACCGCATGTGGTCAAAATGCCAATAGTCAAAACGTAAAAGTCAAAACTCAGTTTTTTTGATCAAATCGTAGTTTTCAAATCGCATTGGTCAAATTGCAGGATTGTCAAACCGCTGGAATACAAATCGCTTAAATCAAACCGCTTTTTATCAAACCGCTTCTTAACAAACCACTTAACTCAAACCACTTAAATCAAACCACTTTGATCAAATCGCTGAAGACAAACCGCTTGAGTCAAACCGCTTAAGTCAAACCGCTTATGTCAAACCGCTAAAGACAAACCGCTTGTGTCATACCGCTTAAGTCAAACCGCTTAAGTTAAACTGCTTATGTCAAACCGCTTACGCAAACCACTTAAGTCAAACCGCTTCTGATACAACGAGTAGACAAACCGCATCCAAGAACTTGACAAATCGCTTCCTTGATCAGATCAAATCGCACCTGAATGACATCAAACTACATACACGAAAATAGTACGAGACTCAAACTGCTTCCTTGAAACTCTTCAAAAACTAAACTTTTCCAATGCAAAACACTATAACCAAGATGAATTAAGCCTTCCAAACCAAAACCTAAGCACTTATGATGATTCTAAACACAAAAGTACAATCAAAATTCAAACCTTAACACTTTTAGGGTATAAAATTCGAACCAACAAAACACACAAATAACCAATCTTTATGATCTAACCATGGCTCTTGATACCAATTGTTGGATATTGGTTATTATAACACACAAACAATCAATTATATGGTTCAAAACTTAGAAAGAAACTTAGAGAGAGAAAGTGGGAGATGGGATCCTTTCTTGAGAGAGAAAGTGAGAGAAAAACAAAGAGAATGTTAGATTAAGAAATGAAACGTCCAACCTCTACCTTGGGAGGTAGAGGGTATTTATAGTTTTACATAATGCGCCCTCTGTCGGGCTGTGGATCAGGTATATACAGTGGGTAAAGGCCCGTCCGTCCACCACGGTGTTACTCTAACTAACTAACTAACTAGTAGATAAAGTAATGTCTACGAGCTAACATATGCTAGACAATAATTGTGGCGACCGACACTTCACTATGGATTTTCTAAATCCTAACAGGAATAGGCAGTTCTTAGTTGGATCTAACGGTTCTTGGCCAAAATAGCATTTTCTTAACTGTTTCAAACTGGTTCTTATTGGTTCTTGGCAGGAATATTCGGTTTCTAACAAGTTCTAACTGGTTCATACTGGTTCAGGCTGTTCCGGTCATTTTGACAGGTATTTCGAAAACGGAGTTACGGTTCAAAAGTTATGGCCGTTTGAAATTTTGAGGTAAAAAGTCAACTTTGGTCAAGCCGCAAGTGGTCAAAACGCAAATAGTCAAACCGTAAAAGTCAAAACTCAATTTTTTTGATCAAATTGCAACGTTCAAATCGAATTGGTCAACTCGCAGGATTGTCAAACCGCTGGAATACAAACCACTGAAATCAAACTGCTTTTTATCAAACCGTTTCTTATCAAACCGCTTAACTCAAACCGCTTAGATCAAACCTCTGAAGACAAACCGCTTGAGTCAAACCGCTTAAGTCAAACCGCTTATGTCAAACCGCTAAAGACAAACCGCTTGAGTCAAACCGCTTAAGTCAAACCGCTTATTTCAAACCGCTTATGTCAAACCGCTTCCGATACAACGAATCTAGAGAAACCGCATCAAAGAACTTGACAAATCGCTTCCTTGATCAGATCAAATCGCACCCGAATGACATCAAACCGCATACATGAAAATAGTACGAGACTCAAACCGCTTCTTTGAAACTCTTCAAAAACTAAACTTTTCCAATTCACAACCCCATAACCAAGATGAATTAAGCCTTCCAAACCAAAACCTAAGCACTTATGATGATTCTAAACACAAAAGTACTATCAAAATTCAAACTTTAACACTTTTATAGTATGGAATTTGAACCAACAAAACACACAAATAACCAATCTTTATGATCTAACCATGGCTCTTGATACCAATTGTTGGATATTGGTTATTGTAACACACAAACAATCAATTATATGGTTCGAATCTTAGCAAGAAACTTAGAGAGAGAAAGTGGAAGATGGGATCCTTTCTAGAGAGAGAAAGTTTGAGAAAAACAAAGAGAAGATTAGATTAAGAAAGGAAACGTCCAACCCTATACCTTGGGAGGTAAAGGGTATTTATAGTTTTACATAATACACGCTCTGTCGGGCTTTAGATTAGGCATACAGTGGGTAAAGGCCGTCCGTCCTCCACGGTGTTACTCTAACTAAATAACTAACTAATAGATAACATAATGTCTACGAGCTAACATATGCTAGACAATAGTTGTGGCGACCAACACTTCACTAGCCAAAATAGCATATTCGGTTCCTAACTAGTTCTAAGTGGTTCCTACTGGTTCAGGATGTTCCGGTCATTTTGACAGGTATTTCGCTGAAATTTTTGACGTAAAAAGTCAACTTTGGTCAAGCCGCAAGTGGTCAAAACGCAAATAGTCAAAACTCAGTTTTTTTGATCAAATAGCAGTGTTCAAATCGCATTGGTCAAATTGCAGGATTGTCAAACCGCTGGAATACTAACCGCTTAAATCAAACCGCTTTTTATCAAACCGCTTCTTATCAAACCGCTTAACTCAAACCGCTTAGATCAAACCACTTTGATCAAACCGCTGAAGACAAACCGCTTGAGTCAAACCGCTTAAGTCAAACCGCTTATGTCAAACCGCTTGTGTCAAATCGCTTAAGTCAAGCCGCTTAAGTCAAACTGCTTATGTCAAACCGCTTACGTAAACCGCTTAAGTCAAACCGCTTCTGATACAACGAATCTAGACAAACCGCATCCAAGAACTTGACAAATCGCTTCCTTGATCAGATCAAATCGCACCCGAATGACATCAAACCGCATACACGAAAATAGTACGAGACTCAAACCGCTTCCTTGAAACTCTTCAAAAACTAAACTTTTCCAATTCAAAACACTATAACCAAGATGAATTAAGCCTTCCAAACCAAAACCAAAGCACTTATGATGATTCTAAATACAAAAGTACTATCTAAATTCAAACTTTAACACTTTTAGGGTATAGAATTCGAACCAACAAAACACACAAATAACCAATCTTTACGATCTAACCATGGCTCTTGATACCAATTGTTGTATATTGGTTATTGTAACACACAAACAATCAATTATATGGTTCGAAACTTAGCAAGAAACTTAGAGAGAGAAAGTGGGTGATGGGATCCTTTCTAGAGAGAAAAGTGAGAGAAAAACAAAGAGAAGGTTAGATTAAGAAATGAAACGTCCAACCTCTACCTTGGGAGGTAGAGGTATTTATAGTTTTACATAATACGCCCTTCGGGTTGTGGATCGCATACATGGGTAAAGACCCGTCCGTCCTCCACGGTGTTACTCTAACTAACTAACTAATAGATAAAGTAATGTCTACGATCTAACATATGCTAGACAATAGTTGTGGCGACCGACACTTCACTATGGATTTTCTAAGTCCTAACAGAATAGCGCTTTTAATTTGGATCTAAGCGGTTCTTGGCCAAAATAGCTTTTTCTTAACGGTTCTAACGGTTCTTCTTGGTTCTTAATCGGAATATCCGGTTCCTAACAAGTTCTAACTGGTTCAGGCTGTCCCGGTCATTTTGACAGGTATTTCCCTAAAAGCGGAGTTACGGTTCAAAAGTTATGGTCGTTTGAAATTTTGAGGTAAAAAGTCAACTTTGGTCAAGCCGCAAGTGGTCAAAACGCAAGTAGTCAAACCGTAAAAGTCAAAACTTAGTTTTTTTGATCAAATCGCATTGGTCAAATCGCAGGATTGTCAAACCGCTGGAATACAAACCGGTTAAATCAAACCGCTTTTTATCAAACTGCTTCTTATCAAACTGCTTAACTCAAACCGCTTAGATCAAACCGCTTAGATCAAACCGCTGAAGACAAACCGCTTGTGTCAAACCGCTTTTGTCAAACCGCTAAAGACAAACCGCTTATGTCAAACCGCTAACGTAAACCGCTTATTTCAAACCGCTTCCGATACAACGAATCTAGACAAACCGCATCCAAGAACTTGACAAGTCGCTTCCTTGATCAGATCAAATCGCACCCGAATGACATCAAACCGCATACATGAAAATAGTACGAGACTCAAACCGCTTCCTTGAAACTCTTCAAAAACTAAACTTTTCCAATTCGAAACACCATAACCAAGATGAATTAAGCCTTCCAAACCAAAACCTAAGCACTTATGATGATTCTAAACACAAAAGTACTATCAAAATTCAAACTTTAACACTCTTATGGTATAGAATTCGAACCAACAAAACACACAAATAACCAATCTTTATGATCTAACCATGGCTCTTGATACCAATTGTTGGATATTGGTTATTGTAACACACAAACAATCAATTATATGGTTCGAATCTTAGCAAGAAACTTAGAGAGAGAAAGTGGGAGATGGGATCCTTTTTAGAGAGAGAAAGTGAGAGAAAAACAAAGAGAAGGTTAGATTAAGAAATGAAACGTCCAACCCTTTACCTTAGGAGGTAGAGGGTATTTATAGTTTTACATAATATGCCCTCTGTCGGGCTGTGGATCAGGCATACAGTGGGTAAAGACCCTTCCGTCCTCCACGGTGTTACTCTAACTAATAACGTAATGTCTACGAGCTAACATATGCTAGACAATAGTTGTGGCGACCGACACTTCACTATGGATTTTCTAAATCCTAACAGAATAAGCGCCTCTTAGTCGGATCTAAGCGGTTCTTGGCCAAAATTGCGTTTTCTTAACTAGTTCTAACTGATTCTTGGCTGGAATATCCGGTTCCTATCAAGATCTAACTTGTTCCTACTGGTTCAGGCTGTTCTGGTCATTTTGACAGGTATTTCGATAAAAACGGAGTTACGGTTCAAAAGTTATGGCCGTTTGAAATTTTGAGGTAAAAAGTCAACTTTGGTCAAGCTGCAAGTGGTCAAAACGCAAATAGTCAAACCGTAAAATTCAAAACTCAGTTTTTTTGATCAAATCGCAGCGTTCAAATCGCATTGGTCAAATCGCAGGATTGTCAAACCGCTTAAATCAAACCGCTTTTTATCAAACTGCTTCTTATCAAACCGCTTAGATCAACCGCTTAGATCAAACCGCTGAAGACAAACCGCTAAAGACAAACCGCTTGAGTCAAACCGCTTAAGTCAAACCACTTGAGTCAAACCGCTTAAGTCAAACCGCTTCCGATACAACGAATCTAGACAAACCGCATCCCAGAACTTGACATATCGCTTACTTGATCAGATCAAATCGCACCCAAATGACATCAAACCGCATACACGAAAATAGTACGAGACTCAAACCGCTTCCTTGAAACTCTTCAAAAACTAAACTTTTCCAATTCAAAACAATATAACCAAGATGAATTAAGCCTTCCAAACCAAACATAAGCACTTATGATGATTCTAAACACAAAAGTACTATCAAAATTCAAAGTTTAACACTTTTTGGGTATAGAATTCGAACCAACAAAGCACACAAATAACCAATCTTTATGATCTAACCATGGCTCTTGATACCAACTGTTGGATATTGGTTATTGTAACACACAAACAATCAATTATATGGTTCGAATCTTAGCAAGAAACTTAGAGAGAGAAAGTGGGAGATGGGATCCTTTCTAGAGAGATAAAGTGAGAGAAAAACCAGGAGAAGGTTAGATTAAGAAATGAAACGTCCAACCCTCTACCTTGGGAGGTAGAGGCTATTTATAGTTTTACATAATACGCCCTATGTCGAGCTATGGATCAGGCATACAGTGGGTAAAGACCCGTCCGTCCTCCACGGTGTTACTCTAACTAACTAACTAACTAATAGATAATGTAATCTTTACGAGCTAACATATGCTAGACAATAGTTGTGGCGACCGACACTTCACTATGGATTTTCTAAATCCTAACAGAACACGCAGATTATTAGTCGGATCTAACGGGTTCTTGGCCAAAATAGCATTTTCTTAATCGGTTCTAACCGGTTTTACCGGTTCTTGGTCGGAATATCCGGTTCCTAACAAGTTATAATCGGTTCCTACTGAGTTCAGTCGTTCCGGTCACTTTGACGGTATTTCGCTAAAACGGTTACGGTTCAAAATTATGGCCGTTTGAAATTTTGACGAAAAGTCAACTTTGGTCAAGCCGCAAGTGGTCAAAACGCAAATAGTCAAACCGTAAAAGTCAAAACTCGCTTTTTGATCAAATTGCAACGTTCAAATCGCATTGGTCAAATCGCATGATTGTCAAACCACCGAATACAAATCGCTTAAATCAAACCGCTTTTTATCAAACCGCTTCTTATAAAACCGCTTACCTCAAACCGCTTAGATCAAACCGCTAAAGACAAACCGCTTGAGTCAAAACGCTTAAGTCAAACCGCTTATGTTAAACCGCTAAAAACAAACCGCTTGAGTTAAACCGCTTAAGTCAAACAGCTTATGTCAAACCGCTCCGTAAACCGCTTATGTCAAACCGCTTCCGATACAACGAATCTAGACAAACCGCATCCAAGAACTTGAAAAATCGTTTCCTTGATCAGATCAAATCGCACCCGAATGACATCAAACCGCATACACGAAAATACTACGAGACTCAAACCGCTTCATAGAAACTCTTCAAAAACTAAACTTTTCCAATTCAAAACACTATAACCAAGATGAATTAAGCCTTCCAAACCAAAACCTAAGCACTTATGATGATTCTAAACACAAAAGTACTATCAAAATTCAAACTTTAACACTTTTAGGGTATAGAATTCGAACCAACAAAACGCATAGATAACCAATCTTTATGATCTAACCACGGTTCTTGATACCAATTATTAGATATTAGTTATTGTAACACACAAATTATCAATTATATGGTTCGAATCTTAGCAAGAAACTTAGAGAGAAAGTGGAGATGGGATCCTTTCTAGAGAGAGAAAGTGAGAGAAAACAAAGAGAAGGTTAGATTAAGAAATGAATGTCCAACCCTCTACCTTGGGAGGTAGAGGTATTTATAGTTTTACATAATACGCCTATGTCGGGTCATGGATCGTGCATACATGGGTAAAGACCCGTCCGTCCTCCACGGTGTTTCTCTAACTAAATAACTAAATAATAGATAATGTAATGTTTACGAGCTAACATATGCTAGACAATAGTTGTGGCGACCAACACTTCACTATGGATTTTATAAATCCTAACAGAACAAGCGCCTTAGTCGGATCTAACTTGTTCTTGGCCAAAATAGCATTTTCTTAACTGGTTCTAATTGGTTCTTGGCTTGAATATCCGGTTCTAACTAGTTCTAATCGGTTCCCTACTTGTTCAGCTGTTCCACTATTTTGACAGTATTTCACGAAAACAGAGTTACGGTTCAAAATTTATGGTCGTTTGAAATTTTTGACGTAAAAAGTCAACTTTGGTCAAGCCGCAAGTAGTCAAAAGCAAATAGTCAAAACGTAAAAGTCAAAACTCAGTTTTTTTGATCAAATCGCAGCGTTCAAATCGCATTGGTCAAATCGTAGGATTGTCAAACCGCTGGAATACAAACCGCTTAAATCAAACCGATTTTTATCAAACCGCTTCTTATCAAACCGCTTAACTCAAACCGCTTACATCAAATCGCTGAAGACAAACCGCTTGAGTCAAACCGCTTATGTCAAACCGCTTATGTCAAACCCCTAAACCCTAAACCCTAAACACTAAACACTTAACTATGGATTTTCTAAATCCTAACACGAACAAGCAGTTCTTAGCTGGATCTAACTGGTTCTTGGCCAAAATAGCATTTTCTTAACTGGTTCTAACTGATTTTTACTGGTTCTTGGCTGGAATATCCTCTTAGATCAAACCGCTTAGATCAAACCGTTGAAGACAAACCGCTTGAGTCAAACCGCTAAAGATAAACCGCTTGAGTCAAACCGCTTAAGTCAAACCACTTATGTCAAACCGCTTACGTAAACCGCTTTAGTCAAACCGCTTCCCATACAACGAATCTAGACAAACCGCATCCAAGAACTTGACAAATCACTTCCTTGATCAGTTCAAATCGCACCCAAATGACATCTGTTAGGTCACTAGTTTTACAAACACAAGCTTATAAGAAAGAGATGAGGCGATTGAACAAGATCTAACACACACACACGCGCAATAATAAGAACGGTTTAGGCGTAGGAGAGTGAATGAAAGAAAACTTGAACAACCAACCCTCAAATGAGGGTTTACAAGAGTATTTATAGGAGGAAAGCTAGGGCAACACTCCTAGTTTCCATCCTTTCTTTAATGGGCTTGGCCTAAGTTCATGGGCCTTCTACATAAGCTTAAGGCTAATAACAAACATAAAGGCCATAATAAGCTAACTATTACATATTAATTACTAACACTTGATTATGGTTTAGGAGTGATTCCAACAATCTCCCCCTCAAGTGTTGGTAATGAACGGTGAAGGCGTTGATGTAATAGTAGCTTTGACGTCTTCTGACATTCTTCTTTCTTGTGAGAAGAATTGCCTTGATTCGAACAATCTCTCCAGTGTAGAGAAATTGTCTTCTTTGAATGGTTATACTTTGACGTCATCATTAACTTTGTTCTTGATCATTGTTCTTTGTGGTGAAAGTGATAGTATGTTGATGTCCGCATCAAGTCTCGCCTCAGTGCCTTGTTTGCTCCAAAGTCTCCACGTCATTCTTCAACATGCTCACACACTCTTTGACGTTGGAATTCAATCTTGATGAAGTTCTTTAAGTCTTTAACTTTGTAGATTCTTTGGTTTGACGAAGAATCATTACGATTGTTGTGTTGCATCCGAATAGAACTTTCATTAGTGATGATGTTGGCGTGAGCATGAGAAGAATCTGCACGATCATCCCGCCTGGAGCTTCCATAAGAAGAAAACATTTCAAACGGTTAGTAATAAGCGGATTCCGCACTTACAAGTTTGAACTTGAGAGAGTTAACGACATAGTGTGAAAACTCAACTCTAATTCTTACAAAGGCCGCTCCTAAACCTGAGTCCCACAAGTGAGATAACGCGATGTACCAAAGTACATCTACAGCTCAGATGAGTCGTTGAGGTACACCAAGCATTACCTCACGATCAGACCGTTTGAGACATACTCCGCGTAATCTACGGGAGTTACCGGTGACCTGCCGTCGGTCGTTTGATGTTGACCACGGCGGAGTTACCATTCAATCACCGAGGATCATGATGTGAACCTCTTATAAATGTTCTCGACAGTTGCTAAGATCCGTGAAGGACTCGATATGAACCATCGATAATCTTATTTGTTGATCAACAAGTGATTAAATGTCAAGTGTTCCTAAGAGATCTTTGATGAATCTCGTGGCTCTAGACTCAATAGTGCGTTTGGTTTTCCCGAGCGGAGACTAGGAGAGGTCTCCTTCTTCAATACCAAATGATCTCTAAGAGAAAGCCAATAGTTTACGTAGGGTTCCTGTAAGAATGAAACAAGCTTCGTTGAGAGAAACTTGAGTGGCTAAGAAGGTTTAGTGCATGCGCCATTGGGTCCATGACGACTTTTAATCTTCAATACCGTGTGTCACTAATTGACAACCAAGAGTATATGAATTGAACACGTGTCCGCCTAAGTTGAATAATCTGGAGGCTATTTCTTTCACCATTTTCTTTGCATTTCTTTTTGATTCTTCAACTCCTTCTTTCTCCGATTCTCATTTTCTCCTTTTTATAATCGTACCTAAGGACTTCTAAGTACTAACTATTTGTGATGTCCTTGGGTAGATCCCTCCGGCTCTGGCGGATCATAGGACGGTTATTCCTAACCTTAGTCACCTTATAACTCCATGACTAACCTATGTTGCCATTAAAACCACTGTTTGTGAAAAATCTCTCAAAGGGTTTGTAGATGAAAAACATGTTTGAACCATTGTAAGAGATAGGATTTAGCATAAATACTCCCCCTCCACATGTGCTAAAGAGTTTTAATGGTTTAAATGCACAGTAAGGAAAGAGTGGGCACATTTTGAATTGATCCACTGGAGATAGACAATCCCCCGCGAGACACGGTTACGTTGCATAGTTAAAGAGTTACATTGTCAGCTTTTAGGTGACAACTAGCTCTAATAACTACCTTGAAGGTGTAGACAAACCTTGAAAGGTTGTCATACCCGTCAGAGTTCATGTCTACCAAGAGTGTCTCGAATGGTACTTTCTACTTGGACAAGTCCTTTGCGAGACACGTTTACATTACTAGCGAACAAGCTTGAAATTATTACCCGTCCGGACAAGTCTTTTCGAGTTACTAACAGTTTAGTACCGTCAATTCGTTGGTTAAGTCCAAGTACACAGATTCATTTGCATTTTGCACAACATATTTCTTATCACACAATTTTCTCCCCTCAAAATGGCATATAAATGTTATTTTGAAATGTTGACAATAAATATGACCATTTCGAGTGTCATGGGAAGATGACCACTATGAACAATTTGTGAACAAAGTTTTAACGCAAATACTCCCCCTCAACAAGTGATATAAACGGTTGAGGTTTTGAAAATCATATGGGGAAGTACTTGTCCTTTTAAGCAAAACCTTGAAAAGTGAAAGGTTTGATAGGTTTTACCCAAAAGTAAGAAGCTTTCGCTCCTTTTATAAGGATTGTGGCACTGAAGCGTACCACAGGGTCCTTTCTTGTAAATTACGGGCTGTACACTGTTATGTGTGCACAAGCCATAGACATAGTTAATCACATGATAACGCTACACGCGTCGTTCGGGGTCAAGGAAACTTCCTTTTCTTCGAGCAAGTTTTATAACACCCTAGGCAGTGAACCTAATCGTTGTAGTGTAGTAATTAGGGTAAGCCACGGGTATTGATATCGTTCTCTAGGGGAATAGGAATGCTAGTAAGGAGTTACTACGCTAAGGTTAAGGTTGAGGAAGATTATTTTTTATCTTTTTATATTTTATGAAAATGGAAAGGTACGAATCTCGGGTATTGGATTTGGGGGTTGGTATTTCTACCGATTACTCTACTATTATCTAATTATCTAAACTAAGGTTGTGGGAGTCTATGTCTAATTAATGTGTGCTCGTATGATAGTTTAAAGATGTGTTTACTTAGTTTGTATTACTCCTTAATTATCTCCTATTGATGGTTGAGTGTCACGTCTTATTCCTAGTTGCGTTGTGTGTCTAAAGTTGTAGGGTATCGTTTCTCCCAACTCTTTGAACTTACCAAAGGGTCTTGTCTACAAATCCACTTAGAGATTATAGACTCCTACTCTAAGGCGCTCTTCGGATGGTTTAGCCTACAATCACTCAGGTAATCATACTCTAAGGTTCACAAAGATGAATCAAGCATTAAGTACACAACGAATGACCTATCGCATTACTAGATCATTAATCAACTAAGATAAGAAATAACCAATCAATATTTAATAATTAAGTTTCATACTTCCTAAGCAAACACACAAATAAATTAGCCGGACATGGAGAACATGCAAGCATACACACAAATAATCAAAGACATAATAGAATTAATGAAGTAAAGACTTATCTTGGTGTAAGATAGGGTTTAAAACCCTAAAATACTGTACAAGAAACCTTAGGTTCGGTTTTAGGTTTTACTCAAAGACTCTCCACACAAAGACCGAAAAATTCGGATTCTATATATAAGATTACAGCTGCGACGGCGTCACCTTATGTTTAGTGGCGCCGTCGTGTCGCCGCCATTAGGGTTTTGTCTTGGCCACGTTAACCTTGCGACGGCGTCACCTTATGTCAATGACGCCGTCCTCTTGACTTCGGCGTCGTCTCGGATCGCATCTAGGCGGTGCGAGTAGCGACGGCCTACTCTTTCACAACTAGACGCCGTCTCTTGAAAACACGAGTTTTGGGTTACGTCCGTCACAATAATTTTGGGACGGCGTCATAATAGCACCGACTCAGTCGCCTTATAGTTTCAAAGAATCGTGAGTGTCTCGATTTAGATCTTTGGCCATTTTCTTCATATATCCGCCTTCTGTCCAAATAAGTGCCATTCCAAAGATTTTGCCTTCACGAGACCTAAAAGTGAAAAGGAACGATATTAAGCAATAACGGATACAAAGTGATCAAATAAGGACTTAAACGACCCCTCAAAATGGTACCTTTTAAAACCTTATCAAATATCCCTACACTTGTTATTTGCTTGTCCTCAAGCAAATGTGCTTTTAGCCAATTAATTTATAAGTTAGGGGTCACGAATCATTAATTCAAAACGGTCCACAACACATATAAGCCCCGCAAAAGTCCTAACAAGCACGGAAATTACATACTAGCACCTCACATGGGGTGTTTGGATACTCACATCTCTCTCGGGTGTATATGGAATATAACAAATTGGAAATGGAAGATAAACACTCATTAACCGGTCCTAATACATAGATTACCATAGGCTTGAGAATAGATCAAACCTCCATCGCTTTCGCGTAAGCACCTAGGAAAGACTATCAAAGAGGTCTTTTAAAGGGTTGTAACGTTAGGCTTACGGTAGGGAAACAAAGGGTTTGGTGGGATAGGCTATATAGTGGTGGTAAGTCAAAAATCTCTATGTTAAATGCATATGAAGAATGGCGTTGCTAAGCCAAGACTCGACATTCTAAACTCTAGATAATCGAAATAAATAAACATAAATTTAAAGATAGATGTAGGATGGTAGCTTTTTTTTTTTTTTTTTTTTTTTTTTTTTTTTTTCATACATTTTTACTCTACCATCCTCTATGACAACATCAAAATACTAGGGATTTACAGGCATATCCCTACACTTGAGTTTTTATTATTCTAACACTAATTTGACCCGAATTGAAAAGATCAAAACACTTGGGGTACATTATTACGCAAACAAAGGGAATTTGAATTTAACGTTCCCTTCCCGTCATTTCATAAACTTTAACTTTTCCCATGAATCCCAATCATCCCAAAACTATATACAAAGGATATGACTCGACTTAGCAACTTATGCAAGCAACTAGATAATTGAACTAAGGGTTTAAGGTGATAACAAATAATTGCACTAAAAGTGAGTGCATAAGGGGTAGGCTAAGGTGATTTGGGTGTATATTTGGGGGTGGGGTGTAAACAATGCTCTTCATTGATATTCCGGAAAACCGAAACATCACGAGAACCGCGAAAAGGATAGGCTCGAGGGTTAACTAAGGGTATCGTGTACTAAAGATGAGTACAACGCAAAGGGTGTGGGGAATTACTCAACCGATGTGGAAGAAGTAATTATATTACAGGTATCAAACAATGGTTTATCCTAATGCCTCTTATCATTTAGTTATTCCTAACTACACAAGTGTAGCCTCACTTGCGATCTCGGAATGCATCACAAAACAAGTTCTAGAATCTAATATACTACCGTTCACACTCTAAGCATTAAAGATGAATGCTTTAATTCCTACTAATCTAAGGGCGATCCTCACATTTTGGGTGGAATTTGGGTGGTAAAGGGTTTTGTGCTAGTCAAATAACTTCCTATCCGTGAGACGCTTTTGTTAAGACTAATGGCCCACTCCTATATGTCATGAAAAATTTTAAATTTGGTGCCAAAATTACCCTAACCGATATTTTCTCATGGTTTATTACACAATCACAATTAGACAAAGCAAATAGTCAAGGATAAGCATAGTTTCAAAGTTCCCGTTTTATTTTCCCTCCCTACACTTAAACTGAACATTGTCCCCAATGTTCCCGAAAGTATCAAAGTTATGATAATGGAAGGTAATTAAAACGAATGAAACTAATACTCCCGATTAGCTCGGTAGGATCCGTGTAAAGTGGTGGTTAAATCTTTTCAAGAAGAATTTATGCGTGAAAAGCTCCTTCCAATCTTATGTAACTTCTTCTCGACAAACTAAACCTCGCACACTTGAAGAAAACAAACGAAACCTTCGCGTAAAATCGGTGGTAATAATATATATAAGACTCGATTTAAACTAGGATATAATGCTTGTGGAATGGATGTTTACGAATTTCTAAGAAAATTAAAACCGAAAATTCCAAAATTTATAAGTAGCTCGTAAAACGAAAAAGTAATCGATGTTTTACTCCTTCCCGACGCCGCGTCAGTTTGCAATCTGACGCCGTCGGTTATCCTCGACAAAACCGGTCTGCGATTTTACGGAAAAATTCGGAAAATTTACATCTTTAGAATCGGAAAAATTTCGCAAAACATTCATTATGACTCGATACAAGCATTTGACTCGAACAAACAAACATAAATATCTTTTAATTAATTGTTATTCTCATGTTTACGTTTTTTTGAAAACGTGTGTAATCCTCCCTACACTTATCTCTTATGTAAAATACCTTTATATGTAATTAAGACGGTTAAAAACAAAATAAAGCATTTTACAAATTTAAACATGAGGATAAACAATTAATAAAAGATATATGACACTAACAAGCAAACAATTAAGCATGGGTTGCCTCCCACGAAGCGCTTTTCTTTATTAAAGAGTCTTGTAGCTAGACTCGTGAGTCGTGCTCCTACGTGCCGATATACGTAAGTCTATCCTCAACAATGTCGTAAGGATCAAACTTATCATTCAAGTTCCTAGTAGTACGTTCGGTTAAATATGCCTTTTCAAACATCTCACCATCGGGATCATAGATTTGTATCCTAATGTGCCACCTTCCATTACCATCACTAGGCGGTCTATTCCAATTCCACATGTGTTCGGATTTCTCAACTATCCACTTATTCATGACAAGGTTAACGGGCAAGCTTCCTAGGAACTCGGTCATCTTCCTAAATACTAAGGCGTCCTCGAACGGGTTCACTTCTATATCCCTAGCCATTTCTTGTTCTTGGAAAGTTCTTGCACTAGCAAAGGCCTTATCTAGGTAAAAAGGTCTTTGGGGCCTATGATGTTCTTCTCAATCCAAGGTCCATATCGAGAAGGCTCTATCCAACCCTATCTCTTGTGGGATTTCCTCATCCTTATAGTATGTATGTTTTTACATCGTAAACGGATCTAGCACTCCCTCTCCTACCACTATTTTGGACATCTTACAATCGATGATGGCACTAGCGGTAGCTAAAATCCTCTTCCAACTAGTAATGGGCATGTCGGGTCCTTATTCATGTCTAGTACATGAAAGTCACCAAAAGAGTCAACTCTCCTACATGTACTACCATGTCCTTTATTATTCCTACCGGACGTGCTATACTACCGTCCGCTAGACCTAAGATGGTTTCCGTTGGTTCAATTTTACCTAGGTTGAGGCTTCATGAAGGGACAACGAACGAGATTGATGCATGATCCTAAATCGGCTAGAGCATCGAGTGGCTTGGAAGTTCCAAGTCTACACGGAAGAGTGAATAGCCCGGGATCGTCTAACTTCTTAGGTAAGTTGTTTCGCACAAAGGCGGACCCATGTTTTCCAAGCCTAAGTTCTAACTCATATTTTTCTTTTAAAGCATTATAATAAGGTGCATGAGCTAAGACTTCAAGGATCGGTTTTTCTTGATGGAGTTCCTTGTACTCCTCCTCTAAACTAGGTTTGGATTCTTGGTTGACGGGTTTCTCAAGAGTAGGCTTTACCAAAGGTGCCGGGCCTTGGTATCTCTTGGATGACTTGGAACCCTTTTTGATAGCATTTACCGAATGAACCGTTGGGTGAGAGGGGCATGGATGTGCACTCTCCATGGTGAATCGGAACATGAAGTCGATGCAATCAATTCACTTTTGGGTTCTTAATGGTATCACTGGGAGTGCTCAATTTCCCGCTCATTGAAGGCTTTTAAGAGGGCATCAAGCTTGGTTGTCATCTCGCTCTGTTTTTGCTTAAAATCGGCTTCAAGCTTATTCAATCGAGTTTCTTGGGATGACAAAATCTAGATGCAATTGCTTCAAGATTAGTGGGGTTCCCGTATTAGAAGAATTGAACCTATTAGGCGAACTAGATGAACTTTGGGGTGTGCTTGAGTTTTGGTTCCACTTAAGATTAGGGTGATTTCTCCATGAGGGTTGTATGAGTTTCCTAAGTTGTTTTGTTCGGGTTTGAAACCGTGCCACTTCTCTCCCGCCTCGTCGATGCACGTATGGGGCGTAGTCCGCAAAAGCTTGTTCGGAGAGCCTTGAGCGATCACGAGTGTCATGGGGACCACCGCATAACTCACAAGGTAGAGTGATTTGATTCACTTGTCGTGAGGACTTAGGATTTTGTAGGAACTCATGAGGAATTTAACTTGATCTTCAAGTTCGATCATCCTACGGTCGGGAGGAGGCAAGGAGATTGCCTTGACGGTTTTGGGCAGCTCACGGAGTCATCCCAACTTTCGTTGTCATAGAGGCGAGGTCCTCTATTATTTCTCATGATTCTTCTGCGATGAGATCACTAAGTTTTCCACCGCCGCTTGGTCAATGGATCGCTTAGTGGGAAAGTTGACATGATCATAAAAATTTGGACTTGGAGCCAAAGATCAATGTCGTGATGAGGACTTTATGAAGTAAGTCCTTGAATCGGGTCCATGCTTCAGTAGAGATTCACCTTGACGTTGTTGAAACATCAAGATGTCATTCCTAAGCTTAGTGGTTCTCCCGGTGGGAAAAATTGAGCAAGGAAGCGAGAAGTAAGATCATCCCAACTTGAGATGGAGCCGGTGAAGTCGCTCAAGCCAATTACTAGCTTGGTCCCGTAGAGAATTGGAAGAGACGCAGCGCGTGGTCTCCCGAGTAGTAGCATCAAGATCGATGGAATCGACAATTTTGAGAAATCCCTCGGATCTCGATTTGGATCTTCTGAACGAAGTCCATGGAATGCACATCCGTTTGCACCAACCGGATGGTGTCGGATCGCAGGGTCGTAGTTTGAGCTTGGTCGGGAAGCTCAATGGTGTTCCTATAGCCTAGGTGGCTTGGTCTCGAGTATTCACCAAGAGCACGGGCTCTTGGCGGGTCATTTGGTGGTGGGTTGATGAATGGTAGTGGGTTATCACCTTCCATGATGAAAAGTGATGAGGTTACGAACAAAGGTTGCGAAGAAGGGGATAGACTAAGAGAAATCTAAAATGAGAAAAAGTTTACTTGATAGGAATCAAGCAAAGAAACCTAAACGAGGTGGACTACTAACTAGCTATTCTATTCCCGTGGCGCCAAAAACTTGATAACGCTACACGCGTCGTTCGGGGTCAAGGAAACTTCCTTTTCTTGAGCAAGTTTTATAACACCTAGGCGATGAACCTAATCGTTGTAGTGTAGTAATTAGGGTAAGCCACGGGTATTGATATCGCTCTCTGGGGAATAGGAATGCTAGTAAGGAGTTACTACGCTAAGGTTAAGGTTGAGGAAGATTATTTTTATCTTTTATATTTTATGAAAATGGAAAGGTACGAATCTCGGGTATTGGATTTGGGGGTTGGTATTTCTACCGATTACTCTACTATTATCTAATTATCTAAACTAAGGTTGTGGGAGTCTATGTCTAATTAATGTGTGCTCGTATGATAGTTTAAAGATGTGTTTACTTAGTTTGTATTACTCCTTAATTATCTCCTATTGATGGTTGAGTGTCACGCCTTATTCCTAGTTGCGTTGTGTGTCTAAAGTTGTAGGGTATCGTTTCTCCCAACTCTTTGAACTTACCAAAGGGTCTTGTCTACAAATCCACTTAGAGATTATAGACTCCTACTCTAAGGCGCTCTTTGGATGGTTTAGCCTACAATCACTCAGGTAATCATACTCTAAGGTTCACAAAGATGAATCAAGCATTAAGTACACAACGAATGACCTATCGCATTACTAGATCATTAATCAACTAAGATAAGAAACAACCAATCAATATTTAACAATTAAGTTTCATACTTCCTAAGCAAACACACAAATAAATTAGCCGGACATGGAGAACATGCAAGCATACACACAAATAATCAAAGACATAATTGAATTAATGAAGTAAAGACTTATCTTGGTGTAAGATAGGGTTTAAAACCCTAAAATCTTGTACAAGACACCTTAGGTTCGGTTTTAGGTTTTACTCCAAAGACTCTCCACACAAAGACCGAAAAATTCGGATTCTATATATAAGATTACGCTATCGACGGCGTCACCTTATGTTTAGTGACGCCGTCGTGTCGCCGCCATTGTGGTTTCGTCTTGGCCACGTTAACCTTGCGACGGCGTCACCTTATGTCCGTGACGCCGTCCTCTTCGACCGGCGTCGTGCGGATCGCATCTAGGCCGTCCGAGTAGCGACGGCCTACTCTTTCACAACTAGACGCCGTCTCTTGAAAACACGAGTTTTGGGTTCGTCCGTCACAATAATTTTGGGACGGCGTCATATAGCACTTTTGGCGCCGCCTTATACTTTCAACAATCGTGAGTGTCTCGATTTCGTCTTTGGCCATTTTCTTCATATATTCGCGCCTTTTCGTCCAAATAAGTGCCATTCCAGATTTTGCCTTCACGAGACCTAAAAAGTGAAAAGGAACGATATTAAGCAATAACGGATACAAAAGTGATCAAATAAGGACTTAAACGACCCTCAAAATGGTACCTTTTAAAACCTTATCATCACACATCCAAAATTATATGAAAGAAACAATTCAAGGGGTACCGGAAGTGCGAAGATGTTCCTGTGAGCGCGCATGGCGTTGAAAGCGGTTATGTTAATCCTGGTCGACCACCAACATAGCTCTCCAATCGTCTCGAATCGATCCCTTCGAACAACCGCTCATCAATCATGGTGATGATCCTTCTCACATTCCTCCGATCTTGAGAATTCCATCGCTTAGGGTTCCCAATGTTTTCACGTATATCCTTCAATCGATAAGCTAATCCATCCCTAACCATCTTTAGAGTATGATCTCCAAATTTGTGAAGCTCATTACACGCCATCAAGCAATTGTGATGAAGTTCACTGCGATAAATGACACCAAACGGTTTGTTGATAAGCGTTAATTGTGATAGCTGGTTGAGATCGGGAAGATCAAGCTGTGGTGGAGTGAAGTTGACACGTGTCTGATATGATTCAACGGCAAGCTGAAGATCTTCAACACGTTCTTTTATGACTATGCGTCTGATGAAAATGAGCAGTGACTTGATGAATTCACGTTGTATTTCGGTTGAAAATTGTCTCATGCGACCGCACTTTGGCAAGGTACATGTCTTCAATATCGCTGAGAGACAAATTCTCAAAGTCGACTTCACGAATGCATAATCCTTTCATCCCGTCTTTTGACCACAATCTTCTTGAGAAGGTGTAGTCCCATTTGGATGAAAGACCAACATGTTGGATGGCAACGATGTCTTTAGTACTAAACACCGCATGTTGTGACTTCGAACCCGACACGTAGTAGATTCGGCGTTCGGCGGTGATGAATTGATTTCTCCGAACCACCTCTTTATTTCTCCGCCACGCTTATCAACCGCTTTTGAACGGTCAACCGTAACGAGATGATAAAAGCGGCGACACCGGGAGAAAATACAAGTTAACCAAGGATTAAAAATATCCTTGGATCGTTTATGTCCCGTGAGGTGTGATATCCCGAATACAATGACTTGTGATAGAATGATGCACCAAGAATGTACAAAAACAGAATCGATCGACTAACACCGAATGTGAATAGTAATAGCTCACACAGCCTACGTTAAAACGCATAATCGGAAACCTAAAAGCGCAAAAGATATACAAACGTCGTTACTAAAGCGTAAACGTTTAAAAACAAAACGACTATAACTATAATAGAGATTTACAAGTCTAAGCGACTTAAATGCAAATTAAATAAAATAAAGATAAAAACTATTAAATAAACGCTATCACTATTTTTACAATTGATGTTTGTGATTTTGTTTATTAAACCTATTATATAGTTTACAAATTCTAAAAGTGTAAGAAAACTTAAAACCTAAAACAAGAACGATATGTGATAATTATATACATGTAACAAAATAAAAGTGAATTCTATCAAATACAAATCCCACAAATGTGAAAATCATATTTTAGAATCTTAAAAGATAAGAAAGTTATTAGAAAATAAAATAAATTTTTATTCTATTAAATTAATTATTATAAATTAAAATGAATTAAATGAATTAAAATTAATTAAATAAAAGAAAATCTAAAATTAACTTAAATAAATGAAATAAAGAATTTGAAAATCTAAAATATCATAAAATGAATTTATAAACTGAAAATGTATTTTTTACATAATTATTCTATTTATTATTAATTATTTACTATTATAAATACACTTAAATACTAGAAAATATAAAAATAACTTGGAAAAATAAAATTTCAACTTAGAAAAATCTAAAATATTATAAAACTAATTTTAAAACAGAAAATATATTTATTATACAATTATACTAATTATTATTAATTATTAACTATTGAAAAGTATTAAAAACTAATATTTAATTATTAAAAATACTAAACAGTAAAAGAAAAATCTCAAACTTTTTACAAAATTCTACAATAAATATAAGAAGCTAGGAAAAGTATAAAAATGGCAGCTTATGTACAAAAATAAGCTAATGGGCAAAAGCTCCAAAAGAGAAGCTATCACTTAAGCTTGAAAAGAACTTCTTTTTGGCTTTTCTGTTTTCTGAACTAGTTAAGTACTAATATTATACATGTTAGATGAAAATGGAACTTAACAAACCAAGAAATAAGCAAGAAATAAGCTTATGAGTCCAACAGTTAAGCTTTTGGCTTGACTGTTGGACTTTAAGCTCATAATAAGCTATACAGACCAAACAAAAGGAGATATAGGATATACATAAGTCCAATGCAACAATATAAACAGGAAAAATGGACTTCTACAGTGTGAGCTTATGGTTTAGACAATCAAGCTTTTGGCTTGACTTGGATGGAATTGAGGCTTCAAGAACACGTAATAAGCTCCATACGATAAATAATGAGATAAAGAATATGCATACAATTAATATGGACAAGTATGGACAAGTCAGCAGAGCATTCACCCATAAGCTTGCAATAAGCTAATAAGCAAATCCAAAACCAAAATACTGCAGAAGCAGTACTTTCACAAAATGGGACAAAAAGAAAGCATGTTGCAGCCCTAGATAATAAGCTACAACATGAATTTAAAGGGAAGGATCATGAAGCTGGGTTGCTAAGCTTCCTAAAAAGCTAGGCTACTCAACCCATGGATCTTTTATGAGCTTGCAAGAGCTTGAAGGAAATGGTGCAAATGGACTGCATAAGCAGTCCATTGTTATGAATGAGCAAACATCAAGCTCATCTTTGACTTATCAAATAAGCTCATGATAGCTCAACTTAAATTGAGGCATCAATATGGACTGCTTGGCTTTTTGAAAAGCCAAGAGTCACAAGCTCAAGCTCAATAAGGAGCTTATCAAAAGCTATGTTAACAAGCCCCACTCAACTGCTTGCTTGGTTGAGTGGTCTAAAGGACAAATTAGAATGAGGAATTAAGCTATGCAAATAAGCTAATAAGAGAAAAATAAACATACACATAAAACTAGACCACAATGGCAACACAAATAAGCTAAGTACACCAGTTAGGGTCAAGTTCAAAGCTTATGCAAGCTTGTGAACTTGACACTCTAACTGTGGTGCAGGCATCATAATGAAACAGTACTAAAAATAAGCAATAAAATAAGCACTTTAAAAGCTAAGAAATGGAAAACTAATATTTTGTGATTTTCTTAAGCGGTGAACTAAATAATCCCAAAAGCTTAAAGGCTAAATCCTAATATTGAATACACAATAAAATTCTACATTTTATTCAAAAACGACTATAATGAAAAATTGACTTTTTTACAAGAACATAAAAGTTGACTATGGTGAATTTAAAACTTAACCTATTGATTATATATGATATATTATGAAACA
The DNA here is from genome assembly GCA_022545495.1 of Chrysanthemum lavandulifolium. Classification (NCBI taxonomy): domain Eukaryota; kingdom Viridiplantae; phylum Streptophyta; class Magnoliopsida; order Asterales; family Asteraceae; genus Chrysanthemum; species Chrysanthemum lavandulifolium. The sequence goes on along the minus strand of CM040242.1, from coordinate 17,056,562 downwards.
AGAACATGAAATTAAGCTAGATATCCTACTTATGCATTACTGTGATGAGTTTTGCATTTCAAAATCCTAACAGTAAACTGCTAATAGAAGATTAAGGTGATTTTGACTTTTGCTTGAATGAGGACTCAATTTCTTGACTGAAATGAGTTTATAGACACATATGTAACATACAACAAGTTCAAACATCAACTCAAACAAACTCTAACACAGTTAAACCTAGCAAATCCAAACACTTCTAAAATAGAATTTAATTAAACTTTTCAATGCAAATGACTTAGTAAACCAATTTTAACAAATCCACAGGCTTTCATTTGTTAAATTAGGACCTTAAAAGCTTAAACAAGTAGTCACACAAGGTTTAAACCATGATTGTCAAAAATCAAGTTTACACAGTCGAAATGGAAAGTTAAGCACAACCAAATTCCAAAACATAACAAACTTATATTAAGCTATATTATCACTAAACAACAACAGAAGAACATGAAAACATGAAAATTAAAGCATAAAAGCATAAAACAAGAAAAGCAAAATTGAGAAAATGGCTTACATGATGATATGAGTGAGACTTAGAACAAACGGACAAGGTTACACCTATTAGCTTACCAATAAGCTCTAATACCCGAGCATTCCAAATTCAACCTTGCATCACCATCTTCTTCATTAACCCAAGATTTTTGATTTTCATTGATTTTCTCCATTTTTAGTGATTTTCGAATTTAAAAGACTAAGCATGTTTAATGAATCTAAAAGCCTTAAAACTTTTGTCAAGAGCTTACGAGACTTATGAGTCCATCAAACAACCACAAAACATGAAATTTAAAACATTTGAAAATTAAAGGAAATTATGCAAACCGAAACCGAACATAACTTGAAATTAAACCGAAGGAAAGTTTCATTACACTAATTTAAAGGAGATTACAACATTTGAAATGTAAAAGACATGAAATTAAAGGAAAGCATTTTAAAACTACACTACTTGACTAAGGCTTAAGGCCAAAGTGCTTTTTCCTCTCGCTCTTTCTTCTTTTTATATCCAATCGCCTTCTTTGACCTCGAATATTTCCCACCACATTTGAGCCATTGGATGCTTGAGACTCATCATATCCGTCCACCTTGCATTTTGGCGCCAAATTTTCCACTTAGCGTGTTTTTGCTTTAATTGGTTTTGTAGTGTTAATTAAAGCTTTTGGAGTATAGATGATGTGGAGGGACATGGTATGGGAGAAGGGTTGAAAATATGTAGAAAACCATGGCTGGTTTTGCTGTTTCAGGTGTTGAGGAGAGAGTGCTACAGTGACTCTGGTTTTGAGCGCGAGGGTGTCTGGGTTTGACTTTCTTTGACCGTGGGGCTTAATAACACAAAGGGGTCATAATGGGTTGGCTGGGGTCAGAATTAGATTTGGACTGGGGGTCAAGGTCCAAGGGTCAAAGGCAGATATGGGTTTGGGCTAGCAGTTGGGTTGGATTTGGATTTTGGGCCTAGTATATTGGATTGTCCGTTTGGTATTAGTATTAAACAAGGACCAAAAGTGTAATTTCACCAAACATGAGGGACTGAAAATGCCAACTTTCCAATACTTTCACAAGGACCAATCATGCCATACTTTGATAAAACAAGGACCTTTTGTATAAAATTTCTTTTAAAACTTAAAAGGACCTTAAATGTAATTTTTGATTTTGAGGACTAAACTTGTAAATTCCCAAAAGTTATCAAATTGTTCCATTTGTTCAATCATGCATAGTACAAGGGTATTATTTGTAAAATTCCAAGTTTAAAATACCGAGGACCATTTTGCCAATTTTGTAACTCGAGGGTAAAATTGCCATTTTGTATAAACTTTTATCCGGGGTGTTTTGTGAACATTTTGATTTCCCAAGGACTTAAGTTGACTTTTCTTTCATTTAGAACATTTAGGGACTAGTTTTGACAATTTGAGTAACTCAGGACCGAAAACGACAATTGTTGTGAAATTTATCAATTTTCACTTGTTTTCAATCTTTTGTACTGAATCACATAAAACACATTTAAATGAATTTGTATCATTTTGAGAGTCATTTGTGTGTTTTGGTTGTTTTAATGGGTTTATATAATACAAATATATGTGTATTTAGACACATATCATGAATCTATACAATGCATCTCGGTCAGTATGCTTCCACCGTGTTGGAGAACAAGTGATTGGCACGTTCCTCAATGGCAATGTAGTTTGAGTAGATAGTGCGGGGAATGGAAGTGTCAAGGATGTAGCATATTTCCTTGAACCATCGCCACCATGGAGAAGAAATTCGTGTCTCTGTTGAAGAAATATCGGAAGGAATCCGTGGTTCATCCGGTTGGCCAATGGTCGGTAGAGGTTTGGTCCAATCGGTGTAGTATGGAGGTTGTCCCTTTTGTGAAGTCAATGTTTGCTTCGGGTTGAGCCAATCCATGTTGTTAGACATAGCTCGAGCAATGTTGTCAAGGTGATATTCGACCTCGAGGGCACTTTCGTAGTGTCTTTTAGAAGTTGAAACGCTTCATTCTTGATTCGCTTACCGATTTCGTCATTTTCTTCACATGGAACTTTTCTTGCAAAACTTTAGCATGCTCCAATGTAGAACCTTCGACCGGATCTTGACCTTCATCGTAGTAGGGAGTTTATTGACAAGTGTGGAGAACCATTCAAATTCTTGGTTTTATCGTCATCTAGCGATGATACGACTTCAGCCGAGTCGTCTTCTTTTCCTTTTAGAAGGCCTTGATGATGATTCGGTTTCGCACTTGTTTGGGAGAGTGGGTTGTTTTAGGGGCTCGAGGACCTATTCATCGTCACCACCCATATACTCAAATTGATCACCGGTTTTATGAGTCGGGGGTGGTAACTCGTAATCATCTTGAGGTTTATCCGTAGAAGAACGGGAGGAGATCTTTGTTGAGTAGAAGTCCGTTGGAGAGGAGGTAACATAGAAGATGATTCACCGACTTCTTGACGTTTAGCTTTATCATGCTTATCCCGATCCTTGTCTTCATCGTCTCTAGGACGTTTAGACTTTTCGACTCGAATCTACATGCTTCTTTGAGTTGGTAGTCCAAAGAATGCTTGAAGCAGACTTACCTTCATCGTAATTAAATGTCCTAGATCATTTAGACATTTGTGTGATGAGCTTGGCCACCAATTCATTATCCGAGAAAACTACAGGATCGATGGATTGATTGTGACGGTTAAAGGTGTTGATCTTATAGTTTGCTTGGCTATCGCGCATAAGATTCGGATATAGTTATCAGTAAACATCTCCTTTGTGACTTTAGGAACCATATCCTGAAGGTACTTGTTAGTGTAACCTTCGATCATTTCGTTCGAGTTCCTCTTGACGATGACTTTTCATGAACTTCGAACAAATTCCCTTTCTTTCTACATCTTGTCTTTCTCATCATTTAAGTCTTGTATTTGGTCGACAAGCCAATTCGGTTTTCAGTAGAACATGTCCTTCTTTCGACTTGTTGGACAAACATTCCCAATTCGCTTATGAGCATGAGAAATCCAAGAACGAGGTGGTTTCTTCTTGATTTGGATGATGATTTGGTTGATCTCATTGATGGTGGTGGTGATGAATGAGAAGAAGAATCGATGAGGATGAGGCGTGAGGAGACTCGGGGTCCTTGGGTGGTTCGAAGTTTCCTACGTGATCGTGTAGGACTTTCGAGCGACTTGTCATAATCAACATCTTTATCTTTCTCGGACTTCTCGCCAGGTTTTCTCAAACTCATATTCGATAGTGTCCTCCACAAGTCGTTGTTGTTGCACAAGAGTGGTAGCACCGATCCTTATCGGGTCGATTAACCGCATCGGGACACGGTGAAGAGTGGACAACACTACTTGATCCTCCGGGCCACCCATTTGGTCTTTTGCAAATTCTTGACTTTTGAAGGTGACTGGCAATTTAAGCTTCATCCTAGGATTTATCCAAGAGCTCTTCTTCTTCTTGAGCTTTCATCATAGGGCACAAGTGCAGAGTCCGTTGAGGACTTGGAGGTTTTGGTCTTGAAGGATTGTCATCCTTGCGCTTTGAGTAGGTAATCTCTTCATTTGTGTCGGTACCTTGAGCTTTCGTCAAAAGCTTTCTTTGCGGTTCGGGCTTGGGGATTGGGATGGGAGTAGCTTCCTTAGATGGAACAATCCTATTTGAAGGAGGGTTCCTCTTGGGAACTTCCTTTGACTCTCTATGCTTAATGCACTTCCAAGACTTGCCTCTTACGGTTCTCCGAGTAGGTGTCCCGAAGCCTTTTCATCAAGATGGCCAACTTTTCCTTCTTTACGGCTACCCGATACCTTTTATACGCGTTTCCGACTTTTTGATTTCCTTTGTAAGAAGGTGATCGGGCAACTCAAAGACCCTGTTTCTTCGTGACGATTCTTTGATTCGACGGATAGTATGTGCTCGATCAAGATGTCATGATTATCCGGGTCATTGAGTCTCCGGGGATATCGGGATGAAGTCCGAGAGCTCTCGGATCAACAGTTTGGTGTATCGACATAGGGAATTTTGGAGCCAAGCTTCTTATGAAACAACATCATATCTTCCCATAGCAATGCTTCAATTATAATGTCCTTATCAACCACTGAAAATTTGCGGTTCCATGAGCTTGGGATGCTCATAGCCACCGTCACGACCGAGACCGATTTGGTGATGATCATATAGAGTGTCCTCCATGGTTGAGGAATATTCTTCACTCACGTGAGAGTGCTTAGTAATGATTCTGTAGCTTCATCATAACCAATATCTATTAAGAATTGCGGGATGGTCTCTTGATGGGGGTAACAAAGAAGTCGGTTGGAGCGATGTCGGGAATGATGAGAACAACTCGTAAGTCATCGGGAGTGATAGTGACTTGTTTGTGATTAAGAGTCACATTTACGAGTGATCCTCCGCATAGAATCCCGCATTGTTGAATGTAGACCTCGAACGTGGCGAGTGTGAGAGCATGTTCGGTAGGGATGATTCACGAGAATATCCATCGCAATGAGAATGTAAGATTACGAGCATGTGAGGGTGTCAAAGTCAACCCTAAGGTTGTTCTTTCCAAGCTTTCTCGGATAACCCTCTGAAAGATATTAGCAATTGTAAAACTTCGATGCATCCACATTCATTTGTTCGACCATGTCGTGATCCGAAATAACATTAGCCAAAAGAACCAACATATCGAAAGACATAATGTTAGTCAATGAAGGTCTTATTGTCTAGTTATTGAATGTACAGTGTCAATGATTGTTACGAGTCCTAAGTCACTTGTTTGTCCAATAGTCCAATGATGTCGAGAAATATTTCATGAGTTAGTTAACTTTAGGTTTTAAAGTTTATGTTAGCACTTATGGTTCACAACATATCAAACGTTTAAGTTTGTTAGTGACATTATTGGATTCGTGATGATATGATAAGTTTATTAACAAGTTTTACACGTAACAACTCATAATGAAGGTCAATCAAGGCTTAAGCGTAGTTTTGGCAAAGTTAAGCGTAAACAGAGATGATATACGCGTGAGCGAAAGCTTACACGGGATCTAACTACGCGTAATAGAAGTTACGCGTGGGAAGGGAGACCTTATGCGTGGAGCTTACGGCGTGGGCGTATAAGGACCTTACGCGTAAGGCTTACTCGTGAGTAGACCTTATGCGTAGAGGTCATTGTTTACGCATATCCTTCACAGGATACGCGTGGTCCCATTGTAGAACCTTACGCGTAATAGTTATGCGTAGGATTATTCTTACGCATAACTTGACTACGCGTAGGGTAATCCTTATGCGTAGAGTTGCAAATGACCTTGATTCTGAATATTAAGCGTAGCAAAGCCTGAAATAAATTCATCAAATCATTATCATTAACATAAAACTTCATTTTATCAACAAAACATGGCATGAATCATTCGTTAAAAGGTTACGCGTAGAATGTCATACGCGTAGGTAAAAACCCTAAGGGTTAAGATTTACGCGTATCATTTCTAGCCATGGGATTTGCACCAAACAAATTCTGGTAGGTCTATGATGTTGAGAGAGTCTATGAAACAAGTTATAACATCTAATTCGTTGAGAATCAAGTTTACCCAAAGTTATGAACATTAAACCCTAATTTCAAATTGTTAACCAATTAGTGTTTCTGGGTGGTTAATAACCATGGAAATTATCAATTCATCAACATATGACCATAACCCAACAATATTTTTGACCAAAACACTTTACATTTGAAAATACCCAATTCGACTCAAGAACCCTAATTTTCAAAAATCATTAATACGTGTTTCTGGGTGGGTTTTGATGGTTAAAATGATATCCTTGATGTATTAGAAGCGTTTAGACACAATCCATTTAACCAAAAACACACACAATGATTGTGTGTTCATACGCTTATGCGTAGAACACATAATCACGCGTAACACAATTTTTAGCCGTAGGATTTGCATGAAATTAAAAACCTTAGCTTAAAAACATGTTAAGATCGTTAAAACACTTACAAAATGATGATCAAAGTAACAGATTTCTAGAATGAATCTTAGGCGTAGATGTTAAAAGTTGAAAGTAATAAATGTGAAGTGAATAAGTAGGTGGGAGGTGTTTTATTAAATTTAACTTTAACATTTTGACAGTTTTGGTCCCTCCACCTTTTCCTTTTTCAAACAAAACTATTTAACTTCCATTTTGGTTACCAAACAAGGTTTTTAGGAAAGAAACTTGACGACACTCCCCCTCGACTTAAGAAATAATGAAAGGTTATAAATTTAGTCCGAGGAGTGTCATTTAACCAGAAAATTCACCACCATTGTTAAAAAAAGAAACAACCGAGATATGATAACATGCCAGTACACAGATGTTTTGAAACAGTTAAGTGAAAAATTTCTCCCCCTCAACACTTGATCGTAAAAATACTGAATTTTGAAAGATTATAGTGTTGAAGGAAGAAATGTACTTGCCATGTTGAAAGATTATAGATTAGAAGAATATTTTTGTTGTTTTAAAAGATTTTATATTTTTGTATTTTGTTTTGAAAAAATTATGTACAAAAGATGTTTTGGTGTTTGACGGGTTTTAAGACTGTTTTAAGAGGTCATCCAATTCCTCTTGAGTCAAACACCTCATACCAATCCGTGGATCACTCATTAAACCTAGCGGGAGGCAAGGCTTTGGTGAGAATATCGCCAATTGGTATTCGGTACCCACAAGTATAATTCAACGGTACCACATTCCACGTGGTCTTTGATGAAATGATAGCGAAGATCGATGTGCTTTGATTTTGAGTCTTTGAGCGAGTTGCGAGATCGCAATGGCACTCGATTGTCGCGATACATCGGATTCATCAAATCGTAACCATAGTCTTTGAGTTGTGTTCTCATCCGGATGACTTGAGCACAACACGCGGACATGGCTACATATCTGTTTGGTTGATGACCGTGATGCAATCCCTTCTTTGATTGCCAAGACACCGGTTTATCACCAAGAAATTGTAGAGCTCTGAAGTACTTTTCCTTGAGTCTAAGCATCCTGCGTGGTCGACTTCGAAAAAGCAATTAGTTCAAAACCGAGAATCCTTGGATACGGATCCCCAAGTTAATGGTTCTCTTGATGTATCGGAGGATTCTTTTAGCCTCGAGAGAGTGGGTTTCGGTTGGTCGCGGTCGATAATGGGAGCATAGATAAACGGCAAGACAATATCGGTCTTCTAGTTGTTAGATACATGAGAGACCCAATAATACTTGGTATTTGGTAGGGTCAACTAATTTCCCATGTAAATCGGTCTAGCTTCTTGGTATGAGTCATAGGTGTGGCATAAGTATCACGGTTTTCATTCCAAATTTATTTAACAATTCAAGGGCATATTTGGGTGACTCAAGAAAATATCACGGGGTGATTGATGAACTTGCGATCCTAGAAAGAACGTGAGTTCACCCATCATGGACATTTCAAAATTTTTCTTCATTAGTTTTGCAAAAGCGGTTGAAAACTTTTATGTGTAGACCCAAAATGATGTCATCCACGTAAATTTGAACAATTAAGATATGTGCCCGTGATATTGTATAAAAGAGTTGGGTCAACCGAGCCTTTGGTGAAATTATTAGCAATGAGGAAAGATGATAGCTTATCGTACCATTCCCGAGGGGCTTGTTTGAGACCATAAAGAGCTTTGTTCGGTTTGTAGACATGGTTCGGGCACTCTGGATCAACGAATCCTTGGGTTGGTGACATAAACCGTTTCTTCGGTTGTCCGTTGAGAAGCGCAGCTTTGACATCCATTTGAAAGACCGTTATATTCATATGAGCATGAACGCGAGAAATATCGAAACGACCTCAAGGCGAGCAGCCGGAGCAAAAGATTCTTCAAAGTCTATTCCTTCTTCACGACGATAACCCTTAGCAACTAGGCGTGACTTTTTTCGGATGGCGTTCCTTTAGCATCAATTTGTTTTCCAAATCCATTTGAGACCAATGACGTAGACCCACGCTGGTCTTTCAACCGATTCCATACTTCAAGGCGTTTGAATTGATTGAGTTCTTCTGCATGGATTCAATCCGATTTTCTTTTGTCATTGCGTCTTTAATGTTTTTAGGCTCAGTTGGTGACGGTGAGTGCATAAATGCAATGTTCACCATCGTGTGAAGACGTTGTCACGTAACGGTTGGTTGATTAGGGTTGCCAATAATATTAGCGGAGGATGGTTTTTGTCCATCGATGTGTAGAGGTTGATGTTAGTATACATTGTGCGATTCTTAGATTCAAATGGTTTGTTGAAGATTCCGCGACATCCGTGCGGCGATCTCATTAGCAAATGGGTTGAAGAACGCATTTGGATCAAAATCTGCGGTGGGGTACTTCATTGAGAATATCATCACCGGTTCATCATTGTTGGAAGCGGTGTGTTCAAGCTGTTGTGTGGAGTCAACTGGTGTAGGTGCATCTTCAACGATAGTTGTTGTAGCAGTGTATCGGTATAGGAATATTATCGGGTTGTGCGGCAAAAAATATGGATACACACAAGCACGTTCATCAATATCGTCGCGAGCGTAGGAGCAAATAACCTTTCCATTTGTTGACGAGTTAGTGGGGGCTTTGTTCGGTGATGATGGGGTTGAGGAAGTTTAGCGGTTGTGACCGGGTTCTAAGTTGTTGTACTCGAAGCCATTTCGTGAGTTCATCAAAATGAGCATGAATCGTTTCCATCACTGTTTTGTCTGACGATTCGGATCCGGTAACCTTTAGAATTCCACAATATCCAATAAAGACTCAATGTCGACTTTGGCTTTGAGCTTTCCAAAATCATCACGATCATTATTCGGATAGCAAAGGGATCCAAATACATGAAAGTGTTTGAGATTTGGTTTATGGTTGTGGACAAGCTCGAAAGGTGTTTTGTTGTGGCGTTTTGTGATCATAGAACGGTTTTGAGTATAGCATGCGATGAATCGACACGCCCACAAGTAATCTGGAAGTTTAGCATTGATTAACATTGTTCTTGCGACTTCCACTAACGTTCGGTTTAGTCTTTCAACAACTCCGTTTTGTTCGGTGTACGTGCAATAGATGTTTGATCTTGAATTCCCACTTTCTCATAGAATTCACGAAGGGTTTGGTTAACAAATTCGGTTCCTTTGTCTGCTCGAATGAGCTGACGGTGTTGCGAGCGAACACATATTTTCGTGAGAAAGGTGATGATCATTTGTGGAGCTTGGTCTTTGCTTGATGAAAGTAGACCCAAGTCCATCGTGAATAGTCATCAACAATTACTAAGATGTAGCGTTTGCCATTGATTGTTTGCACGCGCATTGGGCCACACAAATCCATGTGAAGAAGATGAAGCACATCTTTGAGTCGTGTTCCACCTTTGAAGGAAAATGAGCACGAGTGCTTTTCCCTTGTTCACGGTGAGCAAAGGTGATCTTTTGAATACCGGAATCGTGGGAGACCTTCAACTAGTTTGTGTCGAGCAAGGTTGGTGATGGTTTGAAAGTTTAGATGTGAGAGGCAGCGGTGCCATAGCTAGGATTTTGTTGATGTTGCCTTTGAAAGTAAGCGGATGGTAGATGAAGCAACCATGTCTTGCATAGAGATAGTGTAGAGACTAGAATTACGCGAGCGGACATAAGGTCATTTCCTTGTAGATCACAAATGAAACAAGTTTTTTCCCGAAAGCAACCTCCAAATCTCCATCACAAAACCGACCTCAAAAGCAGTTATTACCGAGGCCTTCCACATAGTAAACCCTGCTGATTTTGATGTTCCCATTGACATAATCTCCGTAGCCCATGATAGGCTGCGAAGTGATCATTCCGAACACGACGGTGCCAATGAACTTTGCAATAAAGTTTGATAACAGTTTAAGGTTGCTGTCATGTGTCGGGAACATCCGCTATCAACAATCCAGAATGATCATATCACTGCATTACACATAGGCGACACGGATGGAATAGAAGTAGATGTGGAACCCGAAATGTTAGAGGGTTCAAGCGTATATTAGACAGCACACATTAATGACTTTAGGCATCCATGTAAATCCTAGTGTGTTATATATCCATTTCGCCATCTATAACTACTCTTTGCTTTAGTCTTAGTGAATGCACTAGGTGGTACTACATTCTTAGGAGGTGGCGAGCTACAATGGCAACAATGTTAGCCTTAGAATCTAAAGAAGGCGGTCTACCAAGCCGAGACTTAGAATGATTAGTGGGCCTAGAGGTATTCCGATTCTTAGGATTCTCGTAAGCGAGAGATTATAGCTTTAGCAACACATTTGTCATGACAATCGAATTCATACTTTTACGACAAATAACACAAGGTGCATCGATGAATATCAAAAGTGCTTAAAGGTTTAGCATTCGTTACATCACTATTTCTATTACATTTGCGGACGCAACATCTATAGTGGAAGCAACTTGAGTCTTATTCATAGTCCTAGGGTGTTCTTCTACTTTATCATTCCTTATTGATCTTTTCTTAGGTCGCAACTTCCTATTCTTGATTGAGTGCTCTAGGTGTGAAGTGCGGACGTTTGGAAAAGACGCAACTATTCTGTTTCGATAGAAGGAAGCACGTTAGCAACTTGTGATTTGGCGGTAGGGATTCTAGGTGCACGATTACTAAGTGTGGCTGGTGCTAATCTCTTAATGATGGTTGGCGGAAGTTGTTCATACTTTCCTAATATTTCTCTTAGCTTAGAGATAGTGTGAATCAAATCTTGATTTTTAGAACGAATATTACCAGCAAAATTCATGACTTCTCAGTGTAAGCAAGATAGTGATCAAGTTCGTTTGATGCTTCATGTCGAGTCTTATTGAGTAAATCAAATATGACACCATATTCCTGTTTAACTGTTACAAGTTCTTGTTCATATTTAGAGATTTGACTTTTCAAAGACACGTTTTGATCATCCAGTTGCTCAATTTTAGGATCGAAGATTTTGCACTCAAGCGGCGATTTTCTTTTGAAAACTAAGTTGATGGTTGTGAATATCTTTTCACACCAATGAAGATGACGTTTTGCATTGTAAAGTTCGTTAAGTAATCGTTTATTTTCGCTTTTAAAGACTCGATCGAAGCACATTATCAATATTCTCAGCAGCTACCACGAGTCAACAATGTCGGCGGAGATATAATCGGATGCATGTGGCAAAGAATAGAATAACACAACATTATGGATATCGGCACGATAACATCTTCCAAGAGTCGATCAACATCTTTTCTCAACATTTTCTTTTTGCGTTTAGTATTAGAAATAGATGTTTGAGTTTTCTCAAAACGACCTTCATCACTCCGAGTTCCTTATGAAAATCCTTTTCCCAAGCTAATGCACAACTTTTCAAATTTTTAACATTTGGTAAAGATTTTTACGAAAAATGTCTCTTTGTTCTCGCTAAAGGCGATTGAAAGTGTTGAACTTTGATTTCGAATGATGTTTTATCTCATGTTCTAAAGTTTTGAGGTCGACCATGAAAATATCAAAATATCTAAGAATTTTGCGATTTTCGGGTTTTGAATTACTTCACCGATTGAAGGTAAAGGACCATAAATTTGTGCATAGTCCGGTTGGGGATTAACATTAGAAGACTCGGTGTTTTGATGATAACCCTTGGTGTGTTAGAAGAATCCGTTGGTGTGACGAAAGTTACCGTTTTGAATAATTAAAGGTTTGTTGTAAACAACCGTTTTAATTTTGATCGACTCTCGTCTTACATCTAATTCCTCTTGACGATGATATTCAACAACACTCATAACATATCATTAATTTTATATTACTTTTGGAAACTTGAGATTTGGTTTGAATGTTTTGAGTGAAAGCTTTGGTTTGTCGACTAGATTTGGTCCATATCCTTTTGGATTGGGTTTTAAAGTAAACTTTTCAATAGTCATTCTTGATTCACCATGTTTGTAAACAACAGTTTTAAACTCTTTAATTTTGTTTTGCAAGCCAATAATTTACGCAAGAAGGTCATCTACCCGATTCGTTGAATGCTTTTGTATCTTTGAAGCTGTTTTGACAATTTAACAACTCGACCTTAGCTTTTGATTTTCCAAGGTGAGGCGTTAATTTGTTTTTATGTTCATGTTTGATTGTTCTATTTCGACAACAAAGCATTCTTGAAGCGGCTAGATCACGATCTGTCTCTCTAATATTTTTCGTTTTGATGAGATTTAGCAAAGCGGCTTCAAAACCTTTTTCACGGTTTTCTTGAGTTTTGAAAAAGTTGAGTTGCATTTGTAAGCATTCAAAATCCTTGGTTAACAGTGCATTTTGCTTTTAAGTCCTTATTTAATGCATAACATTCCTCCATTTTGATTTGATGGTCTTGAATTAACCGAGCAAAATGCGGAGGAGGCAACATTCGGCTTGTTCAATGTGAGTCACAACATGATCATTATTTAGATCCTCAAGTACAACCACGGAGTCAATTTGATTATCAAGGAAACCATAAGGTCATCTTGATCGTCAAATGTAACTCTGAGGTTTATTTGAAAATCGTCGAATGAGATGTGGATGACTCATTTTGAACGATCTTAGCCGTCTTGGGATTCGAGATATTGGCGGAGATGTTAATCGAGATATGATGATGGTTTGTTCGGTGCACGAGACAAGCCATCGATGTCATCTACTGGGCTGTGTCACTCATGTGTAACTCGTGCATATTAGCCATCAACATAATAAATTTGCATTGGCACGCAAGTCCTCCATATCATCATCCGAGTCGCATCGCCATAAAACTCATTCTTTATTTGTGAGAGATCCACCACTTCATCCTTAAGAGCCAAAAAGAGCCTCTTTGAAATAAGCACGCCCCTAGTCCTTGACTTTGGGCATGCATTAGCCAGTGTCCCTTCTCATTGCGGTTGTAGCATCGAAGACCATTCAAACCATTATGAGCATTTCCTGTTCCACCACTTGAGCTCTGTTGTTATTCCTACCCATAGCATTAAACCCTTGACCACCTCCCATTTGACGACCATAACCACGATTACGAACTTCAACTCGTCCATTGTTCACAACACTGATTTCGTGTATTGGATGAGGAACAAATCGATTGTTGGATTTGTTTGTATAACGGCTAAAAGCATTAGCAATCATAACAAATCCACATTGCAATGCTTGAGCGGATCGGATTCCTCATTAGTTTGACTATGAAGTGCTTGATCATTGTTGTTGTTGTAAGGAACCAATTGATTTTGTTGAGATTCTTTGTAATGGATCATTTGGTGTGGTAGGCGGTTGGTTGAGTTGCTTGTTGAGGAGGATAACTTTGTTGAGCATATAAGGCAAGTTGTTGATTTTCCGGATGTGTGGGTGGAGCAATTTGAGCACGGAGAATTCTTTCGATCAACTTCCTTTTCATGAGGCTTCAAGTAATCGTACAACAATCCATATGTAGAATGATGCATATTCTTCGCAGCGGAGAAAATGACATACTTCTCCCATTCGGGACCAAGACTACTCGGGAACTTAGTATTCACTGCAATTCTTGGCATGATGATGTTGTGTTTATCCAAATCATTGATGATGTCGAAAATCGATGATGATAAGACTCTAGTGTCTCTCGGGTTTAATCATGAAGTGTTCATAAGCCAAGTAAATTTTGGATTCCAAATCCTCCCGATTGAGTCTGAGATCCTTCCATAAGAAGATGAATATGGTCCCACATTTCCTTTGCATTCTTTTGAGCATCAACACTTGAAGAATTGGGTTAGGTAATCCTAAAAGGATATATTGCATTGCAAGCTCATCGACTTCATAGTGTAGAAGTTCATTGGATTTAGATCCTGCTGATAGCAATGTTTGTTTGTTCATCTCTTGGTGGAATAGCGGTAGGATCTCCGGGTACAATGACGATGGGCATCTCAAATGGACCTTCAAGATAACCTTCTTTAAGAACTTTCCATGTGGTTTCTTGGATCACAAAACCTAAAGAACCTTATCACCCATTGATCGTAGTTTCTGGAGTGAGCATTGGAGGTCTATCAGTGATCCACTTCATGAACCGATTGTTGGTCGCTTAAAGCTTCACACATCTTTGCAAACCAAGTGGGTTCCTTCATAGTGTTCCTTGATGGATGTTGATTGAATTCATTTGTGTAGGGTTGAACTTGAAGACTTGGCGGTGTTTGAACCATTTGTGGTGGGGAATTGCACCAAGTTGTGGAGTATGTTGTTGATTAAATTGTTGTTGATAAATTGCTTGTTGTTGATTCCATTGTTGATGTTGTGGACTTAGTTGTTGTTGTCGTTGAGGATAAGTGTAAGGAAATAGTTAGAGTATAGTGGTTGAGACATGTTGAAAACTTGTGTTGGTAAAATGGATCTTTGTAGTCGAATGAACCTTTGTTGATGAAGTGTCCTTAGGCGTAGAAAGACAAGAACCAAGTAGCACTTATGCGTAAAAACACCAAAGTTACGCGTAACAAGAAGGAGTTACGTGTAGGATTTAGCTTCTGCGTAAGTAGGAAAAACACTAAAGTTAGGCGTAGACAAAAGTTAGGCGTGAAAGTTAGGCGTAGGATTTTCTTATGCGTAAGACTAGGCTTAGGCGTAGGAAAATTCTTAGGCGTAGGATTTCTACGCGTAAGCTTATGCTTATGCGTAATTTTAGGGTTTTTTCCCAAACTATCGTTTACACTATCACAGTGCAAAAGATATCCAAAGTCGACGTATTTTCAGACTTATCCAAGTAAGAAAACACGGAATAAGCCACGAAAATGAAGATCAAACCAAGGAGGCACTTACGCGTAGTTTTAGGGTTTTACTACGCTTAGAAATGCTCGTAACTTTGATTCTGTCCAAAAGTGTTTCTAAACCAGTTTTTGTGTGATAAAATAGCTTCAATAACCCCAAAATACACAAAAGTGTGAAACTTGATGAACCAAAGCCTCTAAAACAGTTACGAGTGGGATAGAACCCTCGTTCAAAAACTCGATCAAAAATAACTATCCACGCATAAAGTTTGAAACTTTTTGCCAAAAACAAGTATTTTAACACCTTAAAACGTTGAAAGTATAAGAATCTTGGATTAAAAAGTGTAAAAAACAAGTTTTTAAGCGAACCAAAGTATCAAACGTGCGTTTTAGGCGTAGGACCGAAACCTACTTCAAAAACAAACATGATTCACCCAACTAGTAGGCGATTGATACCACTGTTAGGTCACTAGTTTTACAAACACAAGCTTATAAGAAAGAGATGAGGCTATTGAACAAGATCTAACACACACACACGCAATAATAAGAACGGTTTAGGCGTAGGAGAGTGAATGAAAGAAAACTTGAACAACCAACCCTCAAATGAGGGTTTACAAGAGTATTTATAGGAGGAAAGCTAGGGCAACACTCCTAGTTTCCATCCTTTCTTTAATGGGCTTGGGCCTAAGCTCATGGGCCTTCTACATAAACTTAAGGCTAATAACAAACATAAAGGCCATAATAAGCTAACTATTACATATTAATTACTAACACTTGATTATGGTTTAGGGTGATTCCAACAACATCAAACCGCATACTCGAAAATAGTAAGAGGCTCAAACCGCTTCCTTGAAACTCTTCAAAAACTAAACTTTTCCAACTATAACCAAGATGAATTAAACCTTCCAAACTAAAACCTAAGCACTTATGATGATTCTAAACACAAAAGTACTATCAAAATTCAAACTTTAACACTTTTAGGGTATAGAATTCAAACCAACAAAACACACAAATAACCAATCTTTATGATCTAACCATGGCTCTTGATACCAAGCTGTTGGATATTGGTTATTGTAACACCTGAACAATCAATTATATGGTTCGAATCTTAGCAAGAAACTTAGAGAGAGAAAGTGGGAGATGGGATCCTTTCTAGAGAGACAAAGTGAGAGAAAACCAAGAGAAGGTTAGATTAAGAAATGAAACATCTAACCCTCTACCTTGGGAGGTAGAGTTTATTTATAGTTTACATAATACGCCTGCAGCGAGCCGTGGATCGAGCATAGGGTAAAGACCGTCCAGTCCTCACGGTGTTACTCTAACTAACTAACTAACTAATAGATAGCGTAATGTCTACGAGCTAACATATGCTAGACAATAGTTGTGGCGACCAACACTTCACTATGGATTTTATAAATCCTAACGAGAATAAGCGATTCTTATTGGATCTAACTTGTTCTTGGCCAAAATAGCATTTTCTTAGCGGTTTCCTTTGGTTCTTCTTGTTTCTTGGCTTGAATATCGGCTCAAACTAGTTCTAATTGGTTCCTCTCTTGGTTTAAATTGTTCGGTCATTTTGACAGTATTTCGCTAAAAGCAGATTACGGTTCAAAAGTTATGGTCGTTTGAAATTTTTGACGTAAAGTCAACTTTGGTCAAGCATGAGTGGTCAAAACGCAAATAGTCAAAGCGTAAAGTCAAAACTCGTCTTTTTGATCAAATCGCAGCGTTCAAATTGCATTGGTCAAATTGCGGGATTGTCAAACCGATGGAATACAAACCGCTAAATCAAACCGCTTTTATCAAACCGCTTTATCAAACGTAATTAACTCAAACCGCTTAGATCAAACCGGCAAGACAAACCGCTAAGCGCTTAAGTCAAACCGCTTATGTCAAACCCTAAACCCTAAACCTAAACACTTCACTATGGATTTTCTAAATCCTAACAGAACAGTGATTCTTAGTTGAATCTAACTTGTTCTTGGCCAAAATAGCATTTTCTTAACCGGTTCTAACGGTTTCTTGGTTTCTGTTCTAATTGGAATATTAAGCAGATCAAACCGCTTAGATCAAACCGCAAGAAGACAAACCGCTAGAGTCAAACCGCTTAAGTCAAACCGCTTATGTCAAACCGCTAAAGACAAACCGCTTTTCAAACACTCAAACCGCTTAAGTCAAACCGCTTAGTCAAGTCAAACCGCTTATGTCAAACCGCCCTAAACGTAAACACGCTTAAGTCAAACTACTCTAGAAAATAGCATTTTCTTACGGTTCTAAATCTAGAAAACCGCATCCAAGAACTTGACAAATCGCCGCTTATGTCAAACCGCTTGATCGATCAAATCGCACGTAAACCTTAAGTCAAACTGACATCAGAAAACCGCATCCAAGAACTTGAAAATCGCTTCCTTGATCGTCAAATCGAGACTCAAACCGCTTCTCTTCCTTGAAACTCTTCAAAACTAAACTTTTCCAATTCAAAACACTATAAACAAGATGAATTAAGCCTTCTAAACCAAAACCTAAGCACTTATGATGATTCTAAACACAAAATTACTAACAAAATTCAAACTTTAACATTTTTAGGGTATAGAATTCGAACCAACAAAACACAAATAACCAATCATGTGATCTAACCATGGCTCTTGATACCAATGTTGGTTATTGGTTGTTGTAACACACAAACAATCAATTATATGGTTCGAATCTTAGCAAGAACCTTAGAGAGAGATAGTGGGAGATGGGATCCTTTATAGAGAGAGAGAGAGAAAAACTAAGAGAAGGTTAAATTAAGAAATGAAACGTCCAAACCTCTACCTTGGGAGGCGGAGGGTATTTATAGTTTTACATAATACGCCTACCGTAGAGGTGTGGATCAAGTATCTGATGAGTAAAGACCCGTCAGTCCTCCACGGTGTTACTCTAACTAACTAACTAAATAATTAATAGATAACGTAATGTCTACGAGCTAATATATGCTAGAAAATAGTTGTGGCGACCGACACTTCACTATGGATTTTCTAAATCCTAACAGAACAGCGAGTTCTTAATTTGGATCTAACGGTTCTTGGCCAAAATAGCATTTTCTTAACTAGTTCTAACTGGTTTTATTGGTTCTTGGCTGAAATATCTAGTTCCTAACAAGTTCTAACGGCTCTTCTTGGTTCAGTGTTAGGTCATTTTGATGTATTTCATTGAAAGATTACGGTTCAAAAGTTATGGCGTTTGAAATTTTTGACGTAAAAGTCAACTTTGGTCAAGCCATAGCGGTCAAAACGCATAAATAGTAAAACGTAAAGTCAAAACTCCATTTTTTTGATCAAATCGCAGCTTCAAATCGCAGGATTGTCAAACCATTGGAATACAAACCGCTTAAATCAAACCACTTTTATCAAACCGCTTATATAAACCGCTTAACTCAATGATAACATCAAATTAGCCCGATCTTTTATATATCAAATTCCGTGTTTATGGCCTCATTTGCATTAATATGGTACTTAATTCTTTCATATTCGTTCATTTTTGCATTTCAGGATAAATGAGGCATTGGAGCGGAAAAGAAGTGATAAAAGGCCAAATATATGTTCTGAAGATTGATTTACGAGGGCCTTTGGATTTTACGTGAAGATTACGTCGTAACTAGCTACTAAGGTTACGACAAAATATGAGCTTTGAGTATCTGGCGTAACCAATTCTTATGGTTACGTCGTAATTATTTTTAGAAGGTTACGGCGTAACATGGAAATTTAGTTACGTAGTAGAGATAATTACGGAGCGGATAAAATATACGGTCGAAGAGTTACTGGTAATTAGGTAATTTAATTCGCCGTAATTATTAACTTGGGCGCTAAGGAGTTGAAGTCCGTGGCTAAATGAAGATAATATTTACTCAGGGATGAAAAGTAAAAGTAGCAAAATACGACCGGGGCTGAATGTGACAATTCTTATGAAAATTATATGCTTCTAGGACTAAAAATTAAATGAAGAAGAGCGATGAGGGCCAAAACCGACATCTAGTGCAAAAATGTTTTAAGAAAATCAAAGGATAGGAAAAGTAATGAAGTTGCTACTTACTACGAAATTGTAGTTCTGACGTAACTATTTATTTTATTTACTGACATAACTATTCGAGATCCGGATTTCTTTCTTGTGATTATTAGTTATAGCGTAATTTGTCTATAAGGTTCTGTAGTAACCATGTCGAACCTATAAATACAACCCTAAATCTGCATTTTTAGTATCTCTCTTCACCCTCTCTAGAGGTCGATTAGGCACCACTCAGGGGCATTTTCCAGTGATCGAAGCCGGTTTGAAGGAAGAATTCACTACTATCGTCATCATCATTAGCTTTTCATCAAGTAATTTGTATCAAACATTATGTTTAATTCTATTCATGTTTTATTCAATATTGTTGGATTAATTTACTATATGTTTGGCTAAGCACCTCTCGGTCTTGGCCTAGTTATGATTCATAATTGTTTTGTCTATGTTTATTTTACTTCCATAATTATTTCTAAGTGTATGCATACATAGTTTATTGGTAGCCACCCTTGGTTCGGTAGTTTTGAATGGCGGTGAGGCCAATTGCCTAGGAGATATGACCAACCGACCCTAGGTGAGCGGAGGAGACGGAAGGGTAAGATATGACCAATCGACGACTATTTCTACTTGTGCGATTTGACCAGCCGATCACCTATCGTTTGGATGAACTTAAGAATTAGGGGTGAGTGTCTAAGTTCCTAACGGCCGGGCACTCACTATTATAAATCTAGCATGTAGCGGTGTTAATGACTCGGCTTAGGGGACCGGGAACAACGGGACTTATGACGGTGCTTTGATTTCTCTGTGGTGGCATCTTTGCCGATAGGTTAGGGCGATTTGACCAAATGTTGTCCTCTCGACTTTGACCCCACTTGAAGTAATTGGAAGTAAGTAGACATAGACATAACTAGCTAGGATGAGTAACTAGGGTAGCACCATTCTCCTTCATTGATCACAACTCTTGCCTTTATCTGCTTTCTTTTATTTACTTGTTTTATTAGTTAATTTATTATTTCTATCTTAAAAGCAATTATAATCGTGACATAGACTTAAGTTAATTTCCGATCCTCGTAGCTCTTGGGACGACCTCGGTTTTACCGAATACTACACTACACACGACCGGGTACACTGCCCGTTAGTGCATTAGGGTAGACCATAGGTATAACAGTAATTATAAATATTAAAACACAGTCGATAAAACACGCATCAAGTTTTTGGCGCCACCTTGGGGAGCTATTTTAGGATTTTAATTTAAGTTTTTTTTTCTTTTCTTTCTATTCTGTTGTTTTCTTTGTTTCTTGAGTACGTTTTCAGGTAATCATGGAAATGGAACCATATTTTGATAATATGACATTGGAAGAGTACTGGGAGTACGAGCGCGAAATGGAAAGACAAGTTTTGAGGAATCGTCAATCTTGGAGAACTTCTACGAGATCGCCTTCCCTAGAGCATTTCTTTCAACCATATGCCTATGATGATTATGTATCTCCTCAAGAGTATGATGAATTGGACATGGATAACATGACCATTCATGAATATGAATTATATACAGCCAACCGATGTCGGAAGATGAACAACTTTAGTGATTATTCATATGACACTCCTGATCCTGAACCTGATAATAGCGAGTTGATGATTGAAATAGCGTTGGACGATTTGTTCAGAATTGGTGCTGAAAATCTTCAACGCATGGAACAAGAGGAGACTCATGATGAGTCTATTAAGGATGTGAACCTTGGAAGTGAGGACCTTCTTAACTTTTCTATTTCTCCTATTACTAATATTTTTGCTAGTGTTTGTGAACAGGATGCAGATAATGTCAATTTCGACGTTACAAAGGAGGAAGAGGAAGCCGAGGAGGAATGTGATGAATGGAATTTTTATGACATGTGGGATATCACGGTAGAGGATGTTGAAAGGCTTAGGCAAATTCTAACACCTCCCATACGTGATAAACCTATCCCGAGCCGAAATGCAACCTTGACATCACCTATCACACACGCCAATGACTGCTCATTGCACCAACTACCAACCCGGTTGAGCGAGCTTATAAAGGAATTCGAGATGAGATTTTGAATATTTACGTGGTTGACGAAGAATCCGAATGCGACCCTGCTAAAGATGTGAAGGAGCTCGAGGAACCGCTTTATAAAGATCCTTCATCATTTTTTACGGACGAAAGGGCACATCTGGCAGTTGATGAAACGAATATGGTTTTGAAGAAAGTTAGTCAACAACAACATGGAACAAGCCAATCCTCTAATCCGTCAATGAACATGGGTCCGGTAAGTAGGGAAATGACTTCTCCTCTGAGGTATGAATATAATTCATCATTTCCCCATCCCATAGCAAATTCACACCCTCTTGGTGTTTATTGCTATTTTCACCCACACTTGATTTTAAGTGAGGGGATGAACACCCTTTTACTTAGTAAATAAGGGTAGAGTCAAGCTCGTGACTCGAACAAAAACAAGCGCTTCGTGGGAGGTACCCCATGCCTATCTTTTCTTTTTATTTTTATTAGTGAAGTTGGGTTTTGTGTTTTTAACCATTTTGCAGGAATCAGAGAAGATTGCAGCAGTAACATAAACGGGGACCTGACCTGTCCATCAGTTACGACGTAACTCATCCCAATGATTACGCCATAACATATCACAAGTGGCGATTCTCTCCAGAGCATTACCGATTACGGCGTAATCCCATGCTATGGTTACGCCGCAACTACCCTCCAGTAGCGACTGCCAGGTTTTGCCATAATTACGGCGTAACTCCTTCAATGAGTTACGACGTAATTATCCTTCAGTTCAAATTCTTTCTATAATAACACAATAACCTTGTATTAGTACTAAATGAACTTTGTGGGTGTGTTCCCTGTAAACCCTCACGAGACTTCACTCATCCACTTGGGACACCAAGTGGTTTAAAAGGCTTGTTGCATATGCTAAATGCAACCGTGATTCCTACGAAAGTGAGTTAGGTTTTTCTTTTTCTTTTATTGCTTGTTGTTTTTCTAGTATGATGCGTTTGGTTGTCTTATGTGAATTCAGGTTATTAAAGTTTGCTCATAGATCTTAAAGCGGGACACATTTACACGTGAGTCTTCGATCATGCCGAGCAAATCCAGGGGAGTTTTCTGTTCCAATTCTAACCCTTCTTATCTTTTATTTATATGCTTAAGTATGACCCAAGTGGGGGGAAAGGATTAGACATAGACACCCGCTTGATTTTACTTGCCCTTATTTTTCTAGTTTTTGATGAAAAGTGTTTCATTAATAAAATTTTGACATGTTTTTCATTACTTAACTATTTTAATCTAGACTGAGCACACCTACCCTATATTTCCATTGTGTGAGGATAAGCCTTTTCGTTCTCCCTTATACATAAACCCATAAAATAAGTGTGCTTGGGTGGGTGTAGTAGACTTTAGAACTTGGCCTTGTATATCTTTTCAAGACCATTATAATGAGCATTACATTGAGGTAACTTGGTGTGATCGGTGCAACTAGGATTTAAAGCAATTTTAGGATTTAACCCAAATAGCCCACATATGTATTGTGACTTTTTACATCGATTAGTCAATCCCCCTGTTAAACCCAGTTTGTTGCACTCTCCATTAGTGCAAGATACCCCTAGATACACCCTTGAGCCTTTCCTCTCATTTTGTTCACCCAATATATGTTTCGTTACACCCATCGCCTAGCCTACCTGTAGTTTCTTTATATCCATGGTCCGGGCGTTGTTGGATAATTTTGGTTCCACTAGTGACGGTCGCGGGTTTTGAATAAAGGGTTTTGGAAGAAAATCGGGTTTAGATGATAGTTGATCTCAAGTGGGGATACTTTTTATGTTCGTATCGTTTATATCCATGTATACCTTGTCTTGCATCAAAAAAAAAAAAAAAAAAAAAAAAAAAAAAAACATGCACGCAAGTGTTTTGTCTATAATTAGTGTTTTCGCCTTGATTCAATGGCGCAAATTTTTTCAAATCCGTTTTGTCTTACGGATAAAATTAGAAACCGAACATTTCTATCTCGCCTTTCAAATTTTAATCAATATTAGTACAATGGGGGCATTGTACATTTTACGTGGGGGATGGGAAATAGAAATGGCCGATTTTGATAGAAATACGTGCTAAATTGACCCAATTTAAATTTTTTATATAGCACATTCTTTTTTCATTGATGATGAAGGCCGAGTTAATGCATCTTATTTGCCTAGATTATGGAGTTTATGAGGCACCACATTACATTTCTTATGCATTAACTCGTGTATTGGATTATTGAAGATCCCTTGACTCTTGACCCTCGGTTTTTGCTACGGGATTGAATGCGACTAGTGGTGGGGCGACTGTGGACTTAGGAATCTATTTGTTTCGTGTCTTTTTGTTTACACCCATTAAAAATTCCAATGTCTTATCCTACCCTTAGTCATGAATCGAGTTTAGGTGAGGAAGCGAGCAATCATTGGTGTCTTGGCCATGGATTTGGTCATGTATCATTGGTTTTGTCCCCTTCTCAGTAGCTTGTTAGTAATGACAAAATAACCCCATAAGCCTATGTTGTGTCAACCCATTGCCTTTTAGAATAGCTGCATCTATAGACTCTAGTGGTGGAGATTAGTATCTTTGCCAAGCCTATGATACAATACTCGCCATGACTGAGCAGTTGAGTGATCACCCCAAATATTAAACACGTGAATTATGAGAGAGAATGTCATTTCAATTCCCTTTTTGTGAGGTGCTCGGTTTTGAATTTTCTAGCTTAGGTGATTTTTAGACTCATAACTTCCAATTAATCCTGGGAGATTTCTTTTTAAGAATTATTTAAAGGGTCTACTTGAGGACAAGTAGGATTCAAGTGGGGGGATATTTGATAACATCAAATTAGCCTGATCTTTTATATATCAAATTCTCGTGTTTATGGCTTCATTTGCATTAATATGGTACTTAATTCTTTCATATTCGTTCATATTTGCATTTCAGGATAAATGAGGCATTGGAGCGGAAAAGAAGTGATAAAAGGCCAAATATATGTTCTGAAGATTGATTTACGAGGGCCTTTGGATTTTATGTGAAGATTACGCCGTAACTAGCTACTAAGGTAACGACGAAAATATGAGCTTTGAAGGATACGGCGTAACCCATTCGTATGGTTACGTCGCAATTATTTTTGTGAAGGTTACGGCGTAACATGGCAATTTAGTTACGCCGTAGAGATAATTACGGAGCGGATAAAAATATACGGTCGAAGAGTTACGGCGTAATTAGGTAATTTAATTACGCCGTAATTATTAACTTGGGCGCTAAGGAGTTGAAGTCCCGTGGCTAAATGAAGATAATATTTACTCCGAGGATGAAAAGTAAAAATATCAAGTACGAACGGGGACTGAATGTGACAATTCTTATGAAGATTATATGCTTCTAGGACTAAAAATTAAATGAAGAAGAACGATGAGGGGCCAAAAGAGACATTTAGTGCAAAAATGTTTCAAGAAAATCAAAGGATAGGAAAAGTACGAAGTTGCTACTTACTACGTAATTGAAATTGTAGTTACGGCGTAACTTAGTTACGACGTAACTATTTATTTTAGTTACGACGTAACTATTCGAGATCCGGATTTCTTTGCGCAGTTATTAGTTACGGCGTAATTAGTCCCTAAGGTTACGCCGTAACCATGTCGGGGCCTATAAATACAGCCCTAAATCTGCATTTTTTAGTATTTCTCTTCACCCCTCTCTTAGGGGTCGATTAGGGCACCAGGGCATTTTCAAGCAGTCCGAAGCCAGTTTTGAAGGAAGAATTCACCTGCTATCGTCATCATCATTAGCTTTTCATCAAGTAATTTGTATCAAACATTATGTTTAATTCTATTCATGTTTTATTCATTATTGTTTGATTAATTTACTATATGTTTGGCTAAGCACCTCTCGGTGCTGGCCTAGTTATGATTCCTTAATTGTTTTGTCTATGTTTATTTTACTTTCGAATAATTATTTCTAACTTTATGCATGCATAGTTTATTGGTAGCCACCCTTGGTTCGGTAGTTTTGAATGACGGTAGAGGCCAATTGCCTAAGAGATATGACCAACTGACCCTAGGTGAGCGGACTGGGACGGGAAGGGTAAGATATGACCAACTGACGACCCTTTCTACTTGTGCGATTTGACCAACTGATCACCTATTGCTTGGATGAACTTAAGAATTAGAGGGTGAGTGTCTAAGTTCCTAACGGCCGGGCACTCACTATTATAAATCTAGCATGTAGCGGTACTTAATGACTCGGCAGGGGACCGGGAACAACAGGACTTATGACGGTCTTTGATTTCTCTGTGGTGGCATCTTTCTTTGATAGGTTAGGGCGAATTGACCAAATGGTGTCCTCTCGACTTTGACCCCACCTGAAGTAATTGGAAGTAAGTAAACGTAGATATAACTGGCTAGGATGAGTAACTAGGGTAGCACCATTCTCCTTCATTGATCACAACTCTTGCCTTTATCTGCTTTCTTATATTTACTTATTTTATTAGTTAATTTATTATTTCTATCTTAAAATCAATTATAATCATGACATAGACTTAAGTTAATTTTCGATCCTCGTAGCTCTTGGGACGACCTCGGTTTTACCGAATACTACACTACACACGATTGGGTACACTGCCCGTTAGTGCATTAGGGTAGACCATAGGTATAACGAGTAATTATAAATATTAAAACCTGGTCAGTAAAACCTGCATCACTCAAACCGCTTAGATCAAACCGCTGAAGAAAAAATGCTTGAGTCAAAATGCTTTAGTCAAACCGCTTATGTCAAACCACTAAAGACAAACCGCTTGAGTTAAACCGCTTAAATCAAACCGCTTAAGTCAAACCGCTTATGTCAAACTACTTACGTAAACCGCTTATGTCAAACCGCTTCCGATACAACGAATCTAGACAAATCGCATCCAAGAACTTGACAAATCTTTTCCATGATCAGATCAAATCGCACCCGAATGACCTCAAACCGCATACACGAAAATAGTACGAGACTCAAACCACTTCCTTGAAACTCTTCAAAAACTAAACTTTTCCAATTCAAAACACTATAACCAAGATGAATTAAGCCTTCCAAACCAAAACATAAGCACTTATGATGATTTTAAACACAAAAGTACTATCAAAATTCAAACTTTAACACTTTTAGAGTATACAATTTGAACCAACAAAACACACAAATAACCAATCTTTATGATCTAACCAAGGCTCTCTATATCAATTGTTGGATATTAGTTATTCTAACACACAAACAATAAATTATATGGTTCGAATCTTAGCAAGAAACTTAGAGAGAGAAATTGGGAGATGGGATCCTTTCTAGAGAGAGAAAGTGAGAGAAAAACAAAGAGAAGGTTAGATTAAGAAATGAAACGTCCAACCCTCTACCTTGGGATGTAGAGGATATTTATAGTTTTACATAATAATCCCTCTGTCGGGCTGTGGATCAGGCATACAGTGGGTAAAGACCCGTCCGTCCTCCACGGTGTTACTCTAACTAAATAACTAACTAATAGATAACGTAATGTCTAAGAGCTAACATATGCTAGACAATAGTAGTGGCGACCAACACTTCACTATGGATTTTATAAATCCTAACAGGAATAGGCAGTTCTTAGCTGGATCTAACTTGTTCTTGCCCAAAATAGCATTTTCTTAACTGTTCTTACTGGTTCTTGGCTGGAATATTTGGTTCCTAACTAGTTCGAACTGGTTCCTACTGGTTCGAGTTGTTGCGGTCATTTTGTGGTATTTGTTGAAAACGCAGATTCTGGTTCAAAAGTTATAGCCGTTTGAAATTCTGAGTTAAAAAGTCAACTTTGGTCAAGCCGCAAGTGGTAAAAACGCAAATAGTCAAACCGTAAAAGTCAAAACTCAGTTTTTTTGATCAAATCGCAGCGTTCAAATCGCATTGGTCAAATCGCAGGATTGTCAAACCGCTGGAATACAAACCGCTTAAATCAAACTTGACAAATCGCTTCCTTGATCAGATCAAATCGCACCCAAATGACATCAAACCGCATACACGAAAATAGTACGAGACTCAAACCGCTTCCTTGAAACTCTTCATAAACTAAACTTTTCCAATTCAAAACACTATAACCAAGATGAATTAAGCCTTCCAAACCAATACCTAAGCACTTATGATGATTCTAAACACAAAATTACTATCAAAATTCAAACTTTAACACTTTTAGGGTATAGAATTCGAACCAACAAAACACACAAATAACCAATCTTTATGATCTACCCACGGTTCTTGATACCAACTGTTGGATATTGGTTATTGTAACACACAAACAATCAATTTTATGGTTCAAATCTTAGCAAGAAACTTAGAGAGAGAAAGTGGGAGATGGGATCCTTTCTAGAGAGAAAAAGTGAGAGAAAACCAAGAAGGTTAGATTATGAAATGAATGTCCAACCCTCTACCTTGGGAGGTAGAGGTATTTATAGTTTTACATAATCGCCTGCAGAGGTGTGGATCGAGCATACGGTGGGTAAAGACCCGTCCGTCCTCCACGGTGTTATTCTAACTAACTAACTAACTAATAGATAACATAATGTCTACGAGCTAACATATGCTAGACAATAGTTGTGGCGACCGACACTTCACTATGGATTTTCTAAATCCTAACAGAACAGCGCTTCTTAGTTTGGATCTAAGCGGTTCTTGGCAAAATAGCATTTTCTTAACGGTTCTAACGGTTTTCTTTGGTTCATGGTTGGACTATCCGGTTCTAACAAGTTCTAATCGGTTCCCTCTTGGTTCAGCCGTTCCGGTCACTTTGACAGTATTTCATCGAAAACAGAGTTACTGGTTCAAAGTTATGGCGTTTGAAATTTTTGACGTAAAAGTCAACTTTGGTCAAGCCGCATGAGTGGTCAAAACGCAAATAGTCAAACCGTAAAAGTCAAAACTCAGTTTTTTTGATCAAATCGCAGTGTTCAAATTGCATTGGTCAAATTGCAGGATTGTCAAACCGCAGGAATACAAACCGCTTAAATCAAACCGCTTTTTATCAAACCGCTTCTTATCAAACCGCTTAACTCAAACCACTTAGATCAAACCGCTGAAGACAAACCGCTTGAGTCAAACCGCCTAAGTCAAACCGCTTATGTCAAACCGCTTAAGTTAAACCGCTTAAGTCAAACCGCTTTCGATACAACGAATCTAGACAAACCGCATCCAAGAACTTGACAAATCGCTTCCTTGATCGGATCAAATCGCACCCAAATGACATCAAACCGCATACACGAAAATAGTACGAGACTCAAACCGCTTCCTTGAAACTCTTCCTAAACTAAACTTTTCCAATTCAAAACACTATAACCGAGATGAATTAAGCCTTCCAAACCAAAACTTAAGTACTTATGATGATTCTAAACACAAAAGTACTATAAAAATTACAACTTTAACACTTTTAGGGTATAGAATTCGAACAAACAAAACACACAAATAACCAATCTTTATGATCTAACCATGGTGCTTGATACCAACTGTTGGGAATTCTGTGAAGTATGAATTATCTTTGAAAATAACGTCAAGGAATCTCATCAAGTACACATGGATTCTTTGAAGGAATCTGTTTGAAGTACATGGATTCTCACAAGATGGAATTCTCTGAAGTTATTTTACAAGATAGTTGGTTTCTGGATATAGATATTCCGTATATTTATTAGTTTGTTAGGATTTGCATGAGCTATTTTAGGTAGTGATATCGTTTATTTTATATTATTGTTTTATTTAGGGTTCGCGTGTATAAAAGGCCGATGACTTTGTATTAGGCATGACTTGAACAAAAAAAAGAAAAACCTCGGAGAAAACATTCCGGAGAAACATCATAAAAGGATCCATAGAGGATCATTGTTTTGATAGTGAAAACCTTGTTGGTAACTTTGATTGTGTTAATTATTATCCACGTGCATCTATTCAATCATTGTTATTATACACCAGTTGAGTCCGGATCTTGGTTTCTACAGTGGTTTCGGAGCGGGTGGCTCTCGATCTAGGGTTTATAAGGTTTTTGGGTAATTAGGGTTTATCCCCTAATCGGTGTATTGGAGCAGTCGTTAATAACAAAGACGCAGCAGGTAAAAATGAGTTATGGCAGATTCGTTTTTGAGCAAATTTATGTTTGAGCAAATTAATTTTTTGTAAGCATTGGTATTGATCAGGTGGAGATCAAGATAATACATTCTTGGTACTAAATTGATGATGGGGTTAAATGCTATCACGTGGGGTACTGTAAGTATCGGTATATATTAATTCAATATTGTTTTGTTTATACCCTATTTTGTGTATTGCCAAGAATACTCGAATTGCAGTTTGCAAAAGGTACAATCACGTGACCAAGAGGTAGTATTAAATTGATTAGTCGGTGGAGACATTTATTGGTTTCATTCTGTTCGTATTTTGTAATCGTTTGATTGGCTTGTTTTTGACTTCACGTGATAGTTTATCATTCAATAATTTCTGCTGATGATTTCAATTGGAGCTTGAGTGGTATTTAGCTATTGGTGGGACCCACGACTTTGGTCAAATTGGGAACAGATTGTTGAATTGTTTTGAAGTCAAAAGTTGTGGCATTTTTTATCCAAGGTTTAAACGAGTTCTTAATTTCGTGATTGGTCGAAATATAGTGCATCACGTGGGTTTTAATCTTGCTGAGTATACATGTGGTCTCGAATTTAATGTGATATGTTGATGTTTGTATTGTTACTGTTGATTATTCAAATCTGCTGAAGTTGACGTGGTGCATTTAATTGATCAAATTGATAGCATTTGTTACAGCAGCACGTGGGACTTGCGATACATAATATTTATTATTTTGTGGCTTGATACTATTCGAATTACGTGTTATGAAATGTGGTCCCCGCTCGAGAGATTGTAATTGGTGCACGCTGATAACTTGTTACTGCTGACGGTTCTCAAAGGTTGGTAGAGTGTTTGTTGATGATCACATGGACTGCAGCAGTTGACTTTTATTATTTTTAATCGTTGGTCTCAAATCTCGACACATATCTGCTGGACCCACATCTGTTTTGCTACTGTTTGTTTACTTGTTAGTTGGTACTACTCATCCGTGGCCACATCAGTTTACTGTTTGATTAATTTGGTATTGATTGACTGTTGGTTACTGCTGACATTCATTTTGGTTCTTGCTATCACATTTCGTTACTGCTGTGATCACATAAAATGGCAGAATTTGATAATAATAGGGATGAGGTTATGTTTCCTTATTTGATGGATGATGAGTCAGGTGCAGCCAAGAAGAAGATGGAACACCTGGATCATTAATAATGATATGAATATCCTGAAGGTGATCCAAAATGGCAACAAACGAAAAGGACCTGATGTGATCGCGATGGAAATCTCTTTTCATCCTCCAACGACTACTGATGAACACATTCTTTGTACAAAGAGAGTCAAAGGCCGAACTACCTTGCTTAAATCTATTCCTCACGATCATATAGCGATTTTCGTTATATGGATGATGCAAGTCGATATGGGATGCACTCAAAGAAAGGTATGGTGGAAAGGTGAATTCAAGAAGATGAGCAAGGAAGGCGATCTTTGCAGTTATCTTGAAGAATTTGCCATCCACACTTTGCATTCATGGGCATCTCGGTACATAATTATGTGTTTGGTTGTAATGAAAAATATAATGAACTCAAAGAAGCTTATGATATTTTGGAACCTAAATATAATGAATGCTATGTGGAAGTTGAAGCTTATAAACAGGCTTTAAAAACACTATAAAGACAAAAGGTTTGGTTTCAGAAGAATCAAATAGCTTATGATGAAAAGATAGGTGTATTAGAAAGGGATCTCGAATGTGCTAAAAATGAGTTAAAGTGGTCTGAGAAGTTAAGAGAAGATGTAGTATCAGAAAATCTAGAGCTTAAAGAGAAACTAGATGAGGAAATTGCTAGGCATAAAGAATGGATGTTGAATGGAAACAAGTTAGCTAGTCACATTTATGGTAGTCAATCTGAGACATCTAGGATAGGTCTCGGCTTTCAAAAATATGTAGGTCCTGAAGCTAAATTTGATGGGCGAAAACTACACCAAAGAAGTTTAGCTAATTATGTAAAGAAGGTGAATTACATGCTATCCTCGGTCCTATTGTAGAGAATTTATGCTGTTGACCTTTCCATTCTGATTGAATTTGATGGATCACACCATTTATATGGCAAAAGTCAAGTGACTTGCGGACCTTAGTATCAAAACTAATGACTGCCTCTTGTTCTCGAAGTGACAAGTCATCGGACCTAAAGTCCACCGACTATGCCTCATGTGATTCAAGTGAAAAGTCCGACTCATCCGGCATACACCCATGACCACACCCAAGTCCAAAGTAGATGATGCTGAGCCCAATATTGCTGAGCCCAAAACAAAGCCTGTTACCTATTCTGTTAAACACAATTTTGCTTCTAATTTTGTCTCTGATAAGTTTAAATGTAATAAACAAAGTTGTGTTAAGAGTAAGTCTTTTAAGAAGAAATCTTTTTTGTGTGTGGTAGCAAACTCCATCTTATTAAAGATTGTGATTATCATGAGAAAAAGATGGGTGTTTCCTCTGGCCATAAGACTTCTAGACCCACATGGACTAATGTTGCTAGTATTCCTCCATTTGTTCCCAAAGTTGCACATGTGCGACGGTGTAAACCAGCTTTCTTGGTCGACCAAAGGTGTATGCATCTGTTTACTGCGATAGGCTTAATAGGCCTTTTCGGTTCCTCCGGTGGAGGATATTCTTCACCGGATACTCTTGGTTGGTGGAACAGTAATGCCAGACTTAGACCCTATAGACCTACTAGTTCTTATTTTCAGTCATATACACCTTATGTATCTCATATGCATATCGCACATGGTGGAGTTAGAGTGGCAACTGATGTTAAGCCCTCAAAAGGTTATTCTTGGTAAACTCAAAGAAAAGGTTCATTCTGGGTACCCAAGAACAATAATCTTTGTCAGGTTCATTGATTGAGGGGAGGCATAAGCCTAAGGGGAGGCTTATTATTGTTGTATATTTGTCTTCTAACCATTTTTGCAGATGTTGGATCCTCATACGCCTAAGGGGAGGCTTAGTGTTTCACGACACTACAACTGTCTTTGGTTTCTACTAATGCTTAATGGTTTATTTTCCATTTTTTTGTTAAAAATCGTATTATTTCTTTTCTTAGTTAAAAAAATAAATTAAAAAAAAAAAAAAAAAAAAAAAACTCTAACACGTCCGTGTTCATTTTCTACTCTTTCTTGCTTGCGGGTTTTGGTGTTGGTTAATTACCACACAACTAATAGTTTCATCTCACCATGTCTTTCGAAACAAGAGTTGACTAGCCCACGGATTATGGCTTGTGGTAAAGGCTGCGGAAATCCATAAATGGTAATCAACTCACCATGATGATGACGGTATTCCATCAAAGAGTTGGCTAGTCCAAAAGCAAACGGTTTTTGGTAAAGACATCTTAATTCCGTTGATAGTTGCTGATTTACTAAAAATCAGAGGGTTATCAATGTACCCTGGTCTCACACACCAAACATTGGCTAGTCCTGAGCAAACGGCTACAGGTAAAGACATTTCAAATCCGTTTATATGGTTCTTTGGTTTGCTAATAAATCGGATGGTTATCGATGTACCATGGTTTTCGAATGAAACATTTGGCTACTCCAGTAGTGATGGCTATTGGTAAAGAGACATCAAATCCATTATTTTCAATGATTCACTTCTCTCGGGAGTTAACACTCCACGGATGTGATGAGAATAGTATGAAACTAATCATTTTGATGTATCTTTTGTCATTTGTTCTTTGCAAAGATATGGAGTTTGAGTTTATTCATCAAAGAGATGTTCTTCTTTGGATTCTTTCTTGATCTTTGTTCGTGCACAATCCTCCGGGCTACTTAGTTCTGAGATCTATCAAGCCGGAACTTAACGAGTCAAATTCCGTTTAGGAGAGGATTGTTGGAATTCAGTGAAGTGTGAATTATCTTTGAAAATAACTTGAAGGAATCTCTTGAAGTACATGGATTATCTTTGAAGGAATCATTTGAAGTACATGGATTCTATTGAAGAAGGAATTAACAAGTAATTTTACAAGATAGTTGGTTTCTCGGATATAGATATTCCGTATATTTATTAGTTTGTTAGGATTTGCATGAGCTATTTTAGGTAGTGATATGCATTTATTTTATATTATTGTTTTATTTAGGGTTCCTTGTGTATAAAAGGCGATGACTTTGTATTAGAGAGACTTGAACAAAAAAAAAAGAAAAACCTCTGGAGAAAAACATTCCAGAGAAACATCATAAAAGGATCCATAGAGGATCATTGTTTTGATAGTGAAAAACCTTGTTGGTAACTTTGATTGTGTTAATTATTATCCGCTGTGCATCTATTCAATCATTGTTATTATACCCTAGTTGAGTCCGGATCTTGGTTTCTACACCAACTATTGGATATTGGTTATTGTAACAAACAAACAATCAATTATATGGTTCGAATCTTAGCAAGAAACTTAGAGAGAGAAAGTGGGAGATGGGATCCTTTCTAAAGAGAGAAAGTGAGAGAAAAACCAAGAGAAGGTTAGATTAAGAAATGAAACGTCCAACCCTCTACCTTGGGAGGTAGAGAGTATTTATAGTTTTACATAATCGCCTCTATTGAGTCATGGATCGAGGCATCACGTGGGTAAAGACCCGTCGGTCCTCCACGGTGTTACTCTAACTAACTAACTAACTAATAGATAACGTCATGTGTACGAGCTAACATATGCTAGACAATAGTTGTGAGACCGACACTTCACTATGGATTTTCTAAATCCTAACAGAACAGCGGTTCTTAGTCGGATCTAACGGTTCTTGGCCAAAATAGCATTTTCTTAATCGGTTCTAACCGGTTTCTTGGTTCTTGATCGAATATCCAGTTCTAACAAGTTCTAACCGGTTCCTCTTGGTTCAGTCGTTCCGGTCACTTTGACAGTATTTCACGAAAACAGTTACGGTTCAAAAGTTATGGCCGTTAGAAATTTTTGACGTAAAAGTCAACTTTGGTCAAGCCGAAGTCGGTCAAAGCGCAAATACTCAAACCGTAAGAGTCAAAACTCAATTTTTGATCAAATCGCGTGTTCAATTCGCATTGGTCAAATGCGGGGATTGTCAAAATTTGGAATACAAACCGCTTAAATCAAACCGCTTTTTATCAAACCGCTTCTTATCAAACCGCTTAACTCAAACCGCTTAGATCAAACTGCTGAAGACAAACCGCTTGAGTCAAACCGCTTATGTTAAACCGCTTATGTCAAACCGCTAAAGACAAACCGCTTTAGTCAAACCTCTTAAATCAAACCGCTTAAGTCAAACCGCTTATGTCAAACCGCTTACGTAAACCGCTTAAGTCAAACCGCTTCCGATACAACGAATCTAGACAAACCGCATCCAAGATTTTGAAAAATCGCTTCCTTGATCAGATCAAATCGCACCTAAATGACATCAAACCGCATACACGAAAATAGTACGAGACTCAAACTGCTTCCTTGAAACTCTTCATAAACTAAACTTTTCCAATTCAAAACACTATAACCAAGATGAATTAAGCCTTTCAAACCAAAACCTAGGCACTTATGATGATTCTAAACACAAAAGTACTATCAAAATTCAAACTTTAACACTTTTAGGGTATAGAATTCTAACCAACAAAACACACAAACAACCAATCTTTATGATCTAGCCATGGCTCTTGATACCAACTGTTGGATATTTGTTATTGTAACACAAAAACAATCAATTATATGGTTCGAATCTTAGCAAGAAACTTAGAGAGATAAAGTGGGAGACGGTATCCTTTCTAGAGAGAGAAAGTTAGAGAAAAACCAAGAGAATGTTAGATTAAGAAATGAAACGTCCAACCCTCTACCTTGGGAGGTAGAGGGTATTTATAGTTTTACAAAATACGCCCTCTATCGAGCTGTGGATCAGGCATACAGTGGGTAAAGAACCGTCCATCCTCCACGGTGTTACTCTAACTAAGTAACTAACTAATAGATAACGTAATGTCTACGAGCTAACATATGCTAGAAAATAGTTGTGGCGACCGACACTTCACTATGGATTTTCTAAATCCAAACAGGAACAGGAAGTTCTTAGCTGGATCTAACTGGTTCTTGGCAAAAATAGCATTTTCTTAACTGGTTCTAACTGGTTTTTACTGGTTCTTGGCTGGAATATCTGGTTACTAACAAGTTCTAACTGGTTCCTACTTCTTCAGTCGTTCGGTCACTTTGGCGGTATTTCACGAAACGGAGTTATGGTTCAAAGTTATTGTCGTTTGAAATTTTTGACGTAAAAAGTCAACTTTGGTCAAGCCGCAAGTGGTCAAAACGCAAATAGTCAAACCGTAAAAGTCAAAACTCAGTTTTTTTTTATCAAATCGCAGTGTTCAAATCGCATTGGTCAAATTGCAGGATTGTCAAACCGCTGGAATACAAAATGCTTAAATCAAACCGGTTTTTATCAAACCGCTTCTTATCAAACCGCTTAACTCAAACCGCGTAGATCAAACCGCTGAAGACAAACCGCTTGAGTCAAACCGCTTAATTCAAACCGCTTATGTCAAACCGCTAAAGATAAACCGCTTGAGTCAAACCGCTTATGTCAAACCGCTTACATAAACCGCTTAAGTCAAATCGCTTCCGATACAACAAATCTAGACAAACCGCATCCAAGAACTTGACAAATCGCTTCCTTGATCAGATCAAATCAAACCCAAATGACATCAAACCGCATACACGAAAATAGTATAAGACTCAAACCGCTTCCTTGAAACTCTTCATAAACTAAAATTTTCCAATTCAAAACACTATAACCAAGATGAATTAAGCCTTCCAAACCAAAACCTAAGCACTTATGATGATTCTAAACATAAAAGTACTATCGAAATTCAAACTTTAACACTTTTAGGGTATGGAATACGAACCAACAAAACACACAAATAACCAATCTTTATGATCTAACCATGGCTCTTGATACCAACTGTTGGATATTGGTTATTGTAACACACAAACAATCAATTATATGGTTCGAATCTTAGCAAGAAACTTAGAGAGAGAAAGTGGGAGATGGGATCCTTTCTAGAGAGAAAAGTGAGAGAAAACCAAGAGAAGGTTAGATTAAGAAATGAAACGTCAACCTCTACCTTAGGAGGTAGAGGTATTTATAGTTTTACATAATCGCCTCCAGCCGAGTGTGGATCGGGCATACGGTGCGTAAAGACCCGTCCGTCCTCCCGGTGTTACTCTAACTAACTAACTAACTAACTAACTAATAGATAACATAATATCTACAAGCTAACATATGCTAGACAATAGTTGTGGCGACCGACACTTCACTATGGATTTTCTAAATCCTAACAGAACAGCGCCTTAGTTGGATCTAAGCGGTTCTTGGCCAAAATAGCATTTTCTTGATTGGTTCTAACGGTTTTACCGGTTCTTGGCCGGAATATCCGGTTCTAACAAGTTCAAACGGTTCCCTCTTGGTTCAGTTGTTCGATCACTTTGTGGTATTTCCTAAAACGAGTTACGGTTCAAAAGTTATGGCCGTTTAAAATTTTTGACGTAAAAAGTCAACTTTGGTCAAGCCGCAAGTGGTCAAAACGCAAATAGCCAAACCGTAAAAGTCAAAACTCAGTTTTTTTGATCAAATCGCATTGGTCAAATCACAGGATTGTCAAACCGCTGGAATACAAACAGCTTAAATCAAACCGCTTCTTATAAAACCGCTTAACGCAAACCGCTTAGATCAAACCGCTGAAGACAAACCGCTTGAGTCAGAACGCTTAACTTAAACTGCTTATGTCAAACCGCTAAAGACAAACCGCTTGAGTTAAACCGCTTAAGTCAAACCGCTTATGTCAAACCGCTTACGTAAACCGCTTATGTCAAACCGCTTCCGATACAGCGAATCTAGACAAACCGCATCCAAGAACTTGACAAATCGTTTCCTTGATCAGATCAAATCGCACCCGAATGACATCAAACCGCATACACGAAAATAGTACGAGACTCAAACCGCTTCCTTGAAACTCTTCAAAAACTAAACTTTTCCAATTCAAAACACTATAACCAAGATGAATTAAGCCTTCCGAACCAAAACCTAAGCACTTATGATGATTCTAAACACCAAAGTACTATCAAAATTCAAATTTAAACACTTTTAGGGTATATAATTTGAACCAACAAAACACACGAATAATCAATCTTTATGATCTAACCATGGCTCTTGATACCAATTGTTGAATATTAGTTATTGTAACACACAAAAAATCAATTATATGTTTCGAATCTTAGCAAGAAACTTAGAGAGAGAAACTGGGAGATGGGATCCTTTCTAGAGAGAGAAAGTGAGAGAAAAACAAAGAGAAGGTTAGATTAAGAAATGAAACGTCCAACCTTTACCTTAGGAGGTAGAGGGTATTTATAGTTTTACATAATACGCCATCTCGCCGGGTCAGAATCGTGCATCTGAGTGGATAAAGACCCGTCCGTCCTCCACGGTGTTACTCTAACTAAATAACTAACTAATAGATAACGTAATGTCTACGAGCTAACATATGCTAGACAATAGTTGTGGTGACCAACACTTCACTATGGATTTTATAAATCCTAACAGGAATAGGAAGTTCTTAGCTGGATCTAACTTGTTCTTGGCCAAAATAGCATTTTCTTAACTGATTTTTACTGGTTCTTGGCTTGAATATCCGGTTCCTAACTAGTTCTAACTGGTTCCTATTGGTTCAGTGTTCACTCATTTTGATGTATTTCAACGAAACGGAGTTACGGTTCAAAATTTATGGTCGTCTGAAATTTTTGACGTAAAAAGTCAACTTTGGTCAAGCCGCAAGTGGTCGAAACGCAAATAGTCAAAACTTAAAAGTCAAAACTCAATTTTTTTGATCAAATCGCAGTGTTCAAATCGCATTGGTCAAACCGCAGGATTGTCAAACCGCTGGAATACAAACCGTTTAAAACAAACCGCTTTTTATCAAACCGCTTCTTATCAAACCGCTTAACTCAAACCGCTTAGATCAAACCGCTAAAGACAAACCGCTTGAGTCAAACCGCTTAAGTCAAACCGCTTATGTCAAACCGCTTATGTCAAACCCCTAAACCCTAAATCCTAAACACTTCACTATCGATTTTCTAAATCCTAACAGGAATAGGCATTTCTTAGCTGGATCTAACTGGTTCTTGGCCAAAATAGCATTTTCTTAACTGGTTCTAACTAGTTTTGACTGGTTCTTGGCTGGAATATCCGCTTAGATCAAACCGCTGAAGACAAACCGCTTGAGTCAAACCGCTTAAGTCAAACCGCTTATGATAAACCGCTAAAGAGAAACCGCTTGAGTCAAACCGCTTAAGTCAAACCGCTTAAGTCAAACCGCTTATGTCAAACTACTTACGTAAACCGCTTCCTATACAACGAATCTAGACAAACCGCATCCACGAACTTGACAAATCGCTTCCTTGATCAGATCAAATCGCACCCAAATGACATTAAACCGCATACGTGAAAATAGTACGAGACTCAAACCGCTTCCTTGAAACTCTTCAAAAACTAAACTTTTCCAATTCAAAACACTATAACCAAGATGAATTAAGCCTTCCAAACCAAAACCTAAGCACTTATGATGATTCTAAAAACAAAAGTACTATCAAAATTCAAACTTTAACACTTTTAGGGTATAGAATTCGAACCAACAAAACACACAAATAACCAATCTTTATGATCTAACCATGGCTCTTGATACCAACTGTTAGATATTGGTTATTGTAACACATAATACATCAATTATATGGTTCGAATCTTAGCAAGAAACTTAGAGAGAGAAAGTGTGAGATGGGATCCTTTCTAAAGAGAGAAAGTGAGAGAAAAACTAAGAGAAGGTTAGATTAAGAAATGAAACGTCCAACCCTCTACATTGGGAGGTAGAGGGTATTTATAGTTTTACATGTCGACCTCCAGCCGGGCTATGGATCGTGCATACGGTGGGTAAAGACCCGTCATCCTCCACGGTGTTACTCTAACTAACTAACTAACTAACTAATAGATAACGTAATGTCTACGAGCTAACATATGCTAGACAATAGTTGTGGCGACCGACACTTCACTATGGATTTTCTAAATCCTAACAGAACGAGCGCTTCTTAGTCGGATCTAACGGTTCTTGACCAAAATAGCATTTTCTTAATCGGTTTTACTAGTTCTTGGTGGGAATATCTGGTTCCTAGCAAGTTCTAACCGTTCCTAATAGTTCAGTTGTTACGGTCACTTTGGCGGTATTTCGCTAAAAACGGAGTTACGGTTCAAAAGTTATGGCTGTTTAAAATTTTTGACGTAAAAAGTCAACTTTGGTCAAGCCGCAAGTGGTCAAAACGCAAATAGTCAAACCGTAAAAGTCAAAACTCAGTTTTTTTGACCAAATCGCAGTGTTCAAATCACATTGGTCAAATTGCAGGATTGTCAAACCGCTGGAATACAAACCGCTTAAATCAAACCGCTTAACTCAAACCGCTTAGATCAAACCGGTTGATTCAAACCGCTTAAGTCAAGCCGCTTATGTCAAACTGCTAAAGAAAAACCGCTTAAGTCAAACCGCTTAAGTCAAACCGCTTAAGTCAAACCGCTTACGTCAAACCGCTTACGTAAACCGATTTAGTCAAACCGCTTCCGATACAACGAATCTAGACAAACCGCATCCAAGAACTTGACAAATCGCTTCATTGATCGGATCAAATCCCACCCAAATGACATCAAACGGCATACACAAAATAGTACGAGACTCAAACCGCTTCCTTGAAACTCTTCATAAACTAAACTTTTCCAATTCAAAACACTATAACCAAGATGAATTAAGCATTCCAAACCAAAACCTAAGCACTTATGATGATTCTAAACACAAAAGTACTATCAAAATTCAAACTTTAACACTTTTAGGGTATAGAATTCGAACCAACAAAACACACAAATAACCAATCTTTATGATCTAACCATGGCTCTTGATACCAACTGTTTGATATTGGTGTAACACACAAACAATCAATTATATGGTTCGAATCTTAGCAAGAAACTTAGAGAGAGAAAGTGGGAGATGGGATCCTTTCTAGAGAGAGAAAGTGAGAGAAAAGCCAAGAGAAGGTTAGATTAAGAAATGAAACATCCAACCCTCTACCTTGGGAGGTTGAGGGTATTTATAGTTTTACATAATACGCCCTTTGTCGAGCTGTGAATCAGGCATACAGTGGGTAATGACCCATCCATCCTCCACGGTGTTACTCTAACTAACTAACTAACTAATAGATAACGTAATGTCTATGAACTTACATATGCTAGACAATAGTTGTGGCGACCGACACTTCACTATGGATTTTCTAAATCCTAACACGAAACAGCGATTCGTATCGAGATCTAGCGGTTCTTTGCTAAAATAGCATTTTCTTAACTGGTTCCTACTAGTTCAGTGTCCCGATCACTTTGATGTATTTCAACGAAACGGAATTACGGTTCAAAAGTTATGGCCGTTTGAAATTTTGACGTAAAAGTCAACTTTGGTCAAACCGCAAGTGGTCAAAACGCAAATAGCCAAACCGTAAAAGTCAAAACTCAGTTTTTTTGATCAAATCGTAGCGTTCAAATCGCAGGATTGTCAAACCGCTGGAATACAAACCGCTTAAATCAAACCGCTTTTTATCAAACCGCTTCTTATAAAACCACTTAACTCAAACCGCTTAGATCAAACCGCTGAAGACAAACCGCATGAGTCAAAACGCTTAAGTCAAACCGCTTATGTCAAACCGCTAAAGACAAACTGCTTGAGTTAAACCGCTTAAGTCAAACCGCTTATGTCAAACCGCTTACGTAAACCGCTTATGTGAAACCGCTTCCGATACAACGAATCTTGACAAACCGCATCCAAGAACTTGACAAATCGTTTCCTTGATCAGATCAAATCGCACCCGAATGACATCAAACCGCATACACGAAAATAGTACGAGACTCAAACCGTTTCCTAGAAACTCTTCAAAAACTAACGTTTTCCAATTCAAAACACTATAACCAAGATGAATTAAGCCTTCCAAACCAAAACCTAAGCACTTATGATGATTCTAAACACAATAGTACTATCAAAATTCAAACTTTAACACTTTTAGGGTATAGAATTCAACCAACAAAACACACAAATAACCAATCTTTATGATCTAACCATGGCTCTTGATACCAATTGTTGGATATTAGTTATTGTAACATACAAACAATCAATTATATGGTTCGAATCTTAGCAAGAAACTTAGAGAGAGAAAGTGGGAGATGGGATCCTTTCTAGAGAGAAAGTGAGAGAAAACAAAGAGAATTTTAGATTAAGAAATGAAACGTCCAACCCTTTACCTTAGGAGGTAGAGGTATTTATAGTTTTACATAATACGCCTCCGTCAGTGTGGATCGGGCATACGGTGGGTAAAGACCCGTCCGTCCTCCACGGTGTTACTATAAATAAATAACTAACTAATAGATAACGTGTAACATAATGGATTTCACAAACACACTAAACCATTGATCAAAGAGGCGATACTAGAGGTTTAAGAGAGAAAGAGTTAGAGGTTTGGGAACTTAGTGAGAGAAAATGAAAGTATTATTACTGAGCTCCAACTCTCTACCTTGGGAGGTAGAGAGTATTTATAGTTCTTGCATAACTCGCCACCTACGGTGTGGATCGTGCATACAGTGGGTAAAGACCGTTCGTCCTCCACGGTGTTACTTAACTAAATTACTACTAAACATTAAATAATCTATGACTACGAGCTTTCCAACGATTACATATACTTGAGGTGACCAACTCTTTAATAACTGGATTTACTAAATCCTAACAATCTCCCCCTAAGGGAGGTCACCTCAAACACACATTAAAATTACATTGAATACAAAAAGATCTTACATTTTAAATTGTTCTTGCATTCTTGATGTTGTACTTTGCTCTGAAGCTCGTAGTCATTGATTCATCATTGTTGCATGTTTGGTTAATCCAAGTGGAGGTCTTTAATTGATCCATGTGATAGTGAGTTTTGAGCCAACTTTGAGATCATCAACTACCATAAATCTCTGAGACTTCCATTGTGGTGTTGGTATTATGTGATGTTGTGACAATTGGACCGTCATGCTCACATTCTGGATCATGATATCTTCTCATCAGAGTAGCGGAAGCTTTCGTTGATTCATGATATTGGCAGCAGCGTAGCAGAAGGATGGAGTGAAAATATCAGAGTCATTGATGCACTAATCATGATTTCTTTAGAAGTGAATGTGTTGAGTGAGCATGCGGCTATGGATTGACTGCTTCATTCTGATCAGCTGCAAACGTTGGGAATACCTGCATACAACAGTTAGCAATAAAGCGCATGAAAGTGTCTTTGATCACTTTCGTTGAATTAAGGTACACGGCCCACGGTTCTCCGTTGATCAGTACAAGCACTGCCTGTGATCAGGTATGATTCCAAAGAATTTCCTTGATAGGGTTTCGCGGTGCTCTAGATGTTCTCAAACCGAACGTCTCAAAGAAGACAACACGGAGTGAGTGAACGGTAATTGAGATTCACCGATTGATAAAAAGAGATTTGAAAAAAATCATGTCTTGCTCAATAGAAATTGTTTTGGAATACAACAAAGGTTTTAATGAAAATCAATTATCAATCATAAACACCTTTTATTTTGAAATATTTGTACACAAATCGATGTGCTAAAGAAAAGAGTTTTTAAGCACAAAGACCGCTTTTTCAAAGGTATCTGTCAATCCATAACTGAACCGAGATTGATTCAAAAGATTCAATCGCCCATTGTTTCATTCGGTTGTCACATGGTTGATCTATTGGATAGATCTCACATGCCACCCACCGTGAGCTTGTTTGATGTTGGCTCCGAAGGCTTTCCATCTTCATTGTGAATATGTTTGCATATCACTCGGATGTTCAGCAATACCACAAGGATAATGCGTGGGACTCAAGATATAATCTCTTTCCACATTGTGTGAAATAGAGAGTCTTCATTGAAAGTGTCCTAATGAGATTTATAGATGATCCGTGGCTCTAGACTCAATTGTGCATATTTGGATCCTATTTCGGAGACTAGGAGAGGGTCTCCTTCTTCAATATCAACAATCTCTAAGAGAAAGTCGATAGATTATGTCGATTCCTGTGAGAATGAAACAAGTCCTTTTAAGAGGAACTTGAGTGGTTTGGGAAGTTGAAGTGCGGTCGTCCTTTGGGTCCATGACGTCTTGTCTTCAATACCGATGTTACCTTGGTAACCACCGGTAGTATATGAATTGAACCCGTATTCGCCTAAGGTTGAATAAATGAAGGGCTATTTATTTTCACCCTTTTCACATTCAATTCTTTTCATTCTTCAACCCTTCGCTTTACGAGACTTCATTACTAGAACCTTGTTGGGTTTATTCCAGTTCTAGCTCTATCTCGATCGGCACTCTTTCCATATCTCACTTTTCTCCTTTTTTCAATATACCTAAGGACTTCTACACTATCTAGTGGATTGTCCCTGGGTAGATCCCTCCGGTTCTGGCGGATCATAGGAACAAATACCTAACCTTATCATCCTTATATCACCATACATAAAGTAAAATTGGTCGGTCTATTTGGTATCGTTCATCTGCCATTGGAACCAATTGAAAACCATTTGATAATCAATCCAGATACTTGTGATATATTATCAAAGCATTTTGTACCTGAATTGTTTTTTATATATTTAGAACAAGAGCTCCCCCTCAACATTTGCATCGAGCATCATTTTGTAATAGAAATAATTTTCATCTTTGAGGGGTTGGCTTGCATCTAAGAGTAGTTATATAAAGAATGTGGTTTTCAAAATAGTTGCTCCCCCTCAATATGTGCATAGATATTTGAAATTTTTTTGCACATATTAGGAAAAGACTGCACATTGAAATAAATTGATCACGTTTCAAATCTTTGTGGTTTAAGATAGATGCTCCCCCTCAACATGTGCATGGAAAATTTGAAATCGTTTAGCACATGTGGGAAGGAGAGCTTGTGCATCCTTATAAAACCATTTACCGAATTATCAGTTTAAATCCAATTTAAATCACAAATTCTCCCCCGATCACAATTATCAAATCATTTGAGATTTGTGATCTCTGTAGATTTAAATTGATTATGAAAGCTTTTAAGGAGAATTGTGACTTCATTATGAAAACGTTTTAACTGATAAGGATCGGATTTTAAGACTTTAAAATCCATTGATTAAACATGCATGATTATCTTTTGAAAACAATTGTATGACAA
This sequence comes from Chrysanthemum lavandulifolium, assembly GCA_022545495.1. Lineage (NCBI taxonomy): Eukaryota > Viridiplantae > Streptophyta > Magnoliopsida > Asterales > Asteraceae > Chrysanthemum > Chrysanthemum lavandulifolium. The sequence goes on along the minus strand of CM040242.1, from coordinate 17,011,940 downwards.
ATAACCTTTTGATTTAATTGAAATCATTCTCCACTCAACCAATGACATAAGTTGTTGATTGAGAGATAGATGTTTTTGACAAAGGTTAAGTCGAGATGATTTTCAAAAATAGAGTCCGAGTTATTTTTTCAAAGCAATTAGTTTTCATTAGATAGTAAGTAATTGTTTATAGAATCAGAGTATGAGATTTGAAAACCAAGATAAATCATGGCTCTGTTCTTTCATTGAAGAGCGGTTTCTTTATCGAAATGACAATAAACCATAGTTTCACTTTCTCCCAATATATATATATATATATATATATATATATATATATATATATATATATATATATATATATATATATATATATATATATATATATATATATATATATATATATACATTTTAAACATTCGAACAACATCTAAAGTCCCATGTCATTCTTTGAATGACATCACAAAGATCGTAGATATCATCGAATCTAGGAAAACATGACAAAAAGACAATATTTTTGGAATTTTTCAAGATTTTCAAGTTTTTATGGATTTTTTGAAGTTTTATATTTTTCTATTTGCTTTTTGAAGGTTTTGTAATTTTGTATTTTGCTTTTCGAATAGATATTTACAAGAGATAGATGAAGGAAAACCTTTTACTCCTCTTCTTCCTCTTGAAGACGTTTGAGTGTTTCCGGTTGTAGGCTCTTAAGACCAAGTCGTGGAAGGATAAACTCAAAATGTTCTCTCGGAAGGGCTTTGGTGAAGATGTCTGCTAACTGGTATTCAGTCCTCACAAAGTATAGTTCCACCACACCGTTTTCAACTTGCTCCCTGATGAAATGATGTCGAATGTCGATGTGCTTTGCTCTTGAGTGTTGTACGTTGTTGCATGAGAGAGCAATAGCACTTTTATTATCACAGTACAAAGGGATTTTGTTGAATTCATAGCCATAGTCGATAATTGGGATCTCATCCATAGGATTTGAGCACAACAAGATGACATGGCTATGTATTCAACCTCTGTAGAGGAAATAGAAGTACTCATTTGCTTCTTTGAAGACCACTCACAAGCTTATCACCCAAAAACCGAGCACCTCGGACGTGCTTGACGAGTATCTTGACATCCCGCATGATCGGCATCTCGCATAGGTCGTTAGTAACATACCGTGTCCTTGGTACCAAAGTCCTATATTGATGGTTCCTTGGAGATACCGAAGACCCGTTTAATCGCTTCAAGGTGCTTTTGGTAGGCTTTGCACGTATCTAGCATACATGCAAACAATGAACAAGATGTCTCGGTCTACTAGGCGTAAGGTACATCGTGGATCCAATCATACTACGATATTTTGTTTGGTCTACCATGATCCCTGAGTGGTCCTCATCTAGTTTAGTACGCTCTATCATGGGAGTGTCAACAGGGTTACTAGAATCAATTCCAAATTTCTTTAAAATCTCATTTGCATATTTAGATTGATTTATAAAAATGCCTCCGGGACTTTGTGAAATTTGTAATCCTAAGAAAAATGACATTTGTCCCATCATTGACATTTGAAATTTAGAACCCATTTCATTAGAAAAAAGGTCACACTCATTGGGGTCAGTCGAGGCAAAGATAATATCATCAACATATATTTGAACGTGAATTAAATGTTTGCCTGACTTCCTAGTGAACAATGTCGGATCAAGCGCTCCTTCTTTGAATCCAAGAGATAGAAGAAACTTTGATAGCATATCATACCATGCCCTTGGAGCTTGCTTTAAATCGTAAAGAGCCTTCTTCAAACGATAGACGTGAGTAGGATGCTCGGATTCACAAAGCCTTCAGTTGGTGGCGTACGACTTCTTTAAGATCTCTCTTAAGAAATGCCGTCTTTACATCCATTTGATAGACTACCATGTTCTTACTTACAGCATTAGCCAAGAAGATTCTGATTGCCTCGATACAAGCAACAGGAGCAAATAATTCTTCAAAGTCAATACCCTCCTCTTGACGGTATCCTTTTGCAACCAATCGAGCCTTGTTATTTAAAACATCACCATGCTCATCAAGTTTCACTTTGAAGATCCATTTTAGAGCAATGATCATAGCAAAATCTGGAGTAGGTACTAATTCCCATACATCAAGTCGATCAAACTCATGAATTTCTTCTTGCATGGCATTGAACCAAATACGTCTTCATTCATGGCGGTTTAACATCTTTGGTTCGATCTTAGAGTACGGAGTTGAAGAAGCACCATAAGGCATCGGTTGCAAGTTGTTTCCGTGTGGATCTTGGACGAGAGGGTTTCCAATGATGTTGTCCAATGGATGATCATGTGTCCATTTTCCGAGGTGTTCATGTGGTCGTTCTTGAGGGATCAAGTAGCGAGTCAATATCTCCCGATGAAGATGGTTACGATGATGATTCGAGAGCAAATATGTTTTCAAATGGAGCATCTTCGGGAGTAGCAAAGGGATTAACTTTATCATTGATGCGAAATGGTTCCATGATGTACATTCGATGATTGATGATTTGTTGATGAGGCAGAGTGATCGGCAGCGCTTCTTGACTTAATGATATTGAGACTAAAGGGTTGACTTCATTCACGGGGATAGGGCAGCCTCTGTTGATGGAATTGACATTTCATCAAGATTTGGTTCATAGTGTTCATCAAACATTGGATCAAACAATTTCTTTAAATCATCTTCGAAGGAGGTACATAAGGAGTTCTTTGGAGGGATTAGAAACAAGAGTAGAACCGATAGGACTACTTGATGAAGGTTGAGATGCGGGTCCAGAACTGGATTATCCTGGAGCCATTTTCCCGGACAGCTCATCGAACGTGACGTGAATAGTTTCCATGATATCTCGAGTTCTTTTGTTGTAGATTCGGTAACCCTTCTTGTTTGATGCATATCCTACAAAAACTCCAATGTCCACCTTAGCTCTTAATTTACCTAAATCTTGACCATCATTTGTTGGATAGCACAAAGCACCAAACACACGAAGATAGGATAAATCAGGTTTTCGTTTATGGACAAGTTCATATGGAGTTTTTCCATGAGAGGTGTGTATAAGGGAACGATTTTGGGTGTAGCAAGCAGTGGCAATGGCTTCAGTCCATAGAAACATTGGAACCCTTGAATAAATTAGCATTGTTCTTGCGGCTTCCACAAGAGTTCGATTTCGTCTTTCAACTACACCGTTCTGTTGAGGAGTTCATGGAACACTTCTTTGATGACTGATTCCAACACTTTCATAAAACTGAATTAAGTCTTTGTTGACGAACTCTATGCCATTGTCGGTTCGAAAAATTATCATTGTATTGTTGAGTCGACTGAAGTCGCTTAATTAGTTTGTTGATGATATCGGAGTTTCATCCTTTGTCCTCAAAAACTTTACCCAAGTAAATCGAGAGTAGTCATCAACAACTACTAGAATGTATTTTTCCCATTTATCGTTTGCACTCTCATTGGGCCGCATGGATCCATATGAAGGGTATGAAGAACTTCCATTACGAGTTTGTGGGTTTTGGTTTGTGGGCATATTTCGTGCTTTTTCCCAATTGGCAAGTGAACAAAGATGATCTTTTCATATTTTAACTGGGTAAGCCTCGACAAGATCCTTTCTCGAAAGGTTGTTAATGGTGCCAAGTTCAAGTGATTGAGACGACGATGCCATAACCAAGACTTTGTTTTAGAAGCTTTTGACAGCAAGCAGATTGGAGAAGACTTCATCATGTCTTCGATAGAGATGGTTTATAGGTTAGAACCACGAGTACCTCTTAATAATTCCACACCATCAAGTTCTCTAACTAAACAAGTATGTTTTCTAAAAGCCACTTCTAGATCGGAATCACAAAATTGACCAACAGAGAACAAGTTATGACCAAGACCTTCCACATAATATACCCTGGAAATTACACTTTTACCAACCACATAATCTCCATAACCCATAATTGCTCCAAAATGGTCGTTCCCGAATCTAACAGTCCGATGAATTTACTCACAAAGTTCATGAGTCATGAGCGATCTCCAATCATATGCTTGGAACGGCTGAGTCCGGTACCACGTAATCGATTTGAACAATCTGCGGTTGAACACGAGACAAGAATGGATAAGCGGATAATTGGGAACCCCATGCAATAATGGGTTCCACTTGGTTAGTAACAGTGATTGGAATACCCACATCAGAAGTAGAAACAATGGAATCATCAGAGATAGATGCAGTGCTAATCTCCGTATTCGACCTATTCAAAGTATGTTCACTTCTTAAGGGAATAATTCTACCAGTAGGCATCCATTTTCTAGTGGGCACTGACTTAGCAAATTGAGGGAAAACTCATTATCCTTACGACCGGAAGGTATCCATTGATAACCTATTTTACTAAATATTCTTCCAGTGGGTTTCCACTGTTTTCTAACTTTCTTTCGCCTTTGCCTTTTAGCCTTCCTAGCTTGATTTTAACATTAACAGTTTTTACTGGGCATTTGATAGCGTTAGACAAAACATTCACACCACATTCATGATTAGTAACAGAATTCAAGCAATCATCAATACAAGGTTTGCAGATAGTAGTAGAATTAGAATTAATTATAGTACGCTTATCGCTAATACTAGAATCAACACGATTCGTTTTATTCAACACAAACTTAAAGTTCCTAGGTTGGTCTTCTACTCTCTTCCAATGCACATTCTTAGCTTGCAAGGTCCTATCTTGTTTGGTATTGCCTGGAGGCTTTGACCCGCTTGCTTTAATGTCATTGATTACTCCTGTAGAGAGAATTATGGGAACATTAGTTGGTTGAGCTACCTTTTGCATTCTTGAACTAGATGTGCAAGGATCTGAACTACTAGAAGGCACATTAGTGTTCACTTTCTTAAAACTGGGCATAGAATGGTTTGTATACTTGGCACTAGGCATAGAACAAGGCATCACAGCTTTTCCTTTTGCACCTAAGGATTTAGGACATGTTGCAATTAAACATTCTAGCAACTCTTGAGATCGTTTGGCCTGAATGCAAGCAAACCTAATTTCTCTATCAAGAGGCTTATTTATGAAATCCTCTTCCACAATCTCACGGAGACATTCTAGACAATCCTTAAGGTGAGCACAATAGTTATGAAACATAAGTTCATTGTTCCTAAGATGAGGAGGAATGTATTTAATAAATACAATATATTTGCGATCGAGGATGACTTTGATGCAATATTCTCATTAAAGACAAGTGGTCGTTTCCTCTTTCCGACTCCTCGATTCTTAATTTCTTTTTGTAAAGAAGTTATTTTTCGTTGTTTTGTCACGAGTGACTTTCATTGAATCATATAACTCTTTAAAGTGTCGTTTAACTTTTTCATTTTCTTCCAGAAAACTTTCGATTTCTTGTTGCAACACATTAACCATGTTTTGAAGATGAAAAGTTTGAGAATCTTGAGAATCTAAAGGAGGAGGCATTCGGGAGCTAGTCACATTGTTCTTTTCACCCTTTATTTGTGAAATTTGGGCTTTCAACTTTCGATCGTGTTACAATGAGCTTGAATCATTACGTCACGCTTTGTTTATCTAAAAACGCATCAAACTCTGGAACATCTGAGGATGTCTTGATATTTGAGGTTTTGACATTTTCTTTAAGATATTAACATTTTAGTTGTAAATCAAGATGTTCAACTTCTAGTTTAGAAAGATGTTTTACCAAATTATCGTGATCATCTTGATCAATTTTCTCATTTAGTTCAGAGTTTTTATTTTCAAGCTCAATGACACGATCATGGGAAACTTTTAATGCAATAGACAATTCATGAAATCGAGAGGCAGTAATAGAGTGCTTAGTAATAGTATAAAACACATCTTGAGCAACACAACACGAAATAAAATTCTCATTTAAGATATGCAAGTTCTTCCTTTCAACTTCATTATATTTGAGTTCTTGTTCATAATCATTAACCTTAACAATCATTGCACCAAATTCCTTTTCTATTTCTTTAATATCAGAATTTATCCCCTTTTGAAGACTCTCAAATTGACCTTTTAATTGTTTAAAGAAAGGCATGAACTTAGTTAAATAACATTCTTTAGTTTGCTCAAACCCTTTCCCCTCGGTTATCCCAGTAGGTGTGATTCTCTTTTACACGTTTTCTCAAAATCAACAAACGGTGATAAACAACATATAGGTGATTAAAGTCTTGCTATTAGTGGCAATAGATCTAGGAACTAAATGCATTGGTGTATTAGGAGGATACACAGTTGCTTTAGGCAAATTCCTACAAGGGGGGTTCTTTTCAACAAGATTTTCAGCTTTTTGCATATCCATATCCTTTTTCCAGAACACTTGTTCAGGGGTCAATAGAGTCTGAGGCTTAAACTTGTTTAAGGATATCCAATTTTCCTTAGTGTAATCATGGGGTTTTATCGTTATTCTATTCATTTTACACTCAAGATCTTCTAGCTTTTTATTCATTTTCTCCCTAGTAACTTCATCTGATTTCTTATCTTCCTCAGTGCACTCAGCGCAACTAGGTTTCTGCCTAGGCTTAAGGATTTCATTACCATCATAAAGTACCTTATTCACAGCTCTAGCCTTTTTAATAACCTCTGGATTTGGTTCCTCAACAATGGGAATGCTATGCTTATCGCTTAAGACTCTATGCTTAGTGATCAAGTGAGCAGTCTGAATGGTATTCCCTTGTACGTACAACTTATTTTCAAGTTTGTTTTTCAAAGTTTTTAGATTAGAAAAATCATTCAAAAGTTTTGATTCCTTAGCATTGAATTCTTGCTTAAGCATTTTCACATTTTCTTGAAGTTCTTGTTTTTGCTTAGCAGTTTTAGAAAGATTTTCTTGTAAGGAGTTTAACTCTTTTTATAATACTTCTTCTCTAAAGTTACTTTTTCTAATGATTGTACGCATTTGGTCATCCATTTCCTGCTCACGGGTGGTCAACTCAAACTTAGCCCGCTGTTCATATATAGCTACTTGTTCTTTATAAGCATTTAGTTCAGAGATAACAGAATCATCAGGGGCACATGCAGTGTACTTATCAAAAACATAATCATCATTGACTGCGGAAGATGCATTACTAGGTACAATCTCACTTTCACTTTGCTTCACATATTGATCATATGGGACAATATTGCTATTACCCTCATCATCAATATCTGATTCATACGTTTCAAGAGATTGTACTTCATTATGCATCTTTCGCTCATCAAAATCATCATATAGTTTTAAGACCTCTGAAATGATTTTGTCTTTGGATGGATCAGCTTGTTGTGGTGGAGAGACCTTTGGAGAGACCATAGGTGAGATGCTAGCCATGAAGATTGTTTGAGCGATGAGGTTCATCATCGACATCAGTCGAATGCATCACAATCGGCTACTTGAAAGGCATTCGATGATTATGACCTATCTCCGAATTGGTCATTCATCAACATCAAGATCATAGGTTCGGGCATTTCCTCATTAGAAACAACAATTCCTCTTCATCCAAAGCTACTCCACTATCCTGAGCTTGCACAAGCAACATCTTGTCTCTGAACTATTCTACATTTTGTGGACGCTTTGGAGATGTGCAGTTCCTAGCAATATGTCCCTCACCACCACAGTGGTAGCACTTAATTGGCTTTGCTTAACCTTGATTTCTAATCCTTCCCCGACTTTGATTTGCCATATAACCTCTACCAACTCCACCTCTTCCCTGTTCATACTGCCTTTCTTGAACTGGTTGCACTATAACCTTCCCATCTCGATGTAGCTTGATTGTGTGGATTGGATGCGCTTACGAGGTTATTGTTGGTGTGTGGGAGAGAGTTCATGTTTTGACTAACCATGAGAGAAAGTTGATTGATGAAGTTTTCCATGAGTGTGTTTGAGTCGGGAGGCTTATATGCTGGATCAGGAATGAGCTTGTAATTACCATCACCCATGGGTATGACTTGAGAAGCTTTGGTGGTAATTCCAACATTGGTGTAAAAAGTTGTTGAATCATTTGATGAGCTTGTTTCTCCCTGGTTGGTTTTAAACTGATCAAGAATCCTTTTTTCAAACATGGCATGTCTCTCATTCAAAAGAAGGAAGGCAGACAGTTGCTCATAGTTTGTATTCTTCAATCCTTTGGTTAGCTTCATAGAGGTGACAAACTTGTGCCATTCGGGATTCATGTTGTTCACAAATTTTGAGTTCAGCTGAATGTTTGGCATGGTCATTTTGATGTTCCTCATGTCATTCACAAGCTTATGGAATCTAACGTAGTACTCATAGACACTCTCATCTGTTTCATCTTGAAGTGCTCAAACTCATCATACTGATTGTGATTCTCTATCTTCCTTGGTTAATTCGAACACGAGAGAAGCATCTTGACATTATCCCATCTTGCCTTGGCTTCAGTGTTGTGATTGATAAGCTTGTAGATATCTTTTGGAAGACCCTAAAGTATGATTTTAGAAGCTCGATATCGACATCGAACCTCTTTTCTCCTTATCATTGAGCTCATCATACGTCTTTGGTCTATCTATTCCATAGATCATTGTTCCATCTGCAATTTGTATCAATTAAGTCTCTTGTAGTCTCAATCGATAAGGTCCTTCATCAATAGACTTGAGAATGTTGACTGCTTTTTCCTTTCCAAGGAAGTACAATCGATTCGTTGTGCCTAAGAGTCGTAGTCGATTCTGTCAAGCATGGGTAGACGAGTATATGAGCCGACTACTTGAACATCCTCGATGTGATGGAGATGATTGTAGGTACGTTGGTAGACATGTTAACAGATTACACGGGATTTTATAACTCTATGATTAAACCGGGAAATAGATTCTTTCTGGGGATTTTACTAAATCAAGAGAAAACCGTATTACAAAAAAAAGATCAACCAAGTCGCTAAGAATCTTTGAACCAAGTCGCTAATCACCAAGTCGCTAAGTACCAAGTCGCTATAACTTTTGAACCAAGTCGCTGGACACAAGTCGCTACAGCGCCAAGTCGCTAAACAGTCAAGTTGCTAAAGAGCAACTCGCTAAGTATCCAAGTTGCTAACACACAGTCAAGTGGCTAAAGAACAACTTGCTAAGATCCAAATCGCTAGTAACAAGTCGCTAACAATTTGCACTGCAACTCGCTAACACTTTCTGAAGCAAGTCGCTAACCTCACTAAGTCGCTAGCCGTAGTGGAGAATCCACTAACTTGTACTATTTGTCGGCTTGTCTCAATAGACAAGTCTCTAGGCTCAAGTCGCTAACAACTAACACTGTAACTCGCTAACTTTTACTGAAGCAAGTCGCTACGATGAAAATCACTAAGAGAACCAAGTAGCTACCAAGAAAAACTTCAAAAAACACACTTTTCAATCCAAAACAAGTCCAACCACAGTGATTCAAGCTTTCCAAATCAACACCCAAGAACTTACAATGATACTAAACACAAAAGTACACCCAAAATTCAAGCTTTAACACAAAAAGTGATCCAAATGATGCAAAAACAACTAAACTTTCTCAAACTCAAAAACCATCTAAAAACCACTAGAAATCCAAGGATATGAAAGAGAGATGATCAAACCATGGCTCTTGATACCATTTGTAACATATTGGATTTCACAAACACACTAAAACATTGATCAAAGAGGCGTATACTAGAGGTTTTAGAGAGAGAAAGAGTTAGAGGTTTGGGAACCTAGTGAGAGAAAATGAAAGTATTATTATGAGCTCCAACTCTCTACCTTGGGAGGTAGAGAGTATTTATAGTTCTTACATAACTCGCCACCTACGGGCTGTGGATCAGGCATACAGTGGGTAAAGACCCATCCATCTTCCAAGGTGTTACTTAACTAAATACTACTAAACATTAAATAATCTACGACTACGAGATTTCTAACGATTACATATACTTGAGGTGACCGACTCTTTAATGACTGGATTTACTAAATCCTAACATAACGTAATGTCTACGAGCTAACATATGCTAGACAATAGTTGTGGCGACCAACACTTCACTATGGATTTTATAAATCCTAACAGGAATAGACAGTTCTTAGCTGGATCTAACTTGTTCTTGGCAAAAATAGCATTTTCTTAACTGGTTCTAACTGGTTATTGGCTTGAATATCCGGTTCCTAACTAGTTCTAACTGGTTCCTACTGGTTCAGGCTGTTCCGGTCATTTTGACAGGTATTTGGCTGAAAACGGAGATACGCTTCAAAAGTTATTGTCGTCTGAAATTTTTGACGTAAAAAGTCAACTTTGGTCAAGCCGCAAGTGGTCAAAACGCAAATAGTCAAAACGTAAAAGTCAAAACTCAATTTTTTTGGTCAAATCGTAGCGTTCAAATCGCATTGGTCAAATCGCAGGATTGTCAAACCGCTGGAATACAAACCGCTTAAATTAAACCGCTTTTTATCCAACCACTTCTTATCAAACCGCTTAACTCAAACCGCTTAGATCAAACCGCTGAAGACAAACCGCTTGAGTCAAACCGCTTAAGTCAAACCGCTTATGTCAAACCCCTTAACCCTAAACCCTAAACACTTCACTATGGATTTTCTAAATCCTAACCAGAATAGGCAGTTCTTAGCTAGATCTAACTGGTTTTTGGCCAAAATAGCATTTTCTAAACTGGTTCTAACTGGTTTTACTGGTTCTTGGCTGGAATATCCGCTTAGATCAAACAGCGTAAGATAAGCCGCTTGAGTCAAACCGCTTAAGTCAAACCGCTTATGTCAAACCGCTAAAGACTAAACCGCTTAAGTCAAACCGCTTATGTCAAACCGCTTACGTAAACCGCTTAAGTCAAACCGCTTCCGATACAACGAATCTAGACAAACCGCATCCACGAACTTGACAAATCGCTTCCTTGATCAGATCACGTAATGGCTAACTAACTATATCTAACTAACTAACTAATAGATAACGTAATGTCTACGAGCTAACATATACTAGACAATAGTTTTGGCGACCGACACTTCACTATGGATTTTCTAAATCCTAACAGGAACAGGCACTTCTTAGCTGGATCTAACTGGTTCTTGGCCAAAATAGCATTTTCTTAAGCGGTTCTAACTGGTTTTTGGTTCAGTTGTTCGGTCATTTTGACAGTATTTCGCTAAAAGCAGATTACTGGTTCAAAAGTTATGGCCGTTTGAAATTTTGACGTAAAAGTCAACTTTGGTCAAGCCGCAAGTGGTGAAAACGCAAATAGTCAAACCGTAAAAGTCAAAACTTGGTTTTTGATCAAATTAAGCGTTCAAATCACATTGGCCAAATCGTAGGATTTTCAAACCGCTGGAATAGAAACCGCTTAAATCAAACCACTTTTTATCAAACCGCTTCTTATAAAACCGCTAAACTTAAACCGCTTAGATCAAACCGCTGAAGACAAACCACTTGAGTCAAAACGCTTAAGTCAAACCGCTTATGTCAAATCGCTAAAGACAAACCGCTTGAGTTAAACCGCTTAAGTCAAACCGCTTAAGTCGAACCGCTTATGTCAAACCGCTTACGTAAACCGCTTATGTCAAACCGCTTCCGATACAACGAATCTAGACAAACCATATCCAAGAACTTGACAAATCATTTCCTTGATCAGATCAAATCACACCCGAATGACATCAAACTGCATACACGAAAATAGTACGAGACTTAAACCGCTTCCTTGAAACTCTTCAAAAACTAAACTTTTCCAATTCAAAACACTATAACCAAGATGAATTAAGCCTTCCAAACCAAAACCTAAGCACGTATGATGATTCTAAACACAAAAGTACTATCAAAATTCAAACTTTAACACTTTTAGGGTATAGAATTCGAACCAAAAAAACACACAAATAACCAATCTTTATGATCTAACCATGGCTCTTGATACAATTTGTTGGATATTAGTTATTGTAACACACAAACAATCAATTATATGGTTCGAATCTTAGCAAAAAAACTTAGAGAGAGAAAGTGGGAGATGGGATCCTTTCTAGAGAGAGAAAGTGAGAGAAAAACAAAGAGAAGGTTAGATTAAGAAATGAAACGTCCAACCCTCTACCTTGGGATGTAGAGGGTATTTATAGTTTTACATAATATGCCCTTTGTCAGGCTGTGGATCAGGCATACAGTGGGTAAAGACCCGTCCGTCCTTCATGGTGTTACTCTAACTAAATAACTAACTAATAGATAGCGTAATGTCTACGAGCTAACATATGCTAGACAATAGTTGTGGCGACCAACACTTCACTATGTATTTTATAAATCCTAACAGGAATAGGCAGTTCTTAGCTGGATCTAACTTGTTCTTGGCCAAAATAGCATTTTCTTGACTGGTTCTAACTGGTTCTTACTGGTTCTTGGATTGAATATCCTATTCCTAACTAGTTCTAACTGGTTCCTACTAGTTCAGGTTGTTCCGGTCATTTTGACAGGTATTTCGCTGAAAACAGAGTTACGGTTCAAAAGTTATGGTCGTTTGAAATTTTTGACGTAAAAAGTCAACTTTGGTCAAGCAGCAAGTGGTCAAAACGCAAATAGTCAAAACTCAGTTTTTTTGATCAAATCGTAGCATTCAAATCGCATTGGTCAAATCACAGGATTGTCAAACCGCTGGAATACAAACCGCTTAAATGAAACCGCTTTTTATCAAACCGCTTCTTATCAAAGCACTTAGATCAAACCGCTGTAGACAAACCGCTTGAGTCAAACCGCTTAAGTCAAACCGCTTATGTAAAACCCCTAAACCCTAAACCCTAAACACTTCACTATGGATTTTCTAAATCCTAACAGGAATAGGCAGTTCTTAGCTGGATCTGACTGGTTCTTGGCCAAAATAGCATTTTCTTAACTGGTTCTAACTGGTTTTTACTGGTTCTTGGCTAGAATATCCGCTTAGGTCAAACCGCTTAGATCAAACCGCTGAAGACAAACCGCTTGAGTCAAACCGCTTAAGTCAAACCGCTTATGTCAAACCGCTTGAGTCAAACCGCTTAAGTCAAACCGCTTATGTCAAACAGCTTACGTAAACCGCTTAAGTCAAACCGCTTCTGATACAATGAATCTAGACAAACCGCATCCAAGAACTTGACAAATCGCTTCCTTGATCAGATCAAATCGCACCCAAATGACATCAAAATGTATACACGATAATAGTACGAGACTCAAACCGCTTTCTTGAAACTCTTCAAAAACTAAACTTTTCCAATTCAAAACACTATAACCAAGATGAATTAAGCCTTCCAAACCAAAACCTAAGCACTTATGATGATTCTAAACCGAAAAGTACTATCAAAATTCAAACTTTAACACTTTTACGGTATAGAATTTGAACCAACAAAACACACAAATAACCGATCTTTATGATCTAACCTTGGCTCTTGACACCAATTGTTGGATATTGGTTATTGTAACACACAAACAATCATTTATATGGTTCGAATCTTACCAAGAAACTTAGAGAGAGAAAGTAGGAGATGGGATCCTTTCTAGAGAGAGAAAGTGAGAGAAAAACATAGAAAAGGTTAGATTAACAAGTGAAATGTCCAACCCTCTACCTTAGGAGGTAGAGGGTATTTATAGTTTTACATAATACGCCCTCTGTCGAGCTGTGGATCAGGCATACAGTGGGGAAAGACCCGTCCGTCCTCCACGGTGTTACTCTAACTAACTAACTAACTAATAGATAACATAATTGTTGGAATCACTCCTAAACAGTATTTCAAGTATTTATATTTCATATGTAATAGGTAGCTTTATTATGGCCTTTATGTTTGTTTAAGGTCAAGCTTATGTAGAAGGCCCATAAGCTTAGGCCCAAGCCCAATAAGGAATAGGGAAGGAGAGGGAGTGTTGCCCTAGCTCCTTGCCTATATAAACCATGTAATAACCCTCACTTGAGGGTTGGTTGTTCAAGTTTTCCTTTCTTTCACATACATCTTCACATAACTGTATGCTTACTATCGTGTGTGTGTGTTAGATCTTGTTCAATCGCCTTTATCACTTTCTCTATAACTTGTGTTTGTAAAACTAGTGACCTAACAGTGGTATCAATCGCCTAATAGTTGGGTGAATCGTTATTGCTTTTGAAGTGGGTTTTGGTCCTACGCGTAAGGCTAACGAGTGATACTGGTTCGCTTAAAACTTGTTTTTACACTTTTTAATCCAAGATTCTTGTACTTTCAATGTTTTGAGGTGTTAAAATACTTGTTTTGGCAAAAGTTTCAAACTTTACGCGTGGATCTCGCTTTTAAGCTTGTTTTTGTACGAGGGTTTCATCCTACGATAACTGCTTTAAGAGCTTTGGATCATCAAGTTTCACACTTTTTGTCTTTTGGTGTTATTGAGCTATTTCATCACACAAAACTGGTTTAGAAACATCTTTGGGCAAAATCAAATTTACTGAGTAATCCTCGCGTATCAAAACCCTAAAATTACGCGTAAGATTTTCCTTGGTTTGATCTTCATTTTTGGTTTATTCCGTGTTTTCTTACTTGGATAAGTCCGAAAATACGTCGACTTTGGATATCTTTTGCACCGTGATAGTGTAAAGATCATTTGGGCAAAACCCTAAAATTACGCATAAGCATAAGCTTACGCCAGAGAAATTCTACCCATAAGATTCACTTTACGCGTAAACTTAGGTCTCACGACAAGGTAATCCTATGCCTAACTTTTGTCTACGACAACTTTAGTGCTTTTATCCTACTTACGCGTAAGCTAAAACCTCACGCGTAACTCTCAGATTGTTACGCGTAACTTTTGGTGTTTTACGCATAAGTGCTACTTGGTTTCTTGTCTTTTCACGCCTAAGGACACTTCATCAACAAAGGTTCATTCGACTACAAAGATCCATTTTTACTACACAAGTTCATCTACATGTCTCAACCACCATACTCTAACTATTTCCCTCACACTTATAATCATCAACAACAACAACAATTAACTCCACAACATCAACAATGGAATCAACAACAAGCAATTTATCAACAACAATTTAACCAGCAACATACTCCACAAATGGGTGCAATTCCACCTCTACAAATGAATCAAACACCGCCAAGTCTTCAAGTTCCACCCTACACAAACGATTTCAATCAACATCCATCAAGGAACACTATGAAGGAACCCACTTAGTTTGCAAAGATGTGTGAAGCTTTAAGCAGCCAACAATCAATTCATGAAGCTGGATCACTTGATAGACCTCCAATGCTCACTCCAGGAAACTATGATCAATGGGTGATAAGGTTCTTTAGGTTTTGTGATCTAAAGAAGCCACATGGAAAGTTCTTAAATAAGGTTATCTTGAAGGTCCATTTGAGATGCCCATCGTCATTGTACCACGAGATCCAACTTGCTCCACCAAGAGATGAACAAACCAACATTGCTATCACAGACTTAAATCCTACAAAACTTCTACACTATGAAGTCGATGAACTTGCAATGGAATACATCCTCTTAGGATTAACAAACCCAATTCTTCATAGTGTTGATGCTCAAAAGATCGCACAAAAATGTGGGATCATATTCGCTTCTTATGGAAGGATCTCACTCAATCGGGAGGATTTGGAATCAAAATTTACTTGGCTTATGAACACTTCATGATTGAACACGAGAGACACTAGAGTCCTATCATCATCGATTTTCGAGACATCATCAATGATTTGGATAAACACAACATCATCATGCCAAGAATTGCGGTGAATACTAAGTTCCCGAGTAGTCTTGGTCCCGAATGGGAGAAGTATGTCATCTTTCTCCGTCAAGAAGAATATGCATCATTATACTTATGGATTGTTGTACGATTACTTGAAGCCTCATGAAAAGGAAGTTGATCGGAACGGATTCTCCTCGCTCTTATTGCTAAACAAATACAACCGGATAATCAACAACTTGCCTTGTATGCTCAATAATTATCCTCTCAACCAAAGAACTCAACCAATCGCTTCAAACACACCTTCACAAAGAACAACCTCAACAAAATCAATTGGTTCCATAAGAACAATGCTCAAGCATATGTCGTTGAAGCGATTGAGGAAATCGATCCGCTCAAAGCGTTGCAACAAGGATTTGTGATGATTGCTAATGCTTTTGGCCGTTACACCAACAAATCCAACAATCGTATTTGTTCCTCATCTAACACAAGGACTCAAGTCGTTGTGAACAATGGACGGTTGAAGTTCGTAATCGTGATTATGGTCGCCGGATGGGTGGTGGTCAAGGGTTTAATGTTGTGGGTAGGAATAACAACAGAGCTCAAGTGGTGGAACAGGAAATGCTCGTAATCGGTTAAATGGTCTTAGATGCTACAACCGCAATGAGAAGGGACACTGGCTAATGCATGCCCAAAGCCAAGGACTAGGGGCGTGCTTATTTCAAAGAGGCTTTACTTTTGGCTCTTAAGGATGAAGTCGGTGGATCTCTCACGCATAAAAGAACGAGCTTTATGGCGATGCACTCGGATGATGATATGGAGGACTTGCGGGCCAATTCCATCGTTATGTTGATGGCTAATATGCAAGAGTTACACATGAGTGAAACAGCCCATGTATGACACCGATGGCTTGTCTCAGTGCACGAATAAACCATCTTCATATCTCGAACTAATATCTCCGTCAATATCTCGAATCCGCAAGACGGCTCGTATGTTCAAAATGAGTCATCTACATCTCATTCGACGATTTTCAAATAAACCCGTAGTTACATTTGACGCATCCGATGACTTTATGGTTTCCTTGATAATCAAATTGACTCCGTGGTTATACTTGAGGATCTACATAATGATCATGTTGTGACTCACGTTGAACAAGATGAACCTTGCCCCATCCGTATCTTATTTTGTTACTTAAAGACCAACAATCCCAAATTGTCAATGTGTTACATTAAATCGGTCCTTAAAAGTAAAATGCATCATAACCAAGGATTTTGAATGCTTACAAATGCAACTCAACTTTTCAAAACTCAAGAAAACTGTGAAAAAGGTTTTGAAGCCGCTTTGCAAAATCTCATCAAAACGAAAAATATTTAGAGAGAGATCGTGATCTAGTCGCCTCGAAGAATGCTTTGTTGTATGAATTTGAACAATCGAAACACGAACATAAAAAGCAAATTAACGCTCCCACCTTGGAAAATCAAAAGCTAAGGTCGAGTTGTTAAATTGTCAAAAACAGTTCTCCGTGATACAAAAAGCATTCAACGAATTGGGTAGATGACCTTCTTGAAGAAATTATCGGCTTGCAAAACAAAATTAAAGAGTTTAAAATCGTTGTTTACAAACATGGTGAATCAAGAATACTATTGAAAAGTTTACCTTAAAATCAATCCAAAAGGATATGGAAAAAATCTAGTCGATTACAAACCAAAGCTTTCACTAAAACATTCAATCCAACTCCCGAAGTTTCCAAAGGTAATACAAAATTGATAATTGTCATGAGTGTTGTTGAATATCATCGTCAAGAGGAATTAGATGCGTAAGACGAGAGTCGATCAAAATTAAAAACATTGTTTACAACAAACCTTTTAATTATAAAACGCGGTCACTTTCACACCAACGAATTCTTCTAACATACCAAGGGTTATCATCAAAACACCGAGTCTTCTAATGTTAATCCCAAAAGCAGATTTTGCACAAACTTATGGTCCTTTACCTTCCATTAGTGAAGTAAACTCACAACCCGAAAATCAAAAATTCTTCGATATTTTGACATTTTCATGGTCGACCTCAAAATTTTACAACATGAGATAGAATATCGATCCAAATCAAAGTTGAACACTTTCAATCGCCTCGCGCGAGAACAAAGAGACATTTTTCGTAAAAATCTTTTACCTAATGTTAAAAACTTGAAAAGTTGTGCAATTGCTCGGAAAAGGATTTTCATAAGGAACTTGGGGTAATGAAAAGCGTTTTCGAAAATGTAAACATCTATTTCTAACACTAAACGTAAAAGAAATTGTTGAGAAAAGATGTTGATCGACTCTTGGAAGATGTTATCTGTCTTGATATCCATAATGTTGTGTTATTCTATTCTTTTCCATATGCATCCGATCATATCTCTCCGATATTGTTGAAAATGTTGTTACTTGTGAGAACACCGATAATGTGCTTCAGATCGAGTCTTAAAAGTCGAAAATAAACGATTACTCAATGAAATTTACAATGCAAAACGTCGTCTTCATTGGTGTGAAAAAGATATTCACAATCATCAACTTAGTTTTCAAAAGAAAATCGCCGGTTGAGTGAAAATCTTCGATCCTAAAATTGAGCAACCGGATGATCAAACGTGTCTTTGAAAAGTCAAATCTCAAAATATGAACAAGAACTTTTAAAAGTTAAACAGAATATGGTGTCATATTTGATTTACTCAAAAGACTCGACTTGAAGCATCAAACGAACTTGATCACTATCTTGCTCACACTAGGAAGTCATGAATTTTGTCGGTTATATTCGCTTACGAAAATCAAGATCCGATTCTCACCATCTCTAAGTTACGGAAATGTTAGGAAAGTATGAACAACTTCCGCCTCTCGTGATTAAGAGATTAGCACCAACACACTTAGTAATCATGAACCTAGAATTCCCACCGCCAAATCACAAGTTGCTAATGTGTTTACCTCTCTTGAAGCAGAATAGTTGCATCTTTTCCAAACGTCCGCACTTCACGTACTCCAGAGCACTCAATCAAGAATAGGAAGTTGCACCTAAGAAAAGATCAATAAGGAATGCTAAAGTAGAAGAACACCCTAGGACTCGAATAAAACTCATGTTGCTTCCACTATAGATGTTGCGTCTGGAAAATGTAATACAAATAGTGATGTAACGAATGCTAAACCGTTAAGTACTTTTGATATTCATCGATGCACCTTGTGTTATTTGTCGGAAGAGTATGAATTCGATTGTCATGACAAATGTGTTGCTAAAGCTATAATCTCGATTACGAATCCTAAGAATCGGGATACCTCTAGGCCCACTAATCATTCTAAGTCTCGTGCTGGTAGACCGCCTTCTTTAGATTCTAAGGCAACCATTGCTATCACAAGAGCTCTCGCTCACCTCCTAAGAATGTAGTACCACCTAGTGTTTTCACTAAGACTAAAGCAAAGAGTAGTTATAGATGGCGAAATGGATATACAACACACTAGGATTTAAATGGATGCCTAAAATTATCAATGTGTGTATGTCTAACATACCGCTTGAACCTCTAACATTTCGTGTTCCACATCTACTTCTATTCCATCCGTGTCGTCTGTGTGTAATGTAGGTGATCTGAGATATTCTCCGATTGTTGATAGCGGATGTTCCCGACACATGACAGCAACCTTAAATCGTTATCAAACTTTATTGCAAAGTTCATTGGCACCGCAAGTTCGGGAACGATCACTTGCGCAGCTATCATGGGCTACGGAGATTATGTCAATGGGAACATCGAAATTAGCGGGGTTTACTATGTGGAAGGCCTCGGTCACAACTGCTTTCGATGAGGTCAATTTTGTGATGGAGATTTGGAGGTTGCTTTCGGGGAGAAAACTTGTTTCATTCGTGATCTATAAGGAAATGACCTTATGTCTGGCTCGCGTAATTCTAGTCTCTACACTATCTCTATGAAAGACATGGTTGCTTCCTCTCCCATTTGCTTACTTTCAAAGGCAACATCTACAAAATCCTGGCTATGGCATTGTCGCCTCTCACATCTAAACTTTCAAACCATCACCAACCTTGCTCGACACAAACTTGTTGAAGGACTCCCACGATTTCGGTATTCAAAAGATCACCTTTGCTCAGCCTGTGAACAAGGGAAAAGCATTCGTGCTCATTTTCCTTCAAAGGTGGAACACGCCTCAAAGATGTGCTACATCTTCTTCACATGGATTTGTGTAGCCCGATCGCGTGCAAGCGATCAATGGCAAACGCTACATCTTAGTAATTGTTGATGACTACTCATGTTGGACTTGGGTCTACTTTCTTCGTAGCAAAGACCAAGCTCCACAAATGATCATCACCTTTCTCACAAAAATATGTGTTCACTCCGCAACACCGCCGTGATAATCGAAATGCACAAAGGCAATTTGTTAACAAAACCCTTCGAGAATTCTATGAGAAAGTGGGAATTCAAGATCAAACATCTATTGCACGTACACACGAACAAAACGGAGTTGTTGAAAGACTAAACCGAGCGTTAGTAGAAGCTGCAAGAACAATGTTAATCAATGCTAAACTTCCGGATTACTTATGGGCGTAAGTCAGATCATGCATGCTATACTCAAAACCGTTCTATGATCACAAAGCGCCACAACAAAACACCTTCGAGCTTGTCCATAACTATAAACCGAACCTCAAACACTTTCATGTATTTGGATCCCTTTGCTATCCGAATAATGATCGTGATGATTTTGGAAAGCTCAAAGCCAAAGCGATATTGGAGTCTTTATTGGATCTTGTGACAATTCTAAAGGTTTCCGAATGGAATCGTCGAACTAAGGAGGTAATGGAAGCGATTCATGCTCACTTTGATGAACTCACTGAAATGGCTTCGAGTATAACAGCTTAGAACCCGTCACAACCGCTTAAACTTCCTCAACCCCATCATCACCGAACAAAGCCCCACTCACTCGTCAACAAATGGAAAGGTTATTTGCTCCTCCGCTCGGTGTGATATTGATGAGCGTGCTCGGTGTATCCATTGTTTCCACCGCACAACGATAATATTCCTATACGATACACTGCTACAACAACTCTCGTTGAAGATGCACCTACACCCGCTTGACTCCAACACAACAGCTTGAACACACCGCTTCCAACAATGATGAACCAAATGATGATATTACGAATGAAGTACCCCTACCGCAGATTTTGATCCAAATCGTTCTTCAACCCGTTTGCCAATGAAGCTGTTGCACCGGATGTCGCAGATCTTCAACAAACCATTTGAATCCTCGAATCTGCACAATGTATACCAACATCAACCCTCTACACATAGATGGACAAAAGACCATCCTCGGCTAACATTATTGGCAACCCGAATCAACGGTCGTTACGAGACAACGTCTTCACACGATCTTGAACATTGCATTTATGCTCTCACCGCCTCGCCAACTGAGCCTAAAACATTAAAGACGCAATGACAAAAGACAATCGGATTGAATCCATGCAGAAGAACTCAACCAATTCAAACGTCTTGAAGTATGGGAGGCGGTTGAAAGACCAACGAGGGTCTCGTCATTGGTCTAAAATGGATTTGGAAAACAAATTGGATCTTTGAGGGAATGTCATCTCAAACAAGTCACGACTCGTTGCTAAGGGTTATCGTCGGGAAGAAGGAATAGACTTTGAAGAATCTTTTGCTCCGGTTGCTCGTCTTGAGGTCGTTCGGATATTTCTCGCGTTCATGGCTCATATGAATATGACGGTCTATCGGATGGATGTCAAAGCGACGTTTCTCAATGGACAACTTAAAGCGGTTTATGTCACCAACCATATGGATTCGTTGATCCCGAGTTCCCGAACCATGTCTACAAACCGAACAAAGCTCTTTATGGTCTCAAACAAGCCCCTGGCATGGTACGATAAGCTATCATCTTTCCTCATTTCCAATAATTTCACCAAAGGCTCGATTGACCCAACTTTTTATACAATATCACGGGCACATATCTTAATTGTTCAAATTTACGTGGATGACATCATTTTGGGTCTACACATAAAAAGTTTTCAATCGCTTTTGCAAAACTAATGAAGAAAAATTTTGAAATGTCCATGATGGGTGAACTTACGTTCTTTCTAGGACCGCAAGTTCATCAATCACCCGTGGTATTTTCCCGAGTCGATCCAAATATGCCCTTGAACTGTTAAACAAATTTGGAATGACAACTCGTGACACTTATGCCACACCAATGGCTCATACCAAGAAGTTAGATCTTTGATTTACATGGAAATTAGTTGACCCTACCAAATACCAAAGTATTATTGGGTCTCTCATGTATCTAACAGCTAGCAGACTGATATTGTCTTTGCCGTTTATCTATGCTCCCGTTATCGATCGCGACCAACGAAACCCACCTCTCGAGGCTAAAAGAATCCTCCGATACATCAAAGGAACCATTAACTTGGGGATCCGGTATCCAGAAGGATTCGGTTTGAACTAACCGCTTTTTGACATGCGATCACGCAGGATGCTTAGACTCGAGGAAAAGTACTTGAGAGCACTACAATTTCTCGGTGATAAACCGGTGTCTTGGCAATCAAAGAAGCGATTGTACATCATTGTCATCAACAGAAGCAAAATATGTAGCCATGTCCGCGTGTTGTGCTCAAGTTATCACGGATGCGAACACAACTCAAAGACTATGGTTACGTGTTTGATGAGAATCCGATGTCTTTGCGACAATCGAGTGCCATTGCGATCTCGTGCAACTCGATTCAAGACTCGAAATCAAAGCACATCGATCTACGCTATCATTTCATCAAGGACCACGTGGAGCGAGTGGTAGTTGAATTATACTTTGTGGTCTCGAATACCAATTGGCGGATCTCGCTCACCAAAGCCTTGCCTCCGCTAGGTTTAATGAGTTGGTCCACCGAATTGGTATGAGGTGTTTGACTCAAGAGGAATTGGATGACCTCTTAAAACAGGTCTTAAAACTGTCAAACACCAAAACATCTTACGTAAATAATTTTCAAAAACAAAATACAAAAATATAAAATCCGATAAAACAACAAAAATATTCTCCTAATCTATCTTTCTTTCAACATGGCAAGTACATTTCTTCCATCAACACTTTAATCTTTCAAAATTCAGTATTTTTCCGATCAAGTGTTGAGGGGGAGAAAATAATCTCTTAACTGTTTCAAAAACATTTGTGTACTTGCATGTTATCACATCTCGGTTGAATCTTTTAAAAATGGTGGTAAATTTTCTGGTACAAAGACACTCCTCGGACTTAAATTAATAACCTTTCATTATTTTCTCAAGTCGAGGGGGAGTGTCGTCAAGTTTCTTTCCTAAAAACGTTGTTTGGTAACCAAAATGGAAGTTAAAAGGCTTTGTTTGAAAAAGGAAAAGGTGGAGGGACCAAAACTGTCAAAATGCTAAAGTTATTTTAATAAAACACCTCCCCACCTAACTTTCTCTTCACATTTAATTCTAAACCTATACACATCCTACGCCTAAGATTCATTCAAGAATTTTGTGTTTTGGATCATCAATTTGTAAGCGGTTTTATGATCTTAACGTGTTTACAAACATAGGTTTTGATTCTTATACAAAACCAACGGTCAAATTTTGATCTATGCTTGATTTAGTGTTCTACACATATGCGTATGAACACTCAATCAAGAATGAGTGTTTGTGGTTATAAACATTGTGTCAAAATGTTTCTTGTACATCAATATACACAATTTCATCACCTAAACATACCCAGAAACACAAACTAATGATTTTTGAATATTAGGGTTTATGAGTCGAATTGGGTATTTTTAAATGTGAAGTGTTTTGGTCAAAAAGATTGTTGGGTTATGCTCTTGTGTTGTTGAATTAATGATTTCCAAGGTTTCTAACCACCCAGAAACACGAATTGGCTAACAATTTGAAATTAGGGTTTAATGTTCATGACTTTTGGGTATTTTTGATTCTCAGCAAACTAAGTGTTATAACTTGGCCTATAGACTCTCAACATATCTTAGGACTACCATAATCTGTTTTATGCATATTCCATGGCTAGATCTCATACGCGTAGAATTAGGGTTTAGACTACGCGTAAGATTTTCTACGCGTAACTGACAAACTGTCCATTGTGTTTTGATCTGTCATAAAATGAATGTTATGCGTAAGATTAGTCTTACGCGTAGCTTCTACGCATAAGGTTCTACATATGGGACTACGCGTATCCTGTGAAGGATATGCGTAAACAGTGACCTCTACGCATAAGGTCAACTCTTACGAGTAGCCTTACGCGTAAGGTTAATATATGCCTACGCGTAACCTCTACGCATAAGGTCCAATTTTCTTACACGTAATATTTCTTACGCGTAAGTTAGGATCCCACGCGTAAGTTTACGCCACGCATATATCATTTCGTCTACACATAACTCTACCTATCCTACGCATATGCCTGATGAGTGTCTAAATATGCTCATCATTTTGTACAATCTAAAAGGGTCAGGACGATCTGGCTCACAAACAAGTCAAAATCATCGAAAACACTAAAAATGCATCAAAATAATGAAAATATCACAAATCTAAGCGCAAAATGTTTTATGTGTTTTAAATGCAAAAGATCAAAATCGGATGAAAAATGATTCAAGTTTGCAAAATTGGCGCTTTAGTCCCCAAGTTTTAAAAGTTGTCAAATCTAGTCCACGAATTCAAAATGTGATGTTTTATCATTCAAGGTCCCTGAAATATTCTAAGTTTGTTAAAATTGGTCCTTGAATGATTCTTTGGTCAAATGGCGGAAAAGGTCCCTAAACTTTGAAAAATTGCAAATTTAGTCCTTGGATATCTTAAAATGGAACTTATGCAAAAAGGGTCCTTGTACTATCAAAGTTTGTCAAGTTTGGTCCTTGTGATATCTTTGGAAAAATGTCAAGTTCAGTCCTCAAAGTTTGGTGGAATTACATAATTGGTCCTTGTATACTACTTAACCAAACGGACCCTTTTTATTATATCCAAGCCCAAATCCAATCCATATACCAGTGGCTGGCCTTAGCCAACAACTTGACCCTTGACCTTGGACCTTGAGCCGTCCAATATCCATTTGACCCCTACCATAACTAATTTTGAACCCCCTTATCACTAATACTGGTCAAAAAGTCAAACACAGCCCAAAAACCGCCTCTCCTCACTCTCCTCTCCCAAACCGATATCCAAAATGGTGGTTTTCCATGATTTACTCCACCCCCACCCCTTGTCCCTACTCCACTAACACCCAAATACCCTTAATTGATTCAAACAACTCCATTTATTGATCAAACCTACTCAAGAAGAATTTGGCGCCAAAATCCACTTGGATGGTTAAGATGATTTAGAGATCCAAGGGTCGGAAATTGGTGGGAAGCAATCGAGGTCAACATAGAGTCCAAAAGTCATTATAAAGAGGAGGAAGCAATGTATCAAATCATCTAGTGTAAAATTAGTTTTCTTAATGTCGTTTTAAGTTAAATTCAATTTTCAAAGTATTTTAAAGCTTTCAAGCATTTTGTTTAAGTGTTTAAGTGTATTGTGAATCTTTTTAATAAGCAATTTCAAGTTTTAAAGTCGTTTTCATTTTATGCAATTTTCCTTAAAAATCTCATATGAATCAAATATTGTTTTTAGTTGTTTGTATGGACTAAATAGATCACATAAGCTCCTAAAAGCTTCTCTAAGCTTTTAGAAACATTAAAATTCAGGTTTAGAATCAAAAGCAGAAAATCACCAAAAATACCAAATAATTAGTGAAAAATCAAAATCATATGGAAATGGTGTTCACAATGGAGCGGGGTAAATTTTGGATGGCCTTGGGTTAGTGGCTTAGTGGTAAGCCTATAGGAGTGTTCTTGGTTCCTAGTTCTTGGTTTTCGGTTGGATAGCCATTTGTAAGCACTTTTGATCATTTTGGAATTTCTTGTTGTAGTTGTTCATTAGCTTGAATTTGTTTCTTTATGTTCATTAGATATAGTTAAGTGTATCTAACCATTAAAATCGCTTAGTTGTTCTTTTAAATTTATATTTAGTAAAATTTCATTTTGATGCTTAAAAGTGCATCATCATCAATTCTTAGATTCTTGTTGTTAATATTGTTGTTTTATGTTTCATTAGTTCTAATATATGATAATACATGGTCTTGAATCGGTTTAATGGGTTAAATTGTGTTTTGCTTTGAAAATCACCAAATCGGTTATATAAAGTCTTGTTTGGTTCATGTGAGTTAAAGTGCTCTAAAGGTTGTTTGAGTGGTTGTTGGTAATTATCTTGTAACTTGGTCTAATTAACTCAAAGAAATCAAGAAAACCGGTCCATGTTTCATCAAAAGTCAAATCTCTTTTGATCAAATCTTGTTAACTCATCGTTGGATTTTCATAATTCATGGTCATGATTTTGTGATTACAAGTTGTTAAAATTACTCAAATCGGTCTTATTTCACCTTAAAACAACATAATCGGTGCTAGTAGTGATTCAAAGTTCATCTTGGTCAAACTTTTAGTTTTTCTTAAAAGTCAAAATTCCATTTGATCGTTTTGATTAAAAAGATAATTTCACTTGTGTGTTTAATAGTGAGATTTAGCTTAAAAGCTTTTGGGTTATCAAAGTTTAGTTGCTAAAAAATTAGAAAATATTAGTTTTCTTTGAATCGACTTATTAAGTGCTTATTTTCTAGTTTCTTTTGAGCGTGTTACGAAAAAGTGCCACATGCACCGGTGAGTGGTACCAACTTGATAAGCTTGCACGAGCTTAATAGTTGGCCAAACTGTGATACTTGGTTCTTTGGAAAGCCAACCAGGCCATCTTGAGGTCTCAAGCTTGGTTTTTCATTTTCTAGCTTGTTTGGTAGAATGCAATAAGCTCAAACTTTGTCCCATTTCATTTTTCAACACAAGAGTCATAAGTGCTTATCTAGCTTATTTCTAGCTTAGCGGTGTTAATCTTTGTTTTTTAGCTTCATTTGAGTAGCTTGTAGCTTCTTTCATCTTATTTTAGCTTTTGTTTCATGTGTGAGCTTGTTTAAGCTTAATTCACCAAAATAAGCTCTTAAGCCCATTGTTGAGCTCATAAGCTCTCAAACCGCTTATTTTAAGTTTGTAAAATTTTGTCTTTGTTAAAGTTTCATATTTTAAGTAGTTAAGTAGTTTTCAAAAGAAAATCCGAAAAACATCAATTTAAAAATAGTGATAGCGTTTATTTAATAGTTTTAGCTTTTTGATTTTTCTTTTCACTTATTAATAAGCAAATCTTGTTTTTATATTTTTCTTAGTTTTCTGTCACCTTAAGTTATTTTTAGAAAAAGTTTCATAATTTTCCTAATCTTTTAGTATTTATTAGAATTTTAAATAGTTAAAAGTATTAAATAATTAGTAATAAATAATTAAAAGCATAAAAATATCTTTTCAGTTTTAAAATTAGTTTTATCATATTTTAGATTTTTCCAAGTTAAAATTTCATTTTCCA
Source organism: Chrysanthemum lavandulifolium (assembly GCA_022545495.1). Classification (NCBI taxonomy): domain Eukaryota; kingdom Viridiplantae; phylum Streptophyta; class Magnoliopsida; order Asterales; family Asteraceae; genus Chrysanthemum; species Chrysanthemum lavandulifolium. The sequence goes on along the minus strand of CM040242.1, from coordinate 16,984,890 downwards.
GGTTTATTTTATATTTTCTAGTATTTAAGTGTATTTTAAATAATAATTAATTAGTAATAATTAGATAAAAGTGTGAAAATATATTTTAATTTTAAAATTAGTTTTATAATATTTTAGATTTTTTGAATCATAATTTTATTTTTCTAGCCTTATTTTGTATTTTCTTTTATTTTAGAGTATTTATTAAATAGTTAAAATAGTTTTAATTAATAATAATTAAATAAATAGTTGTAAAAATAATTTTCATTTTCTAATAATTTTCTTTTATTTTTAGGATTCCAAAATGTCATTTTCATATTTTTAGGTCTTTTATTTCTTAGATCTCACTTTTAATTTTGTACGTATCGTAGTTTTTAAACGTCGTTTTCGTTTGTTTTATCGATTGTTGTGTTTTCCAATTACGTTTCCAATCCATTCAAATCAATCGGTAGTGTAATTTCTCATCCAAAACCTTTACCGATCACTATCCTTAGTGATCATTCTATCATCTGAATTAGTGTTTACACACCATTGAGTCTCCGTGGGACTTAACGACCCGGAATTCATTATATTCTCGATCTTCATTGTATTGGTTTACGAGCGGTTTAAGTTTATTACGGTTAGCCATTCACAAGTGGCTAGCTTGTGTGATTAAGCTTGACGGTTTAGCACCAATCAAATTTTAAGCGCCATTGCGGGAGGCTTTAGCGTGTGTTAAACTTTTTCCAGACCCATTCTTGCACATATACCACCATTTGTAAAAAGTTTTTTGTAAAGTTATAAGAAAATCAAAAGTTCATTAACACTTTTCCTAAAGTGTTAAAAACACCAAAAAAATATAAAACAACAAAACAATCGGAACGTTTTCTATCTTGTATTTTCTTTAAGGTGATTCTTAAAGAGATACGATTTGGTTAAACGAGACGATACAAAAATATTGTCCAAAAAGTTTTTGAACCCTTTGCACAAATCATTACCTACGTCTTTTCAGTGGTACTTAATATATACATAAAAATCAACCACCGCAAATCAAGGCAGTACACCTACTAACTGGGGGTGTGACCATAATAAGTTCCCGAACATCAGATTTAAAACTTGCCTTTGTGTCCTTGTGATTTGGTGTACCTTTTTCAAAGAATCCATTTCATTTGTGATTATTGGTTAAGTTCACTTGTCGTTTTGCCTCGCATTTGTTTTGAAAATTGATTTTTATACTTAGTGCATGCGCACTCGTTCTTCCGATTCTACAAGTCCACTTTCGAGCTTGGAAACATTCCTCGTGAGCGTGAGGACGTTCGCTCCTTCACCGTGATCGAGGCGTCTACCACCACCACCACCGTCGTAATGGCGGAAGATAAGCCCATGAATGAGCTTCTCCAAGCACCCATCGAGGGTTACGGAGATGCTATTGTTGTCCCACCATCGTGGTCGACACTTTCGAGCTCAAACCGGGTTGCTTAATCTAGTAACCCAAAGCCAATTCTATGGTTTTGAGCGGGATGATCCTCATGCACACATTCGATGGTTTAACAAGATTGCATCTACCATCAAGTACAAGAATGTCCCACATGAAGCTATCAAGCTTCTTCTATTCCCATTTTCTGTAGAGGACAAGCCGGAATTGGCTTGAGAAACAACCCCTCGTTCTATTGAGACATGGGAAGATCTAGTCACCAAGTTCGTTAACGAGTTCTATCCTCCATCCCGAACTACAAGTCTTAAGAATGAGATAATGAAATTTTCTCGAGATTTGATGAATCATTCGGGAGGCATGGGATCGTTACAAAGAGTTGCTTCATGAAGTGTCCGCATCATGGTTTTACCGAGTTAATGCAAATGGATACTTTCTATAATGGTCTCAATCGGACTAATCAAGACTCTTTGAATGCCTCCGGGAGGTAATTTCTGAGCAAGACCACAAAGAGGCCTTGCAAATCATTGAGAACAAATCTCGGTCCGTCCTTTCCGAGCAAAGACATATCGGTCTCATGTGGACCTTCTTCTTCATCTCCCGTGAGTACATCTAGCACCGATGCTAAGATTGACAAACTCACGACATTGTTCAAGCTTTGGTTCTTGCTAACCAAAGAAAGTGACCTTCACTCGAGACACCAACACATGGTGAAGTGAAGAAAGTCGAGAGTTGTGTTACTTGTGGTGGTCCTCATGCATACTACAATTGTCATCGCCACCGATGGTAGTCCATTTGAAGCCAATGCTCTAGCCGGTAGTTCACAACAAGGAGGTAATCAATACCGTCCTCAAAATGAACCACACTACCTTGCTAACACTAATCGAGCACCACCGGTTTTAACGAAATCATAACATGCAAAACCGAATCGAACCAACCTAGAATGAACCAAGGTTATCAAAACCAAGGTAATTTCTATCCTCGCACCAAATCAAGGTTTCCAACATCAAGGAACCTTAATCACAACAATTTCAATCGAGGGAATCAATTTCATGGGAATATGAATCCTAATCAAGGAAATTTTCAAAACCAAGGCCCTAATCCTAATATTAGAGGCCGAATTTTCCTAATCCACCTCCGCCATTGTTCCAACTGGACCATCATCGATGAGCTATTGAAACAATTCATGAAGTCCCAAGATGAAATGAGCAGGTTGTTGGTCGGTCGATTGTCGATCTTAAGAAGTCTTTAAATGATCAACCCTCGGGCTCGGAAAACTTCCGAGCAACACGATCGCTAACCCGAGGGGCGATGCAAAGGCGATCACAACCGAAGTGGTGTTTCATATGTTGGACTGCTTTGTTCCTACTACTTCTTCTTCTTCTCTCCCAAAGGTAGTGGAAAGTGAACCTCCGACACACAATGGACCTCGACTCCAATGCCTCCTCCACCGGTGGCAATGAGTCAAGTTACCAAGGATACAACGGACAAGGTGCATTATTCAAGCCCACGGTACCGCACACGTCCTACCTTCGATAGTCCAACCTCAAGTTGTCCGAAACCCAAGTCAAATCCAGGAGTTGTTTTGAACCTCCAGTAGCTCCGTTGAAAACCGAATCCAAATCTTCTATTCCTTACCCATCACGTTTGAATGAGCAAAAGCTCCGAGAAAGCCGGTCATCAAATGGACAAATTTTTCCAAATTTTCCAAGAGTTACATTTTGACATAAGCTGCGGATGCTATCATCTTGATGCCCAAGTTTGCATCAACTCTCAAACATATGTTAAGCAACAAGGAAAAGTTGTTTGAAATGGCAAAACTCCTTTAACGAGAACGCTCTGCGGTTCTCTGAAGAAGCTTCGAGAAAAGCTTGGAGATCCCGGAAATTTCTCTTACCTTGTGTATTCCGGAATGGTTGAATGCTTTGCCCTAGCGATCTTGGTGCAAGCATCAATCGATGCCTTATTCAAGATGGAAGAAACTTTCTCTTGGAACTTACTCCTACATGCATGACTCTCGAGCTTGCGATCGTTCCATATCCCATCCTCTTGGCATTGCCGAGGACGATTTGTGAAAGTAGGAAAGTTCCATTTTCCGGTGACTTCGTGGTTGTTGATTTTGATGCGATCATCGGGTTCCTCTCATTGTTGGTCGAGGATTCACGAGAACGGGCCGTGCTCTCATTGATGTATTTGAGCAGAAATCACATTGCGTGTTGGTAATGAAGTTGTCACCTTTAACCTTGATCAAACTTGAGGTACTCCGCAAATTATGATTACGAGTCGGTTAACCAAATAGATATCATTGATGTTGCTTCAAGAGTACTCTCAAGAAATTCTTGGTTATTCTCATAATTACGTGAGTGGGATCCCACCACATCTTCTCAACCTATCATAGCCAATTCTACTCCTTCCTCACTCCGTTTGAGGCGACTTCATCTTAGATGAGATTGAAGCATACTTGGCTAGTGATTACATTCCATGGGAAATTGATCACGCTCCAATTGACATTGAGGGGACATACTTCTCATTGAGAAGTTGCTTAATGGTGATCCATCATCAACCCCTCACTTTAGTGATTCAATTCCGAGATTAATCAAAATGAGATTAATCTGGAGGAGATATTCTTCTTGAGAAATTGTTAAATCATGACACTTCTCCTCCTCTCCTCCCGTCGAGCTTCATAACAAGGAAGTCAAGTCGGTTGAGAAAATCGAAGAATTTCACGAGGTTGAGCTTAAGGACTTACCTCCTCATCTCGAGTATGCATTTCTAGAAGGTGATGATAAATTACCTATCATTATTGCTAGAGATTTGAGTAAAGATGAAAAAGTCGCTCTCATAAAGATCTTGAAGTCACACAAGCAAGCAATTGCTTGGAAACTCTCCGATATTAAGGGTATCAACCACGAGTTACGTACTCACAAAATCTTAATGGAGGATGACTTCAAACCAGCGGTTCAACATCGAGAAGAGTAAATCCAAAAATCCATGATGTTATCAAACATGAGGTTATCAAACTTCTTGATGCGTGATTGATTTACCCGATCTCGAGATAGTCCTTGGGTTAGCCCAATTCATTGCGTTCGAAAAGGGTGGCATAACTGTTGTCACAAATGAAGATAACGAGTTAATTCCAACTCGATTGGTAACGGATGGCGTGTGTGCATTGACTATCGTAAGTTGAATGACGCCACCGTAAAGACCATTTTCCTCTACCCTTCATGGACCAAATGCTTGAGAGATTAGCGGAATGAATACTATTGTTTCCTTGATGGTTTCTCGGGTTATTTTCGATTCCCATTGATCCACGGGATCAAGAGAAACCACATTCACCTGCCCATACGGAACTTTTGCCTACAAACGTATGCCTTTTGGCTTATGTAATGCTCCCGCACGTTCCAACGATGTATGATGGCCATATTCCACGACATGATCGGAAACAATGGAGGTGTTTATGGATGACTTCTCGGTCATTGGGGATTCTTTTCAAACATGTCTCTCCCATTTAGATAAAATGCTTCAAAGGTGTGAAGACACCAATCTATGTCTAAATTGGGAGAAGAGCCACTTTATGGTCAAAGAAGGCATAGTCCTTGGCAATAAAATTTCAAAAAATGGGATTGAGGTAGATAGAGCAAAAGTAGATGTTATTGCTAAATTACATCATCCTACTACCGTCAAAGGTATTAGGAGTTTTCTAGGTCATGCCGGTTTCTATCGCAGATTCATACAAGATTTTTCTAAAATCGCCCGGCCTATGACTCATCTTCTTGAAAAGGATGCTCCTTTTATCTTCTCACCTGAGTGCATCAAAGCTTTTGAAACATTAAAGAAAAAGCTTACTTAAGCACCCATTCTCGTTGCTCCCGACTGGGACTTGCCTTTTGAGCTCATGTGCGATGCAAGTGATTTTGCTATCGGTGTAGTCTTAGGGCAACGTAGAGCTAAGCATTTTCACCTATCCACTACGCAAGTAAGACTATGATGAAGCTCAAACTCATTACACCACCACGGAAAAATAGCTATTAGCCGTGGTGTATGCATTTGAGAAGTTTCGCCGTGTTAATCTTGACCAAATGCGTGGTGTATACGGATCACTCGGCTCTTAAATATCTCTTTGCAAAACAAGATGCAAAGCCGAGATTGCTCCGTTGGATTCTCCTCCTCCGAAATTTGATATCATTATACGTGATAAAAAGGAGCCGAGAATCTAGTCTGCGATCATCTGTCGATTAGAAAACCCTCACCAAGATGTTTTCGATAAAAGGAAATAAATGAAACATTTCCTCTCGAGACACTCAATGCGGTTTCTTTTCATGGAAATTCTACCACCCCATGGTTTCTTGACTTTGCAAATTACCATGCGGGTAACTTCATAGTGAAAGGGATGTCGACCCAATAGAAGAACAAATTCTTCAAGGATGTTAAACATTATTTCGGGACGACCCTTTCTTATTCAAAATCTGTGCGGATCAAGTCATCCGACGGTGTGTTTATGGACGAGAAGCTATTGACATTCTCACGACTTGCCATCTTTGGACCCACGGGGCCATCATAGTCCAAACTACACCGCCAAAAAGGTGTTTGATTCCGAGTTTTAGTGGCCCACAATCTATAAGGATGCCCACGAATTTGTCAAAACTTGTGACGCTTGTCAATGTCACGGAAATATATCTCAAAGAAATGAAATGCCACAAAATGCCATTCAAGTTTGTGAGATATTTGACATCTGGGGTATTGACTTTATGGGGCCATTTCCATCTTCTAGAGGAAACAATTACATACTCGTGGCAGTTGACTATTTGTCAAAATGGGTTGAAGCGAAAGCTTTACATACCAATGATGCCCGGGTAGTTGTGAAATTTTTAAAATCTCTTTTTGCCAGTTTTGGAACTCCGAGAGCTATAATCAGTGATCGTGGTACACATTTTTGCAATGACCAATTTGATCGTGTCATGCAAAAGTATGGTGTTACCCATCGTCTCTCTCGCATACCACCCCAAACAAGTGGGCGGTGGAAGTTTCAAACCGTGGTATTAAAAGAATCCTTGAAAGGACAAGAGGCGAAAATCGTGCATCACGGTCGGATAAGCTGGATGACGCTCTGGGCCTTCCGTCGACTTACAAAACACCCATCGGTGTACTCCATACTAGCTAGTGTACGGAAAGGCATGTCATCTTCCGATTGAGTTAGAGCACAAGGCATCTTGGGCCTTAAAACATGCAAATTTCGATATTCGAGACGGTGGTGATCATAGAAAAGTTCAAATGAATGAATTAAATGAACTCCGTGATCAAGCTTACGAGAACTCTTTGATCTACAAACAAAAGACAAAGAAGATTCATGACTCTAAAATCAAGAACCGCGTTTTCAACGTTGGTGATTGAGTCCTTCTTTTCAATTCAAGATTGAAGATTTTCTCGGGAAAGCTCAAGTCCCGCCGGTCGGTCCATTTACTATCGCTAAGGTTTATCCTTATGGCACCATCGAGTTATCTCAACCCGATGGTCCTAATTTTAAAGTGAATGGTCATCGGTGAAGCATTACTTTGGAGAGGACATTCCATCCATGGTTGTCCGGATTACAAACTTTCCCCATGAACCAATGAATGCGGGATCGAGTCAAGCTAATGACTCGGGAATCAAAAACTTTAGCACACACCATATGGGTTTTCACCCATATTTATTCTTTCTCTGTTCTACCACCCTAGTGTGGGGAGTTGCCCAGTATTGTTGTATATAAAATCTTTTCAAAAAAAAAAAAAAAAAAAAAAAAAATCTCTTTCATAATAATGGCCGTAGTATTTCCCTTTTACGTTCTCGGTTTGGCATAACCGGGTACTTTGAATATTGAGGGCAATATTCATTTCTAAGTGTGGGGGAATTCTCACGAATTTTATCATATATTATCCACCTAATTCCCCATTTTGGCCAAAATTTTTTTTTGGAGTAAGTGTTTTCACTTACTCATCGGATGGTTATCGATCCGCCATGTCTAAAAACAAAAGGATTGGCTAATCCAGAGCAAACGGCTCTTGGTAAAGATTTCTCAAATCCGTTTATGACTTGCAATTTGCCCAAAATTGTATGGTATTCAACTCACCATATCCTAAAAAGTGAAGAGTTGGCTAGCCCGCAAGTTTATGGCTTGTGGTAAAGGCGATGGAAAAGCCATAATTGGTAATCACTCACCAAAGATAATTCTAATAATTTATCTAAGAGTTGGCTAGTCCAGAGCAAGCGGCTTCGGTAAAGACAAATCAAATCCGTTCTGACTTATGATTTGCTCAAAATCATTTGGTTATCGTTGTACCAAGATTCTTACTTGAACCGAAACAATTGGCTACTCCGAAGTGATGGCTTTTGGTAAAGAGTTTTAAAATCCATTAAAGATCTAAATCATTGCTAGGGACTAGCAATATCTTAGTGTGGGGGATTGATGAATGTCTAAATACTCATCATTTTGTATAATCTAAAGCGCAAAATCATCCGAAAACACTCAAAATGCATCAAAATGATGAAAATATTACAAATCGATGTTTTATGTGTTTTAAATGCAAAAGATCAAAATCGGATGAAAATGATTCAAGTTTGCAAAATTGGCGCTTTAGTCTCCCAAGTTTTAAAAGTTGTCAAATCTAGTCCCTGGAATTCAAAAATGTGAAGTTTTGTCATTCAAGGTCCCTGAAATATTCTAAGTTGTTAAAAATGGTCCTTGAATGATTCTTTGGTCAAATGGCAGAAAAGGTCCCTAAACTTTGAAAAATGTCAAAATTAGTCCTTGGACTTAAAAAAATGGAATTTTATGCAAAAAGGGTCCTTGTACTATCAAAGTTTTTCAAGTTTAGTCCTTGTGATAACATTGGAAAAATTCAAGTTCATCCTTGAAGTTTGGATAAATTGCAAAATTGGTCCTTGTTATACTATACCAAACGGACCTCTTTTAATATACAAGCCCAAATCCAATCCACTAAACCTGTGGCCCATATCCAAGCCCAACCACCTGAACCTTGGACCTTGAGCCACGGCCAATATACCACTTTGACCCTGCCATAACTAATTTTGAACCCCCTTATCACTAATACCGGTCAAATAAGTCAAACACGCCAAAACTTTTCCTCTCCCTCACGAATTCCCATGTACCGATATCAAACCATGGTGGTTTCCATGATTTACTCCACCCCCCCTTACCTTGTCCCCTCTACCTCCACTAACACCCAAATACCCTTAATTGATTCAAACAACTCCATTTATTGATCAAACCTGCTCAAGAAGAATTTGGCGCCAAAAATCCACTTGGATGGTTAAGATGATTTAGAGAGATCCAAGGGCTGGAAATTAGTGGGAAGCAATCAGAGGTCAACATAGAGTCCAAAAAGTCATTATAAATTGGAGGGGAAGCAATGTATCAAGACATCTAATATAATTTAGTTTCTTTAATGTCGTTTTAGCTTAAATTCAATTTTCAGTGTATGTTTTAACTTAAAAGCTTTATATTTCAAGTTTTCTTTGTGTAATAAATCTTTTGTAAACATCAATTTCAGTTATAAGACTTGTTTTCATTTTATGCAAAATTTCCAATTTCAAAAATCTCATGTGAATCAATTGTTGTTGTAAGGTGTTATCTTGGACTAAATAAGCCACATAAGCTCTAAATAGCTTTTCTAAGCTATTAGAAACTCTTAAAATTAGGTTTAGAAGCAAAAGCAAAAAATCACCAAAATACCAAATAATTAGTGAAAATCAAAATCATATGGAAATGGTGTTCACAATTTGAGCGGGGTAAATTGTGGATGGCCTTGGGTTAGTGGCTTAGTGGTAAGCCTATAGGAGTGTTCTTGGTTCCTAGTTCTTGGTTTTCAGTTGGATAGCCATTTGTAAGCACTTTTGATCATTTTGGAATTTTCTTGTTGTAGTTGTTCATTAGCTTGAATTTACTTTCTTTATGTTCATTAGATATAGTTAAGTGTATCTAACCATTAAAATCAGTTGGTTGTTCTTTTAAAGTTGTAGTTTATATAAATTTAGTTTTAACAGTTAAAATTGTATCATCATCATTTCTTAGTTTAATGTTGTAATGGTTGTTGTTTTATGCTTCATTAGTTCTAATTTATGATAATACATGGTCTTGAATCAGTTTCATGGTTTTGAATTGTGTTTAGCTTTGAAAACCACCAAAACAGTCATATAAAGAGGTGTTTGGTTCACTGTGTTTGAAAGTGCTCTAGTCATTGTACTTGTTTGGAATCTGTTTAACTTGGTCATAATAGTTCAGTTTCATCAAGAAAACCAGTCTTGGTTCTTCAAAAGTCAAAATCCCTTTTGATCACATCTTGTGCATTCACTGTTTGAATTTCATGATTCATGATCATGATTTTGTGTTAATAAGTTGTTAGTGTTGATCAAATCAGTCTTTATATACCTTAATACATCGCATTCAGTGCTTAAGATCAAATCAAAGTTCATAAAATTCAAACTTAGTTAGTTTTTAGAAAAGTCAAAAATTCCATTTGGTCGTTTTTGATTAAAAAAGATAATTTCACTGTGTGTTTATAGTGAGATTTAGCTTAAAAGCTTTTGGGTTATCAAAGTTTAGTTGCTAAAAAAAATTATAAAAACATTAGTTCATACATCTCAGCTTATTTAGTGCTTATTTTCTATTTCTTTTGAGTACATTGCGAAAAAGTGCCACATGCACCGTGAGTGGTAAGCCAAATCAAAAGCTCACACAGAGCTTAATTGTTGTTCAAATTATGTGATACTTGGTTCTTTGGAAAGCCAACCAAGCCATCTTGAGGTCTCAAGCTTGGTTTTCCTTTTCTAGCTTGTTTGGTAGAAATGCAATAAGCTCAAACTTTGTCCCATTTCGTTTAGTTCAACACAAGAGTCACAAGTGCTTATCTGCTTATTTCCATCTTAGCGGTGTTAATCTTTGTTCTAGCTTAATTTGAGAAGCTTGTAGCTTCTTTCATCTTATTTTAGCTTTTGTTTCAGTGTGTGAGCTTGTTTAAGCTTAATTCACCAAAATAAGCTCTTTAGCCCACTGTTGGGATAATAAGCTCTCAAACTGCTTATTTTAAGTTTGTAAAATTTTTGTTTTTGTTAAAGTTTCATATTTTAAGTAGTTAAGTAGTTTTCAAAAAGAAAATCCAGAAAAACATCAATTTAAAAATAGTGATAGCGTTTATTTAATAGTTTTTAGCTTTTTGATTTTTCTTTTCAGCTTATTAATAAGCAAATCTTGTTTTTATATTTTTCTTAGTTTTCTGTCACCTTAAGTTATTTTTAGAAAAAGTTTCATAATTTTCCTAATCATTTAGTATTTATTAGAACTTTAAATAGTTAAAAGTATTAAATAATTAGTAATAAATAATTAAAAAGCATAAAAAATATCTTTTCAGTTTTAAAATTAGTTTTATCATATTTTAGATTTTTCCAAGTTGAAATTTCATTTTTCCAGGTTTATTTTAGATTTTCTAGTATTTAAGTGTATTTTAAATAATAATTAATTAGTAATAATTAGATAAAAAGGGTGAAAAATATATTTTTAATTTTAAAATTAGTTTTATAATATTTTAGATTTTTCTGAATCATAATTTTATTTTTCTAGCCTTATTTCATATTTTCTTTTATTTTAGAGTATTTATTAAATAGTTAAAATAGTTTTTAATTAATAATAATTAAATAAATAGTTTTAAAAATAATTTTCTTTTTCTAATATTTTCTTTTATTTTTAGGATTCCAAAAATGTTATTTTCATATTTTTAGGTCTTTTATTTTTTAGATCTCACTTTTTATTTTGTACGTATACGTAGTTTTTAAACGTACGTTTTACGTTTCTTTTATCTGATTGTTGTGTTTTCCAATTCTGTTTCTAATCTCATTCAAATCAATCAGTAGTGTAATTTCTCATCCAAAACCTTTACTGATCACTATCCTTAGTGATCATACTATCATCTGAATTAGTGTTTACACACCATTGAGTCTCCGTGGGACTTAACGACCCGGGAATTCATTATATTCTCTGATCTTCATTGTATTGGTTTTTTAAGTTTATTACGGTTAGCCATTCACAAGTGGCTAGCTTGTGTGATTAAGCTTGACCGTGTTTTCAAGACCAATCAATCACCAAGCATTCAGAGCTTAAGTATTCCTCAACCATGGAGAACTCTACATGATCATCACCAAGTGTTTACGGTCGTGGCGGTGGCTATGAGCATCCTAAGCTCATGGAACGCAAATATTTTGGGCATTGGTCAACATGAAATACATCGCTATCGAAGCTCGATTTGGGATGACATGATGTCATTTCTCAACAAACTTGGCTCAAAGATTCCTACATCGGATATACTAAATTGTTGATCCGAGAGCACTTGGACTTCATCCCGATATTCCCAAGAGGCTCAATGACCCCGACAATCACGATATGTTGACGGAACCTATTCTATCGTAAGAATCAAGGAATCGTCTACAAAGAAACAAGGTGTTGTCTTTGCTGATTTCCTTCTAATCAAGATGTCGAAAAGCTTGAAACGCATAAAAGGTATCTCAGGCGCGCTAGACAAGGCAAAGTTGGTCATCTCGACGAAAAATCTTACGGAACACACGTAAGGAGAACCGAAAAGGAAGTCTTGGAAGTGTCACAAGTCGAGATAGTCGGAGGAATGTTCCAAAGAAGAAACCTATTCCAAAGAGGAAACCTACCCCTAAAAGAAAGTTCCTCTCGGGAAGCCACTCGATCCCTTCCTCTACACACGAACCGCAAAGAGAGCTCATGGACGAGGACTCAAGCTCATGAAACAGATGAAGAGATCACATACTCAAAGCGCAAAGGATGAAAATCCTCGGTACCTAAACCTCCAAGTCCTCAAACTAATAAAGGAAAAGGAAGACTCACACTTGTGCCACATGATGAAAGCTCGAAGATGAAGAAGAGCAACCTGGATCAATCATAGAGGAAGAAGTATCACATCGTTAGACACCTTCAAAAGGTCAAAGAATTTGCTAAAGATCAAATGGGTGGCCCGGAGGATCAAGTGGTCTTTGCCACCCTCACCGAGATCGATCACGGTTAATCGACCCGATAAGGGATCCGGTGCCACCACTCTTCTCAACAACAACGACTGTGGAGGATACTATCGTATATGAGTTTGAGAACCACAGGCCGAGAAGTCCGAGAAAGATAAAGATGATGATTATGACAAGTTGTTCAGGCGGTCCCACACGATCGCGAAGGAAACTTGAACCGCCTAAGGACCCCAAGTCTCCTCATGTCTCCTCCTCATCGACTCATCATCTCACTCATCACCACCACCATCAACAAAGTCAACCATATCATCATCCAATCCATGAAGAAACCACCTAAATCTTGGATTTCTCGGACTCATGAAAGAATTGTGAAAGTCGTCCAACAAGTCGAAAGAAGGACATACTTTACGAAAACTGAATTGGTTTGTTGACCAAATCTGATGCTTTAAATGATGAGAAAGACAAGATGCGAGAATGAAAGGGAATTTGTTCAAGTTCATGAAGAGTCATCGTAAAGAGGAGTGAGCGAAATGATCGAAGGTTACACTAACAAGTACCTTCGTGGATATCGTTCCTAAAGTCCAAAAGGAACCGGAGAAGACAAAGAAGAGATCATACCCACAAGTTTCTTCTCGACCTTTGTCCCGGTGTAACTAGAGAAGTATTCTCCGACAAGTCACTCCTAACATCGTCGCATTGGTTAAACACACAATGGCCAAAGAAGTCGATCTCTCGAATGAAAGTTAATCGCTAAACTAGTGATGCAAATGTCAAAGCGATCCGGGCGTTTACTTGGATGAAGCTAAATTTTTCGAAAGTCTACTTGATTTTCAACTCGGATCATCATGCAAGGAGTCGGCCGATCAACCCAAACGGCCAAGAGATGGCGATGATAAGGACAAGGACTCGCACCTAAACGTCGAAGCGATCGGTGAATCTACTTGATGCCACCTCCTCCACCACGGACTTCTTCTCAACAAAGTCTCCTCCACCTCGGTCTTCATCGATAAACCTCGGGACGATTCCGAGTTACCACCCCGACTCAAAAACGGTGATTACTTTGAGTATACGGGTGGTGACGATAAAGAGGTCCTTGAGCCCGACAACAACCCACCTCACCCAAACAAGTGCAAAACCAAGATCATCATCAAGGCCTTCCAAAAGAAGAAGAAGACGACTCACTGAAGTCGTATCATGGCTAGATGACGATAAAACCGAAGAGTTTGAATGGTTCTCCACACTTGTCAATCAAACTCCTACCCGATGAAGGTCAAGACTTGGTAGAGCGGTTCTACATTGAGCACGCAAAACTTTTGCAAGAAAAGTTCCATGTGAAGAAAATGATGAAATCGAGTTGAAGCGAATCAAGAATGAAGCGTTTCAACTTCTAAAAGACTGACTCGAAAGCGCCTCGAGGTCGAATATCATCTTGAGAACATCGCTCGAGCTATGTATAACAACATGGATTGGCTCAATCCGGAAGCAAACATTGACTTCACACAAAGGACAACCCTCCATACTACACCGATTGGACCAAACCCCACCGACCATTGGCCAAGCGGGCGAACCACGGATTCCCTTCCGATACTTCTTTAACGAGACCGGATTTTCTCTTACACGGTAGCGATGGTTCGCAAAAATACGCTACATCATTGACTCTTCCATTCCCAAAGGCTATTTACTCAAACCGCATAGCTATCGAGGAACGTGCAAATCACTTGTTCTCGACAACGTGCAAGCATACGACCAAGATGCATTGTATGGGATTCATCATTGGCACGAACGCAGAAGAATCTACTACGTGTGCCTGGTTCGAAGTCTCAACACACAGTGTATAATTCTAAGGACATCGTGGCCATCAAACACATTGATCTCAAGTCTAAGTGGGACTACACATTCTTGAAGAATATCATAGTCAAACGATAAGATGAACAGGACTATGGATTCTCCGGTCGACTTTGAGAACTTGTCCTCAACGACATCGAAGACATGTACCTTGCCAAAGTACAAGGTCGTATGAGACAATTCTCGATGAAGTTCAACGCGAATTTATCAAGTCACTTCTCATCTTCATTAGACGATCGTGATCAAAGAACGTGTTGAAGATATCCGGATGGTCGTTGAATCTTATCGACGCGTGTCAACCTCACTCCTCCAACGCTTACTCTTCCGATCTCAACCAGCTATCTCAATATACACTCATCGCAAACCTTTCGGCGTTGTTTACCATAGTGAACTTCAAAGAAACGCTTAATGGCGTGTAGTGAGCTCCACAAATTGGGATCATACCTTGAAGTTTGTTAGGGATGGGTTGGCGTCTGAGTTGAAGGATATCGCTGAAAGTTGGGTCTCCTAAGCTACCGGAATTCTCGGGAAAGGAGGGATGTGAGGCGAATCATCACCATGATTGATGAAAGGTTGTTCGAAGGGATCGATTCGAGACGATTGGAGAGCTATGTTAGTGGTCGACCGGGAGAAACATCACCGGCTTTCAACGCATGCATGCGCACTCACAGGAACATCACTGCACTTCACGGTACCCCTTGAATTGTTTCCTTCATATAATTTTGAATGTGTGATTATATATGTCTATGGCTTTTGCACACATAACAGTGTACAACCCGCAATTGTCAAGAAAGGACCACGTAGTGCGCCTCGGTGCCACAATCCTTATAAAAGGAGCGAAAGCTTCTTATTTTGAGTAAAACCTATCAAACCTTTCATTTTCAAGGTTTTGCTCAAAAGACAAGTACTTCCCATATGATTTTAAAACCTCAACCGTTTATATCACTAGTTGAGGGGAGTACTTGAATTAAAACTTTGTTCACAAATTGTTCATAGTGGTCATCTTCCGCAACACTCAAAATGGTCATATTTATTCTCAACCATTCAAAATAACATTTTATATGCCATTTTTGAGGGGAGAAAATTCGTGATAAGAAATATGTTGTACAAAATGCAAACGAATCTGTGTACCTCGGACTTAACCAACGAATTGACGATACTAAACTATTAGTAACTCGAAAAGACTTGTCACAGACGGAAATAATTTCAAGCTAGTTCGCTAGTAATGTAAACGTGTCTCGCAAAGGACTTGTCCAAGTAGAAAGTACCATTCGAGAAACTCTTGATAGACATGAACTCGACGGGTATGACACCTTTCGAGGTTTGTCTACACCTTCAAGGTAGTTATTAGAGCTAGTTGTCACCTAAAAGGCGACAATGTAACTCTTTAACTATGCAACGTAACCGTGTCTCGCGGGGATTGTCTATCTTCGATGGATCAATTCAAAAGTGCGTGCTCTTTTCTCACCGTGCATTTAACCATTAAAACTATTAAGCACATGTGGAGGGGAGTATTTATGCAAAACATCATCTCTCACAATGGTTCAAACATGTTTTCATTAACAAACCCTTTGAGAGATATTTTAGCATACAATGGTTTTAATGGCAAACATAGGTTAGTCATGGAGTTATAAGGTGACTAAGGTTAGGAATATCCGTCCTATGATCCGCCAGAGTGGAGGGATCTACCCAAGGACACTACCATTAGTTAGTGTTAGAAGTCCTTAGGAATGATTGTAAAAGGAGAAAATGAGAATCGGAGAAAGAAGGAGTTGAAGAATCAAAAGAAATGTAAAATAAAGGGTGAAAAGAAACACCCTCCGTTATTCAACTTAGGGCATACAGGGTTCAATTCATATACTCTTGGTTGTCACTTAATGACACCGTATTGAAGATTAAAAGTCATCATGGACCCGATGGCGCATGCACTAAACCTTCTTAGCCACTCAAGTTTTTCTCAAAAGAAGCTTGTTTCATTCTCACAGGAACCCTACGTAAACTATTGGCTTTCTCTTAGAGAATCGCGGTATTGAAGAAGGAGACCCTCTCCTAGTCTCCGCCGGAAAACCAAAACGCACTATTGAGTCTAGAGCCACGAGATTCATCAAATGATCTCTTAGGAACACTTGACATTTAATCACTTGATGATCAACTAATAAGATCATCGATGGTTCATATCGAGTCCTTCACGATCTTAGCAATCTGTCGAGAACATTTATGAGAGGTTCACATCAGTGTTCCTCGGTGATTGAATGGAAACTCCCGCCAGGTCAACATCAAACAACCACGGCGGTCACTTCGGTAACTCCCGTGGATTACGCGGAGTGTGTCTCAAACGGTCTGATCGTGAGGTGATGCTTGGTGTACCTCAACGACTCATCTGAATCAGATGTACTTGATACATCGCGTTATCTCACTTGTGGGACTCCAGTTCGAGAACGGCCTTTGTAAAATTAGAGTTGTGTTTTCACACTATCTCGTTAACACTCTCGAAGTTCAAACTTGTAAGTCTTGGGAAACCGCTTATTACTAACCGTTTGAAATGTTTTCTTCTTATGGAAGCTCGAGGCGGAATGATCGTCTTGATTCTTCTCATGCTCACGCCAACATCATCACTAATGGAAGTTCTATTCAACAAAGAACACAACCGTCGAATGATTCTTCATCAAACCAAAGAATCTACAAAGTCAAAACTTAAAGAACTTCATCAAGATTGAATTCCAACGTCAAAGGCGTGTGAGCATGTTGAAGAATGACGTGGAACACTGGAGCGTGACAAGCGCACTGAAGCGCATCGATGCGAGACAACAACATACTATCACTTTCACCACAAAAAAATGATCAAAGAACAAAGTTAATGATGACGTCAAGCATAACTGTTCAAAGATAACTATCTCTACACCGGGAGATTGTTCGAATCAAGACAATTCCTCTCACAAGAAAGAAGAATGTCGAAGGCGTCGAGCTACTATTACATCAACGCCTTCACGTTTACATTCATATATACTTGAGGGAGATTGTTGGAATCACTCCTAAACAAAGATTTCAAGTATTTATATTTTGTATGTAATAGGTAGCTTTATTATGGCCTTTATGTTTGTTTAAGGTCAAGCTTATGTAGAAGGCCCATAAGCTTAGGCCCAAGCCCAATAAGGAATAGGGAAGGAGAGGGAGTGTTGCCCTAGCTCCTTGCCTATATAAACCATGTAATAACCCTCACTTGAGGGTTGGTTGTTCAAGTTTTTCTTTCTTTCACATACATCTTCACATAACCGTATGCTTACTATCGTGTGTGTGTGTTAGATTTTGTTCAATCGCCTTTATCACTTTCTCTATAACTTGTGTTTGTAAAACTAGTGACCTAACAATAATGTCTACGAGCTAACATATGCTAGACAATAGGTGTGGCGACCGACCACTTCACTACGGATTTTCTAAATCCTAACAGGAATAGGCAGTTCTTGGTTGGATCTAACTGGTTCTTGGCCAAAATAGCGTTTTTTTAACTGGTTCAAACTTGTTTTTACTGGTCCTTGGCTGGAATATCTGGTTCCTAACAAGTTCTAACTGGTTCCTACTGGTTCAGGATGTTCCAGTCATTTTGACAGGTATTTCGCTGAAAACGGGGTTACGGTTCAAAAGTTATGGCCGTTTGAAATTTTGAGGTAAAAAGCCAACTTTGGTCAAGCCGCAAGTGGTCAAAAAGCAAATAGTCAAATAGTAAAAGTCAAATTTCAGTTTTTTTGATCAAATCACAGTGAAATTGGATTGGTCAAATCGCAGGATTGTCAAACCGTTGGAATACAAACCGCTTAAATCAAACCGCTTTTTATCAAACCGCTTCTTATCAAACCGCTTAACTCAAACCGCTTAGATCAAACCGCTTAGATCAAACCGCTGAAGACAAACCGCTTGAGTCAGACCGCTTAAGTCAAACCCTTATGTCAAACCGCTAAAGACAAACCGCTTGAGCCAAACCGCTTAAGTCAAACGGCTTATGTCAAACGGCATACTTAAAACCGCTTAAGTCAAACCGCTTCCTATACAACGAATCTAGACAAAACGCATCCAAGAACTTGACAAATCGCTTCCTTGATCAGATCAAATCGCACCCAAATGAATCAAATCGCATACACGAAAATAGTACGAGAATCAAACCGCTTCCTTGAAACTCTTCAAAAACTAAACTTTTCCAATTCAAAACACTATAACCAAGATGAATTAAGCCTTCCAAACCAAAACCTAAGCACTTATGATGACTCTAAACACAAAAGTACTATCAAAATTCAAACTTTAAAACTTTTAGGGTATAGAATTCGAACCAACAAAACACACAAATAACCAATCTTTATGATCTAACAATGGCTCTTGATACCAACTGTTGGATATTGGTTATTGTAACACACAAACAATCAATTATATGGTTCGAATCTTAGCAAGAAACTTAGAGAGAAAAAGGAGATGGGATCCTTTCTAGAGAGAAAGTGAGAGAAAACCAAGAGAAGGTTATATTAAGAAATGAACGTCCAACCCTCAACCTTGGGCGGTAGAGGGTATTTATAGTTTTACATAATACGCCCTCTGTCGAGCTGTGGGTCAGGTATATAGTGGGTAAAGACCCGTTCGTCCTCCACGGTGTTACTCTAACTAACTAACTAACTAATAGATAACGTAATGTCTACGAGCTAACATATGCTATACAATAGATGTGGCGACCGACACTTCACTATGGATTTTCTAAATCCTAATAGGAATAGGCAGTTCTTAGCTGGATCTAACTTGTTGTTGGCCAAAATAGCATTTTTTTAACTAGTTCTAACTGGTTCTTACTGGTTCTTGGCTGGAATATCCGGTTCCTAGCTAGTTCTAACTGGTTCCTACTGGTTCAGGCTGTCCGGTCATTTTGACAGATATTTCGCTAAAAACGGAGTTACGGTTAAAAAGTTATGGTCGTTTGAAATTTTTAATATAAAAAGTCAACTTTGGTCAAGCCGTAAGTGGTCAAAACGCAAATAGTCAAAACGTAAAAGTCAAAACTCAATTTTTTTGATCAAATCGCATAGTTCAAATCGCATTGGTCAAATTGCAGGATTGTCAAATCGCTTAAATCAAACCGCTTTTTATCAAACCGCTTGAGTCAAACAGCTTAAGTCAAACCGCTTATGTCAAGACGCTAAAGACAAACTGCTTGAGTCAAACTGCTTAAGTCAAACCGCTTATGTCAAACCGCTTACGTAAACCGCCTAAGTCAAACCGCTTCTGGTACAACGAATCTAGACAAACCGCATCCAAGAATTTGACAAATTGCTTCCTTGATCAGATCAAATCGCACCCAAATGACATCAAAACGCATACACGAAAATAGTACGAGACTCAAACCGCTTCCTTTAAACTCTTCAAAAACTAAACTTTTCCAATTCAAAACACTATAACCAAGATGAATTAAGCCTTCCAAACCAAAACCTAAGCACTTATGATGATTCTAAACACAAAAGTACTATCAAAATTCAAACTTTAACACTTTTAGGGAATAGAATTTGAACCAACAAAACACACAAGTAACCAATATTTATGATCTAACCATGGTTCTTGATACCAATTGTTGGATATTGGTTATTGTAACACACAAACAATCAATTATATGGTTCGAATCTTAGCAAGAAACTTAGAGAGAAAGTGGAGATGGGATCCTTTCTAGAGAGAAAGTGAGAGAAAACAAAGAGAAGGTTAGATTAAGAAATGAACGTCCAACCTCTACCTTAGGCGGTAGAGGGTAGTTATAGTTTTACATAATACGCCCTCTATCGGGTTGTGGATCAGGCATACAGTGGGTAAAGACCCGTCCGTCCTCTACGGTGTTACTCTAACTAACTAACTAACTAATAGATAACGTAATGTCTACGAGCTAACATATTCTAGACAATAGTTGTGGCGACCGACACTTCACTACGGATTTTCTAAATCCAAACAGGAATAGGCAGTTCTTAGCAGGATCTAACTGTTTCTTGGCCAAAATAGCGTTTTCTTAACTGGTTCTAACTGGTTTTTACTGGTTCTTTACTGGAATATATGGTTCCTAACAAGTTCTAACTGGTTCCTATTGGTTCAGGCTGTTCCGATCATTTTGACAGGTATTTCGCTGAAAACGGAGTTACGGTTCAGAAGTTATGGCCGTTTGAAATTTTGAGGTAAAAAGCCAACTTTGGTCAAGCCGCAAGTGGTCAAAACGCAAATAGTCAAACCGTGAAAGTCAAAACTTAGTTTTTTTGATCAAATCGCAGCGTTCAAATCGGATTGGTCAAATCGCAGGATTGTCAAACCGTTGGAATACAAACCGCTTAAATCAAACCGCTTTTAATCAAACCGCTTCTTATCAAACCGCTTAACTCAAACCGCTTAGATCAAACTGCTTAGATCAAACCGCTGAAGACAAACCGCTTGAGTCAAACCGCTTATGTCAAACCGCTAAAGACAAACCGCTTAAGTCAAACCGCTTCCTTGAAACTTTTGAAAAACTAGACTTTTCCAATTCAAAATACTATAACCAAGATGAATTAAGCCTTCCAAACCAAAACCTAAGCACTTATGATGATTCTAAACACAAAAGTACTATCAAAATTCAAACTTTAACACTTTCAGGGTATAAAATTCGAAAGAAACAAAACACACAAATAACCAACAAAACACACAAATAACCAATCTTTATGATCTAACAATGGCTCTTGATACCAATTGTTGGATATTGGTTATTGTAACACACAAACAATCAATTATATGGTTCGAATCTTAGCAAGAAACTTAGAGAGAGAAAGTGGGAGATAGGATCCTTTCTAGAGAGAGAAAGTGAAAGAAAACAAAGAGAATGTTAGATTAAGAAATGAAACGTCCAACCCTCTACCTTGGGAGGTAGAGGGTATTTATAGTTTTACATAATACGCCTCGTCAGTCAGGATCGTGCAAACAGGTGGGTAAAGACCCGGCCATCCTCCACGGTGTTACTCTAACTAAATAACTAACTAATAGATAACGTAATGTCTACGAGCTAACATATGCTATACAATAGTTGTGGCGACCGACACTTCACTACGGATTTTCTAAATCCTAAGAGGAATAGGCAGTTCTTAGCAGGATCTAACTGTTTCTTGGCCAAAATAGCGTTTTCTTAACTGGTTCTAACTGATTTTTACTGGTTCTTTACTGGAATATATGGTTCCTAACAAGTTCTAACTGGTTCCTATTGGTTCAGTCGTTCGATCATTTTGATGGTATTTCATTTGAAACGGAGTTACTGATTCGAAGTTATGGCCGTTTGAAATTTTGAGGTAAAAAGCCAACTTTGGTCAAGCCGCAAGTGGTCAAAACGCAAATAGTCAAACCGTGAAAGTCAAAACTTAGTTTTTTTGATCAAATCGCAGCGTTCAAATCGGATTGGTCAAATCGCAGGATTGTTAAACCGTTGGAATACAAACCGCTTAAATCAAACCGCTTTTTATCAAACCGCTTCTTATCAAACCGCTTAACTCAAACCGCTTGGATCAAACTGCTTAGATCAAACCGCTGAAGACAAACCGCTTGAGTCAAACCGCTTATGTCAAACCGCTAAAGTCAAACCGCTTCCTTGAAACTTTTGAAAAACTAGACTTTTCCAATTCAAAATACTATAACCAAGATGAATTAAGCCTTCCAAACCAAAACCTAAGCACTTATGATGATTCTAAACACAAAAGTACTATCAAAATTCAAACTTTAACACTTTCAGGGTATAGAATTCGAAAGTAACAAAATACACAAATAACCAAAAAAACACACAAATAACCAATCTTTATGATCTAACAATGGCTCTTGATACCAATTGTTGGATATTGGTTATTGTAACACACAAACAATCAATTATATGGTTCGAATCTTAGCAAGAAACTTAGAGAGAGAAAGTGGGAGATAGGATCCTTTCTAGAGAGAGAAAGTGAAAGAAAAACAAAGAGAATGTTAGATTAAGAAATGAACGTCCAACCTCTACCTTGGGAGGTAGAGGTATTTATAGTTTTACATAATACGCCTCGTCAGGCATGGATCGAGCAAACAGGTGGGTAAAGACCCGGCCGTCCTCCACGGTGTTACTCTAACTAAATAACTAACTAATAGATAACGTAATGTCTACGAGCTAACATATGCTATACAATAGTTGTGGCGACCGACACTTCACTATGGATTTTCTAAATCCTAACAGGAATAGGCAGTTCTTAGCTGGATCTAACTTGTTCTTGGCCAAAATAGCATTTTCTTAACTAGTTGTTACAAGTTCTTGGCAGGAATATCCGGTTCCTAACTAGTTCTAACTGTTTTCTACTGGTTCAGGCGGTTCCGGTCATTTTGACAGATATTTCGCTGAAAACGAAGTTACGGTTAAAAAGTTATGGTCGTTTGAAATTTTTGACGTAAAAAGTCAACTTTGGTGAAGCCGCAAGTGGTCAAAACGCAAATAGTCAAAACGTAAAAGTGAAAACTAAGTTTTTATGATCAAATCGCAGTGTTCAAATCGCATTGATCAAATTGCAGGATTGTCAAACCGCTGGAATACAAACCGCTTAAATCAAACCGCTTTTGATCAAACCGCTTCTTATAAAACAGCTTAACTCAAACCGCTTAGATCAAACCGCTGAAGACAAACCACTTGAGTCAAACTGCTTAAGTCAAACCGCTTATGTCAAATCGCTAAAGACAAACCACTTGAGTCAAACCACTTAAGTCAAACCACTTAAGTCAAACCGCTTATGTCAAACCGCTTATGTAAACCACTTATGTCAAACCGCTCCTGATACAACGAATATAGACAAACCTCATCCAAGAACTTGACAAATCGCTTCCTTGATCAGATCAAATCGCACCCAAATGAATCAAATCACATACACGAAAATAGTACGAGACTCAAACCACTTCCTTGAAACTCTTCAAAAACTAAACTTTTCCAATTTAAAACACTATAACCAAGATGAATTAAGCCTTCCAAACCAAAACCTAAGCACTTATGATGATTCTAAACACAAAAGTACTATCAAAATTCAAACTTTAACACTTTTAGGGTATAGAATTCGAACCAACAAAACACACAAATAACCAATCTTTATGATCTAACAATGGCTCTCGATACCAATTGTTGGATATTGGTTATTGTAACACACAAACAATCAATTATATGGTTCGAATCTTAGCAAGAAACTTAGAGAGAAAAGTGGGAGATAGGATCCTTTCTAGAGAGAAAGTAAGAGAAAACAATGAGAAGGTTAGATTAAGAAATGAAACGTCCAATCCTCTACCTTGGTAGGTAGAGGGTATTTATATTTTTACGTAATACGCCCTCTGTCGGGCAGTGGATTAGGCAAACAGTGGGTAAAAACCCGTCCGTCCTCCACGCTGTTACTCTAACTATATAACTAACTAATTGATAACGTAATGTCTACGAGCTAACATATGCCATACAATAGTTGTGGCGACCGACACTTCACTATGGATTTTCTAAATCCTAACAAGAATAGGCAGTTCTTAGCTGGATCTAACTTGTTCTTGGCCAAAATAGCATTTTCTTAACTGGTTCTAACTGGTTCTTACAGGTTCTTGGCTGGAATATCTGGTTCCTAACTAGTTCTAACTGGTTCCCTATTGGTTCAGTCGTTCGGTCATTTTGACATGATATTTCATTTGAATCGGAGTTACTGGTTAAAAGTTATGGTCGTTTGAAATTTTTGACGTAAAAAGTCAACTTTTGGTCAAGCCGCAAGTGGTCAAAACGCAAATAGTCAAAATGTAAAAGTCAAAACTCAGTTTTTTTGATCAAATCGCAGTGTTCAAATCGCATTGGTCAAATTGCAGGATTGTCAAACCGATGGAATATTAACCGCTTAAATCAAACCGCTTTTTATCAAACCGCTTCTTATCAAACCGCTTAACTCAAACCGCTTAGATCAAACCGCTGAAGACAAACCGCTTGAGTCAAACCGCTTAAGTAAAACCGCTTATGTCAAACCTCTAAAGACAACCCCCTTCAGTCAAACCGCTTAAGTCAAACCACTTAAGTCAAACCGCTTATGTCAAACCGCTTACGTAAACCGCTTAAGTCAAACCGCTTCCGATACAACGAATCTAGACAAACCGCATCCAAGAACTTGACAAATCGCTTCCTTGATCAGATCAAATCGCACCCAAATGACATCAAACCGCATACACGAATAGTACGAGACTCAAACCGCTTCCATGAAACTCTTTATAAACTAAACTTCTCCAATTCAAAACACTATAACCAAGATGAATTAAGCCTTCCAAACCAAAACCTAAGCACTTATGATGATTCTAAACACAAAAGTACTATCAAAATTCAAACTTTAACACTTTTAGGGTATAGAATTCGAACCAACAAAACACACAAATAACCAATCTTTATGATCTAACCATGGCTCTTGATACCAACTGTTGGATATTGGTTATTGTAACACACAAATAATCAATTATATGGTTTGAATCTTAGCAAGAAACTTAGAGAGAAAAAGTGGGAGATGGGATCCTTTCTAGAGAGAGAAAGTAAAAGAAAAACCAAGAGAAGGTTAGATTAAGAAATGAAACGTCCAACCCTCTACCTTGGGAGGTAGAGGGTATTTATAGTTTTACATAATACGCCCTCTGTCAAGCTGTGGATCAGGCATACAGTGGGTAAAGACCCGTCCGTCCTCCACGGTGTTACTCTAACTAACTAACTAACTAACTAATTGATAACGTAATGTCTACGAGCTAACATATGCTAGACAATAGTTGTGGCGACCAACACTTCACTATGGATTTTCTAAATCCTAACAGGAACAGACAGTTCTTAGCTGGATCTAACTGGTTCTTGGCCAAAATAGCATTTTCTTAATTGGTTCTAATAGGTTCTTGGCTGGAATATCCGGTTCCTAAAATGTTCTAACTGGTTCCTATTGGTTCAGGCTGTTCCGGTCACTTTGACAGGTATTTCGCTGAAAACCGAGTTACGGTTCAAAAGTTATGGCCGTTTGAAATTTTTGACGTAAAAAGTCAACTTTGTTCAAGCCGCAAGTGGTCAAAATGCAAATAGTCAAACCGTAAAAGTCAACTCAGTTTTTTTAATCAAATCACAGCGTTCAAATCGCATTGGTCAAATCGCAGGATTGTCAAACCGATGGAATACAAACCGCTTAAATCAAACCGCTTTTTATCAAACCGCCTCTTATAAAATCGCTTAACTCAAACCGCTTTGATCAAACCGCTTAGATCAAACCGCTGAAGCCAAACCACTTGCGTCAAAACGCTTAAGTCAAACCGCTTATGTCAAACCGCTAAAGACAAACCGCTTGAGTTAAACCGCTTAAGTCAAACCGCTTATGTCAAACCGCTTACGTAAACCGCTTATGTCAAACCGCTTCCGATACGACGAATCTAGACAAACCGCATCCAAGAACTTGACAAATCGTTTCCTTGATCAGATTAAATCGCACCCGAATTACATCAAACCGCATACACGAAAATAGTACGAGACTCAAACCGCTTCCTTGAAACTCTTCAAAAACTAAAATTTTCCAATACAAAACACTATAACCAAGATGTATTAAGCCTTCCAAACCAAAACCGAAGCACTTATGATGATTCTAAACACAAAAGTACTATCAAAATTCAAACTTTAACACTTTTATGGTATAGAATTCGAACCAACAAAACACACAAATAACCAATCTTTATGATCTAACAATGGCTCTCGATACCAATTGTTGGATATTGGTTATTGTAACACACAAACAATCAATTATATGGTTCGAATCTTAGCAAGAAACTTAGAGAAAGAAAGTGGGAGATGGGATCCTTTCTAGTGAGAGAAAAACAAAGAGAATGTTAGATTAAGAAATGAAACGTCCAACCCTCTACCTTGGGAGGTAGAGGGTATTTATAGTTTTACATAGTACGCCTACGTCGGGCGTGGATCGTGCATACAGCTGGGTAAAGACCGTCCGCCTCCACGGTGTTACTCAAACTAAATAACTAACTAATAGATAATGTAATGTCTACGAGCTAACATATGCTAGAAAATAGTTGTGGCGACCAACACTTCACTATGGATTTTATAAATCCTAATAGGAATAGGCAGTTTTTAGATGGATCTAAATTGTTCTTGGCTAAAATAGCATTTTCTTAACTGGTTCTAACTGCTTCTTAGCTTGAATATCCGGTTCCTAACTAGTTCTAATATTCCTATTGGTTCAGCCGTTCCGGTCATTTTGATGTATTTCACGAAAACGGAGTTACTGGTTCAAAAGTTATGGTCGTTTGAAATTTTGACGTAAAAGTCAACTTTGGTCAAGCCGCAAGTGGTCAAAACGCAAATAGTCAAAATGTAAAAGTCCAAACTCGCTTTTTGATCAAATCGCAGTGTTCAAATCGCATTGGTCAAATCGCAAGATTGTCAAACCGCTGAATACAAACCGCTTAAATCAAACCGCTTTTATCAAACCTTTTATCAAACCGCTTATCAAACCGTCAAGATAAACTCTGAAAAACCGCTTATGTCAAACCCACAACCCTAAACACTTCAGCATTTTCCAAACCTAACTTAAGCGTCTTAAATCGGATCTAAGCGGTTCTTGGCCAAAATAGCATTTTCTTAAACCGGTTCTTGTTTGGAATATCCGTTAGATCAAATCTAAGATCAAACCGGCCGAACAAACCGACAAACCGCTTAAGTCAAACCGCTTATGTCAAACCGCTTAAGACAAACCGCTGAGTCTTATGTGTCAAACCGCTTACGTAAACCGCTTAAGTCAAACTGCTTCCGATACAACGAATCTAGACAAACCGCATCCAAGAACTTGACAAATCACTTCCTTGATCAGTTCAAATCACACCCAAATGACATCAAACCGCATACACAAAAATAGTACGAGACTCAAACCGCTTCCTTGAAACTCTTCAAAAACTAAACTTTTCCAATTCAAAACACTATAACCAAGATGAATTAAGCCTTCCAAACCAAAACCTAAGCACTTATGATGATTCTAAACATAAAAGTACTATCAAAATTCAAACTTTAACACTTTTAGGGTATAGAATTCGAACCAACAAAACACACAAATAACCAATCTTTATGATCTAACCATGGCTCTTGATACCAATTGTTGGATATTGGTTATTGTAACACACAAACAATCAATTATATGGTTCGAATCTTAGCAAGAAACTTAGAGAGAGAAAGTGGGAGATGGGATCCTTTCGAGAGAGAGAAAGTGAGAAAAAAACCAATATAAGGTTATATTAAGAAATGAAACGTCCAACCCTCAACCTTGGGCGGTAGAGGGTATTTATAGTTTTGCATAATACGCCCTCTGTCAGGCTGTGGATCAGGCAAACAGTGGGTAAAGACCCGGCCGTCCTCCACGGTGTTACTCTAACTAAATAACTAACTAATAGATAATGTAATGTCTACGAGCTAACATATGCTATACAATAGTTGTGGCGACCCACACTTCACTATGGATTTTCTAAATCCTAACTGGAACTGGCAGTTCTTAGCTGGATCTAACTTGTTCTTGGCTAAAATAGCATTTTCTTAACTAGTTGTTACAAGTTCTTGGCAGGAATATTGTTTCAGGCGGTTCCGGTCATTTTGACAGATATTTCGCTGAAAACGGAGTTACGGTTAAAAAGTTATGGTCGTTTGAAATTTTTGACGTAAAAAGTCAACTTTGGTCAAGCCGCAAGTGGTCAAAACGCAAATAGTCAAAACGTAAAAGTGAAAACTCAGTTTTTTTGATCAAATCGCAGTGTTCAAATCGCATTGATCAAATTGCAGGATTGTCAAACCGCTGGAATACAAACCGCTTAAATCAAACCGCTTTTGATCAAACCGCTTCTTATCAAACAGCTTAACTCAAACCGCTTAGATCAAACCGCTGAAGACAAACCACTTGAGTCAAACTGCTTAAGTCAAACCGCTTATGTCAAATCGCTAAAGACAAACCACTTGAGTCAAACCACTTAAGTCAAACCACTTAAGTCAAACCGCTTATGTCAAACCGCTTATGTAAACCACTTATGTCAAACCGCTTCCGATACAACGAATCTAGACAAACCTCATCCAAGAACTTGACAAATCGCTTCCTTGATCAGATCAAATCGCACCCAAATGAATCAAATCACATACACGAAAATAGTACGAGACTCAAACCACTTCCTTGAAACTCTTCAAAAACTAAACTTTTCCAATTTAAAACACTATAACCAAGATGAATTAAGCCTTCCAAACCAAAACCTAAGCACTTATGATGATTCTAAACACAAAAGTACTATCCAAATTCAAACTTTAACACTTTTAGGGTATAGAATTCGAACCAACAAAACACACAAATAACCAATCTTTATGATCTAACAATGGCTCTCGATACCAATTGTTGGATATTGGTTATTGTAACACACAAACAATCAATTATATGGTTCGAATCTTAGCAAGAAACTTAGAGAGAGAAAGTGGGAGATAGGATCCTTTCTAGAGAGAGAAACTGAGAGAAAAACAATGAGAAGGTTAGATTAAGAAATGAAACGTCCAACCCTCTACCTTGGTAGGTAGAGGGTATTTATAGTTTTACGTAATACGCCCTCTGTCGGGCAGTGGATTAGGCAAACAGTGGGTAAAAACCCGTCCGTCCTCCACGCTGTTACTCTAACTATATAACTAACTAATTGATAACGTAATGTCTACGAGCTAACATATGCCATACAATAGTTGTGGCGACCGACACTTCACTATGGATTTTCTAAATCCTAACAGAATAGGCGCTTCTTAGTCGGATCTAACTTGTTCTTGGCTAAAATAGCATTTTCTTAACGGTTCTAACAAGTTCTTACAAGTTCTTGGCTAGAATATCCGGTTCCTAACTAGTTTTAACCGGTTCCTATTGGTTCAGTCGTTCGGTCATTTTGATGATATTTCAACAAAACCGAGTTACGGTTCAAAAGTTATGGTCGCTTGAAATTTTGACGTAAAAGTCAACTTTGGTCAAGCCGCAAGTGGTCAAAATGCAAATAGTCAAACCGTAAAAGTCAAAACTCGCTTTTTGATCAAATCACGCTGTTCAAATCGCATTGGTCAAATCGCAGGATTGTCAAACCGATGGAATATTAAACCGCTTTTATCAAACCGCTTTTATCAAATCGCTTATCAAACCGCTTAACTCAAACCGCTTAGATCAAACCGCTGAAGACAAACCGCTTGAGTCAAACCGCTTAAGTCAAACCGCTTATGTCAAACCGCTAAAGACAAACCGCTTAAGTCAAACCGCTTAAGTCAAACCGCTTATGTCAAACCGCTTACGTAAACCGCTTAAGTCAAACCGCTTCCGATACAACGAATCTAGACAAACCGCATCCAAGAACTTGACAAATCGCTTCCTTGATCAGATCAAATCGCACCCAAATGACATCAAACCGCATACACGAAAATAGTACGAGACTCAAACCGCTTCCATGAAACTCTTTAAAACTAAACTTTTCCAATTCAAAACACTATAACCAAGATGAATTAAGCCTTCCAAACCAAAACCTAAGCACTTATGATGATTCTAAACACAAAAGTACTATCAAAATTCAAACTTTAACACTTTTAGGGTATAGAATTCGAACCAACAAAACACACAAATAACCAATCTTTATGATCTAACCATGGCTCTTGATACCAATTGTTGGATATTGGTTATTGTAACACACAAACAATCAATTATATGGTTCGAATCTTAGCAAGAAACTTAGAGAAGAAAGTGGGAGATGGGATCCTTTCTAGAGAGAAAGTGAGAGAAAACAAAGAGAAGGTTAGATTAAGAAATGAATGTCCAACCTCTACCTTGGGAGGTAGAGGTATTTATAGTTTTACATAATACGCCTCTGTCAGGCGTGGATCGTGCATACAGGTGGGTAAAGACCCGTCCGTCCTCCACGGTGTTACTCTAACTAACTAACTAACTAACTAATTGATAACGTAATGTCTACGAGCTAACATATGCTAGAAAATAGTTGTGGCGACCGACACTTCACTATGGATTTTCTAAATCCTAATTGAATAGGCGCTTTTAGATGGATCTAAATTGTTCTTGGCTAAAATAGCATTTTCTTAATTGGTTCTAATAGGTTTTACTAGCTTGGCTGGAATATCCGGTTCCTAACTAGTTCTAACTCGGTTCCTATTGGTTCAGTGTCCGGTCACTTTGACAGTATTTCAAAACGGAGTTACGGTTCAAAAGTTATGGTCGCTTGAAATTTTTGACGAAAAGTCAACTTTGTTCAAGCCGCAAGTGGTCAAAATGCAAATAGTCAAACCGTAAAAGTCAAAACTTAGTTTTTGATCAAATCACGCTCAAATCGCATTGGTCAAATCGCAAGATTGTCAAACCGATGGAATACAAACCGCTTAAATCAAACCGCTTTTATCAAACCGCTTCTATCAAACCGCTTAACTCAAACCGCTTAGATCAAACCGCTTGAGATCAAACCCCGAACCCTAAACACTTCACTATGCATTTTCCAAATCCTAACTAGGCGCCTTAGTGGATCTAACCGGTTCTTGGCCAAAATAGCATTTTCTTAAGTCAAACCGCTTGGTTGGAATATCCGCTAGATCAAACCGATCAAACCGTCAAGACAAACCGCTGAGTCAAACCGCTTAAAAACCGCTTATGTCAAACCGCTAAAGACAAACCGCTTCAAACCGCTGTCAAACCACTTTTTATCAAACCGCTTTTATAAAACCGCTTAACTCAAACCGCTTAGATCAAACCGCTTAGATCAAACCATCAAGACAAACCGCTGAGTCAAACCGCTTATGTCAAACCAAACCGCTTATGTCAAACCGCTTATTATGTCAAACCGCTCGAATCTCTAGACAAACCGCATCCAAGAACTTGACAAATCGTTTCCTTGATCGATCAAATCGCACCAATTGACATCAAACCGCATACACGAAAATAGTATGAGACTCAAACCGCTTCCTTGAAACTCTTCAAAAACTAAACTTTTCCAATTCAAAACACTATAACCAAGATGTATTAAGCCTTCCAAACCAAAACCGAAGCACTTATGATGATTCTAAACACAAAAGTACTATCAAAATTCAAACTTTAACACTTTTATGGTATAGAATTCGAACCAACAAAACACACAAATAACCAATCTTTATGATCTAACCACGGCTCTTGATACCAATTGTTGGATATTAGTTATTGTAACACACAAACAATCAATTATATGGTTCGAATCTTAGCAAGAAACTTAGAGAAAGAAAGTGGGAGATGGGATCCTTTCTAGTGAGAGAAAAACAAAGAGAATGTTAGATTAAGAAATGAAACGTCCAACCCTCTACCTTGGGAGGTAGAGGGTATTTATAGTTTTACATAATACGCCCTCTGTCGGGCTGTGGATCAGGCATACAGTGGGTAAAGACCCGTCCGTCCTCCACGGTGTTACTCTAACTAAATAACTAACTAATAGATAATGTAATGTCTACGAGCTAACATATGCTAGACAATAGTTGTGGCGACCAACACTTCACTATGGATTTTATAAATCCTAATAGGAATAGGCAGTTTTTAGATGGATCTAAATTGTTCTTGGCTAAAATAGCATTTTCTTAACTGGTTCTAACTGGTTCTTAGCTTGAATATCCGGTTCCTAACTAGTTCTAACTGGTTCCTATTGGTTCAGGCTGTTCCGGTCATTTTGACAGGTATTTCGCTGAAAACGGAGTTACGGTTCAAAAGATATGGTCGTTTGAAATTTTTGACGTAAAAAGTCAACTTTGGTCAAGCCGCAAGTGGTCAAAACGCAAATAGTCAAAACGTAAAAGTCAAAACTCGGTTTTTTTGATCAAATCGTAGCATTCAAATCGCATTGGTCAAATCACAGGATTATCAAACCGCTGGAATGCAAACCGCTTAAATCAACCCGCTTTTTATCAAACCGCTTCTTATCAAACCGCTTAAGTTAAACCGCTTAGATCAAACCGCTGAAGACAAACCGCTTGAGTCAAACAGCTTAAGTCAAACCGCTTATGTCAATCCCTAAACCCTAAACCCTAAACACTTCACTATGGATTTTCTAAATCCTAACAGGAATTGGCAGTTCTTAGCTGGATCTAACTGGTTCTTGGCCAAAATAGCATTTTCTTAACAGGTTCTAACTGGTTTTTACTGGTTCTTGGCTGGAATATCCGCTTAGATCAAACCGCTAAAGACAACCCGCTTGAGTCAACCCGCTTAAGTCAAACCGCTTATGTCAAACCGCTAAAGACAAACCGCTTGAGTCAAACCGCTTAAGTCAAACCGCTTAAGTCAAACCGCTTATGTCAAACCGCTTACGTAAACCGCTTAAGTCAATCCGCTTCCGATACAACGAATCTAGACAAACCGCATCCAAGAACTTGACAAATCACTTCCTTGATCAGTTCAAATCGCACCCAAATGACATCAAACCGCATACACGAAAATAGTACGAGACTCAAACCGCTTCCTTGAAACTCTTCAAAAACTAAACTTTTCCAATTCAAAACACTATAACCAAGATGAATTAAGCCTTCCAAACCAAAACCTAAGCACTTATGATGTCCTAATTGGTTTCGACTCTTCTAAACCAAATTTCTTTAACATCTCTTTTATTTATTTAGATTGATTAAAAAAGATACCATCTTCCACTTGTTTTATTTGTAGACCAAGAAAGAAACTAAGTTCTCCCATCATACTCATCTCGAACTCGTCATGCATGATTTTATAGAAATCATCATACATGTTTTGACAAGTGGATCCGAATATAATATCATCTACATATATTTGAACTATGATTATATGTGACTCTCTTTTTTTAGTAAAAAGTGTGTTGTCTACTAACCCCATGGTGTAGTTATGATTAATTAAAAATGACTTGAGTCTGTCATACCAAGCTTTTGGAGCTTGTTTGAGACCGTAAAGGGCTTTCTTTAATTTATACACATGTTTTGGTTTTTCAAAATCGATGAAGCCCGGAGGTTGAGCTACATATACTTCTTCATTAATAAAACCATTTAGAAAAGCCCTTTTGACATCCATTTGATAAAGCTTTAGATCATTAGCACAAGCATAAGCAAGAACTATTCTTATAGACTTTAATCTAGCCACGGGAGCATAGGTCTCATCAAAGTCTATTTCTTCTTGTTGGTTATACCCTTGAGCAACGAGTCTAGCCTTGTTCCTAGACACTACTCCATTTGCATCTAATTTGTTTTTATAAACCCATTTGGTTCTTATTATGGTTTGATTACTAGGTGGAGGGACAAGTGTCCACACATCATTAGAAACAAATTGATTTAATTCTTCTTGCATTGCCATTACCCAACTTTCATCTTTTATGGCTTCTTGTGTATTCTTAGGTTCTATGGTTGAGACAAAACAAAATAAGCTACTTTGGTTTTGTACTTGAGACCTTAAGGTTCTTTCATTTAACTTTCCTATGACCTTATCTACGGGGTGATCTTTAGACTCCATGATATTTATAGGTTCGTTGTTTAACGGTTCTTCTTCTTCTTAATTTACCTTTTTCTTAATTACTATAGCATCACTTTCAACAATCTCGTCATCGACAAGAGGTGGAGAAGGTTTGGGTGGACTTTCATCAAATTTTACATTTAATGACTCTTCTACTTTCATTTTTTCTTTGTTTAGTATGACGTAAGCTTTGCTATTAGGGGAGTAACCTAAAAAGATACCTTCGATTGATTTAGGATCAAATTTTTTAAGGTAATCTTTGGTGTTGAGAAGAAAACATTTGCTACCAAAGACTCTAAAGTGATTTAATGTGGGCTTCTTACCTCGAAGTAACTCATACGGAGTTTTACCTAAGAATGGTCTATATAAGACTCCATTTATTATTTACGTTGAAGTATCAATGGCATTGCACCAAAACTTTTAAGGTATGGATTGCTCATTAAGCATTGTGCGACTTATTTCTTGTAGGGTTCTATTCTTTCTTTCAACTACCCCATTCGATTGTGGAGTGCGAGGAGCCGAGAAGTTGTGAGTAATACCATTAGCGTCACAAAAGACTCCAAATTGCACTTCATTATCGAATTCCCTACCATGATCCGTTCTAATGGACACTATAGGACATCCTAGTTATCTTTGGATTTTCTTACTTAATATCAAAGTAGTTAAACGTTTCGGTTTTGTGTTTTAAGAATTTTGTCCATGTGTACCTAGAGTAATCATCCACTATGACCAAAGTGTAGTAGTTGCCTCCATAACTTTGGATAGCGGATTGACCGAATAAATCCATGTGTAGTAATTCAAGACACTTAGTTGTTGACACCATGTTTTTAGCTTTGTGACTAGAATGGACTTGTTTTCCTACATTACAAGCATCACAAAAGTGATGTTCATATTTTAACTTAGGTAGATCTCTTACTAGATCTTTGGATGATAGCGATTGAAGAAGTCGCATATTGGCATGACCCAATCTTCGATGCCATAAGGTCAAAGTATCATCCATAGAGGTAAGACAAAGTTTGTTTTAGGTTCATTACCAATTTTAATGACGACTCCATGTTTCCTAATTCCTCTTCCTATGGTTATACCATTTTTAATATCTTACTACGGTTTCGTAAAAGCACATTGCACTTTTATCGCATATTTTTCCTATACTTAAAAGGTTAAAATTTAGGTTTTCTACGTGACACACATCGTTAATGGTTAGAGATTTGTTAGAAATCGTACCTTTACCGATGATTTTACTTTTGCTATTCCCAAACACCACATTACCTCCATTGTAGGATTCATATGTGGAGAATAGATCTTTATTACCGGTCATGTGCCTCGTGCACCCGCTATCCTTGACCCATTCATCCGGGTCTAGGTCAACCTTTAAGCACACCTAACAAAACAAATAACTCAAAAGTTTGGTCCCCATTTGTTCATGGGTCCATTAGTGTTAAACATTCCATTCATGTTAGACATGTATGGATAAGGTGAATATGCATTCCATGGTGCAAAGTTTTGAAGAGGAAAACCATTTTGCATATTTGGGTTCCATCCCATTTGATGATTACTTTTCGGTAAACATTATTAGGTCTCCTAGATGGATTTGGTTTTGAAAAGATGGAGCTTTGTTTCTGCAAAATTAGGATTATATTTTGGAGGTGGTTGTCTAGTGGTGAAATAAGTTGGTTTCTTTCTATTAACGATAACAAAATCAGTTCTAGATGAAGAAGCTTTGTTATTACCATTTGTTTGCTTACAAACAGACCCACGGATCCCGGTCAGACACCAGCCGGTTCCTTTTAAGGGATCCGTGGATCCGCCACAACAAAGTGGCTTGTTTTTCTAGTGCCTTAACAAATTGTGTTTCTTTGTTTTCACTAGTTGATGGATCAAGTTGCTGAATACCTAAACCTTTTTGGTTGTTTCCAGTTTTGACACTATCTAATACCATATCTAGTGTATTTGTACTCATCCTAGCAATTTTAGAATCTAAGTTATCAACTAGTGTTTGAAGTTGAACGCAAAGTTCACATTCACCACTTGCTATTTTACCCTTTTCTAAACGTTTTAGTTTTGCTTTTAATTCTATTACCTCTTTATCTAGACATTGGTTTTGATTTTTCAAAAACTTGTTTTTGTTAATCACTTTTAAGCTAATCTTGCAAAGTTTGTCATATTCATCGTGTAATGAATCATCATCTAGTGATGTGCTACTATAGTATTCGTGACATACCTCGTCATTTGCCATGAGACAAATTTCTTCATCCTCCTCCTCGCTCATTCCCCACGATCCGCTCATAAAGGCCTTTTGATCATCCCTATTGGGACACTTGCTAATAAAGTGGTTTGGGTCTCCACATTTAAAGCAAGTACGATCATCCTTTGGTTTTTTGTCTTCTTTGCTCTTCCGGAAACCTTTCTTGTCGTCATATGGTTGTTTGACGTATCTTCCCTTTCTTCTAAAGAACTTTTTAAAGTTCCTTACCACCATTGCATACCCTTATCATCACTATCCGAAGAGAGTTCTCTTCATCGCTGAGACTCTCTTTGCTTTAAGGGCAAGAGATTTTGTTTCTCTTCACCTTTGAAGCTTCAGAATCTTTAGCGAGAACGAGCTCATAGACCTTTAAGTTTCCTATGAGTTCATCAAGGGTGAGGATTGTCAAATCTTTTGACTCTTCTATCGCCGTCACCTTAGATCTCCACTTCGATGGAAGTGCCCTTAGATATCTCCTAACATGGTTACGGCTAGAAAAAGATTCATCAATTGCTTGTAAAGATGTAACAATAGTATTGAAATTAGCAAATGAATGATCTATAGTTTTCTCATCCGATATTGAAAATTTTTCATATTGTTGAACAAACAAATCAATTTTATTATTTTTAACTTGTTGATTTCCTTGATGATTACAACTAAAGAATTCCAAATTTCTTTAGAGGTTTTAAGCATAGAGATTCTTTCAAATTCCTTTTTTGGTAAAGCATTATATAAAACCATTTTGGCTTCACTATATTTAGAAAGCTTTTTCTTCATTTCATCATTTAATTTATCATGAGGTATGTTAACTAAATTTCCCTTATCATCATTTGAGGTAGCCTCAAAATAACCTTCAACAATAATGTACCAAAGATCAATATCTTTAGACTTCACATACGTTTCGAATCTATTTTTCCAATATATAAAACCATTAGTTTCAAGTAGTGGTGGTCGTTGCATAGATTGCCCTTCCTTATAATTTTTAGAACCCATATTGATCGAAAAGTTTTTAAAATACAAATTTACTTTAAAACTTTTATAAACTTAGCTCTTGATGCCAATTGTGGAAAACTAGAAGGGGGGTTGAATAGTTTTGCCGATTTTAAGTTGATTTCAAAAACTTTAGATTCGATATTATGTGAAATCGTATGGATGTTGAGAACATATAGATCTAATGATAATGCAAGCAAATAAATAAAGTTAAGGGATAGAAATGACACAACTGATTTATTGTGGTTTGGCTACAAGGACACCTTCCTTGCCCTACTCCACTCCCCGAGTCACCTACTCGAGAGTTCAAGCACTATGTCAACAAACTCCTTCACTTGGTGGAGAAGCCTTCACAACGTTGCTTACACCTTTTTACGGTACAAAGCTAAATACCGAGTCCGTAACACGGTGGAACAAACCAACACGACTATTACACAACAAATATGTGAAATATCAAGTACAAGATCTTTGCTACAAAAATCTTGTGGAGGAACAAATCAATCAAGGACCCCTTGCTTGGATGACTTGTAGAATGCTCGTGATCTCGCCTTAGAGAAGGACCCATATGAGAATCACAATAGAAATAAAGAAGAACAACTCTAGATCAAGTGATCTATATTAGAAGAGAATGAGAGTGTTGAGAGATTTAGTAAGAAGAGGGCGAGTTAGAATGGAGAAATGGCTCTCATTTATAGGCAATTTTCTCCTCTGCCCACGGATCCCACGGATCCTCTCATGGGATCCGTCTAGTGTAATCCTAGGGATCCGTGGACGCCCTCTTTGCCCATGGGTTTTTTGGTTATGGGTCATGGGTTATGGGTTGGTCCATGGTTTTTCCTTACATTCAATGTATCTAAGTATTCATTGTATCAAGCCAACTTGGGTATGGGTTATGATCCATGGGTTATGGTCCATGGGTTGTGGTTTTTACCCATCCTAATAAACTATTACAACAAATGATTAATTACAACATTTTTGTATTTAAATGGCTATATGTAAATGCTTTAAAAAAATAACATGTATCCTTATAATTTTACTTATGATAACATTATCTTTGTTATCAACAAAATACAAAGAGATCGCAAAATATTAATAAACGTTTTTACGGTTTATTTGTATTAACATTAACCATGAGTCCTAATCTTCCCAAAACTGTATTTATAAGATATGACTCGACTTAGCAACCACGTAATCAACTAGACAATTAACAAAGGGTTTAACATAAATGTTGTAACAGTAATGCACTAAAACTGAGTGCATACAAGGAAGGCTAAGGCGATTTGGGTGTAACATTTGGAGGTGGATTGTAACAATATTCTTCATTGATATTTCGGAATCCACCGAAATATCATGAGAATAGCGAAAAGGATAGGCTCTGAGAGGTATACTATGGGTATCTTTTACTAAATATGAGTACATAGCAATGGTGTGGGAAAATTACTTGTCCAATGAAGCCAATGTAATTATAAAACAGGTTTAAAACAAGGGTTATCCTAATGCCTCTTATCATATAGTAAATCCTAACTACACGAATGTAGTCTCACTAGCTATAAAACCCGAAAATCTAAGACACGTAAAAAGACTAAAATACCCTTGAAATCGAAAATTATAAAATACGTAAAAGACATTTATAATCATTTAACGAAATTAAAAACTTAACGTATCTATAATTAAAACTTAACAAATATGTTTACGTGATCGACTTTGTACGACGAAAGTTAAACGTCTCGCTAAATAGTTGGGCCATTCGTTTGGGCCTTGTTTCGCTTATTTGGTGAACCATTTTGGGCCGTGTAATTTTTCCGGTTGGACTAGTGAGCCGAGCCATTTGGGCTATTTGTTTGTTCGTTGGATCAAGGAGCCGAGAGCCCATATGGGCGTGGGTTTGTTTGTCTCGTTTGGACCCAAGCCGAAGCCCACCCCATCAAAAGCCTAACCTATTTGTACAACTATAAATACAATCACTTAACCCCAAATTTGGAACCCTTGTTTTGCCTCTTTCTTTTTCTTGTTCCATTCGGCCGAACCTATTCTCCCTTGGTGTCGTGACTTTGTGTCCAACAAGCTAAGGTATAACAATGTTCTTCTCGTCTTACTTTGATACACATAACGTTAATAATATGTTGTAATATGTCATGTTTGAATCGGGCCTTGTGTTTGTCGAACCGTATGAAACTGAATCACATATATATAAATGTTATCATGTCTAATAAATTCAAACCCTAATTGAATGGAACCCTAAGTGTAATCAATGGTCTAAACATGTGATTATAATGGTTTTAATAAACCCTAAACCGGACAGCATCATATGTCGAATTTGTGTGTGTTATAGATCCAATTTTATAAGTGCAATAATCTGGGTTTTTGTGGGAAAAGTTTATTTTATGTCTTAGTTAAGTTTTCCAAGTGGTTTGGTCGAATTTGGAGTTGTCTAAGTCGTATTTTTGAATTTTACAAGATCAAGTGTCAAAGCTAAGAAAACGAGTCTGAAATTAGGTTGGATTCATCTAGGTGTTATCTGATGATACCTGCATGTTTTTGAGTGATTCTTGAGCCTAAACTGTAGTCTTTGAAATAGCTTTCTGGAAATATAAGTCTTGTGTCATTTTCAAACCTGGAAGTATGACTTTTATATTTTTGAAGTTAGGGTGTCTGAATCTGAATTGCTGAGTTGAAATTTATAATGTAGTAAATGATTTTTAGTATTTAATCTATGAGGTTCTGGAACTTTTCCTTTGGTGGATATGAAGTTTATATATTGTGTGACACCTGTAGCTTTTGGTTTGATGTGTTGAGTAGGGTGAGTGTGTTTGTTGGGGCCATACTTTGGTGTGTGTAAATCTGGGTGAGTTCTCGACAGGTCTGGACTTATGATTTTCCGAGGTCATTTAGCATGGAAATAGAACCCACCAATTTTTGTAGAGTCTCTTAACTCATATGGGAACCCTTGGGATTTTTCTTGATTTCATTTGAGCTAAGTAAGTATTTTATAAAAATCGCTAAAGTCAGGTCCGAATATGAGTTTAAGAAACTGAAAGATAAAATATGATATCAATAGGTAACACACTTACAAATGCATAAGAAGCTTATAAAATGAGGATATACTTACAACTCTAAGAATGTTAATGCGATGAATCCATTATAACTTTAATGATGCTAATAAGTATTAAATAAATCATAATCCGTGTAGATTCGTTGAAGGAGACGCGACGTTATATCTTCGTGATTCACTCGCTCGCTTGCTTTTCTCTCATTTGCTTTAAGGTACGTATATTCGACCTTTTAGTAAAGGTTTCTCATGATTTCTTTCCGTTGTCATACCTCTTATGCTTATTAGGATTTCCTATGCCATTGCTATGATTCCCTTCTGTTTATGTGAATCTCTGTTTGTTTGAACCTCTGTATGTTGAATCTTGCTGTATCTGATTTGAATTTAAGATTATGAACTTCTGATTAGAACATTTGATTATGAACTCCCGCTTATGAATGCATGATATATGACTGAGATATGAACCTTTGACTTCTGAACATTTATTACGAACCCTTTCTGATTTGTTGATCCGTTGTTTATCTGAAACTTCTGTTTAGTGAACCATTAAATATCTGATTTGGACTTTATGATATGAAACCTCTGATATATATATTTGTTGACCTTTATGATGAATTATGATCTGTGTCATTTATGACAATCTGTTTGACCTAAGTTGGTTTGATACCCGAGCCAAATATTTCACTAGTCATGGGGTTCCATGTCCGTGATCGATGATGCACTCGATATGACTCTAGGCGAGAGTGATGTTCGCCACGTCCCTCGGATGGTGGAGCATATTTTGTATATGTATGAAGGGCGATGGATGCATCCTAGATCCGATCCGTTATCCGATATGATTTGTCCGGTGAATGATGTCGTGTGCAATACGCTGCCTTCACAAATTCGGGAGCTAGCTACTCCAATTGTTATCGAGGTCTCCCTCATGTTATATAAGGTATTCCGAGGTCACCCTCCGAATACAATGGTTACTTATGATATGCTATGATCCGTTATGTTTCGGGCTCGTGGTGGATGACTAAACCTTATCTGTTAATTTTTTATGAACTCGCTTATGATTCGTAGCTTCCAATGCTTCTATTTACAAATCAGTTTATTATATGTTTATTGAAGGTGATTATGCTTTTACATGGTTATGTGACTACCGCTCACTATGCTAGGTTATGATTAATGTGTTTAAATATGATTCGCATAATCGTCATCCGATGTTATGTTAGTTTATCGTTATGTGGATACGTTGATCTCGCGTAGATGAATGTGCTAGTGTACAATTGAGTATTTTGAAAGTTTAGTATGTATGATGGTTCGCTTAATTTTATAAACCTTGCCTATCGGTTAGTTATCCGTCGCATATGCGACCGCCATGTTAAAACTCACGATGTTAAGATTCGATCCGAGAACCGGTTTAGCTTATGATATCTGCTCGATAATTGCTAATGGCTATGTTATGTCTTTGTTTGTTTGGTTATAGCTTGTCTACTGTATCTTCTATCCGTATGTGTGACTGGCATGATTTGATCGCTAATTCACCGCTATAATATTGAATAAAGTGTGTTAAATGTAGATTAATTGATTTGTATGAATGCCATGTTTACCTTCTAGGAACCTGCCTGTAGTCCTTAGACTTTTCGTTTGGTTTAGATGTAATCTATCTTCTTGATATGTTAAGTGTCCGGATATTCTAATGTGTTTGCGCTTGTGTCATCAATATGCTATGTGAGTTTGCTCTTGATTGCTAGTTGTTCTTCCGAATTTCGTGTGTTTGTGTTCCGTAATCCTCTATGATTCATTATGCTCACTCGCCGCGACTTTGTTATTCGCTTTCATTTGTTTCAGGTTGCATTTATGTTTTGTTTAGTTTACGTTTCATATATCTGCTCACTGGGCTTTGTAAGCTCACCGCATTTTCTTTTCCCGCGGTATTAAGCATTCAAGATGAGCTTGTGGATGGCCGATCCGGGTTTGAGAGTAGAGTTGAGAGCAAGACTTTACCCTAGAGATCTTATATTTATTTTGATTATTAAGTTATTTATGTTTTCTTTTGATTATTTTGTAAAGGCTTCCGCTATTGAATATTATTTAAAGTTCTGATATGAAACCGTATTGCGATATCTTTACCCTTGTCGGGTTGGGGTGTTACACTAGCGATCTTGGGATGCATCACAAACGCAAGTTCAAGAATCTATATACTACCGATATACTCATAAGCATTAAAGGTGTTAAATCTATAGGTTAGTTCGGCAAAATATATATAGTAAAACTTGGTAATAAATATATAGACCACAAACTACACGTCAATACCTAAACATGTTTTATTGATGTTGGTGTATGAAGTGATACAAAGA
This sequence comes from Chrysanthemum lavandulifolium, assembly GCA_022545495.1. Taxonomy (NCBI): domain Eukaryota; kingdom Viridiplantae; phylum Streptophyta; class Magnoliopsida; order Asterales; family Asteraceae; genus Chrysanthemum; species Chrysanthemum lavandulifolium. The sequence goes on along the minus strand of CM040242.1, from coordinate 16,942,445 downwards.
TACCTAAATACGTTTTATTGATGCTAGTGTATGATGTGAACCGGGATATATTTGTTATAAGTGAAACGCAATTATCTTATAATCATACAAGATACATGATATTATATTTCATAGTTCGTGGATCACTTACACTATAAAACGATATTACTATATTGTAATAACTTTTATTCTAATCATCTTGAAATAATTGGAGATGAAGATTTCTTCAAAGTTGTCTTCTATTTTCTTAGTTTTGTTTTACTTGCTTGCATGGTTAACGGTAACTATTTCGTAAACATATTTTGAGCGCTTTTATACACATGACATAATTGTGAATTATTAATCCTCTTAAATCTATGGTGAACAATCTTTATTTTTCTTTAATGATATAATGTTGTTATTGCTTTTTAAATAGTATATATATAATTTATTTGTTCAGATTTTTTTTTATGTAATTGTTTATCATCTTTACCTTATTTTCTTTATGAAATTATTTATTCTTTATCTTTACAATTATAAATCATTTTCGCTTTTCTATTAATAGAAGTCTTAAAATAAAAATTAAATTTGCACGCTTTCTATTTGTATACTTTAGTTTTGAAATTTTGTAACATATAATAATTTTGTGCAATTAGTTGAATTTACTCATGAAAATTAATATCGTTTTTTAAACGATGCAATTTTAAAGGGTTTCGCATGTAATCTTAGATGTGAGACAGCCCCATATTCATTTCATATATGTATACATACATACACACACACACACACACACACATATATATATATATATATATATATAGGCTCTGGTTCCATTGAGAAGGTTTTTATTTTGAGAAGATTGAGAAATCTTCGTTTGAGCAAATTGATTCATGTTTTTTATTTGATTCACAAGTAAACATTATTTTATGGTGAATCGAATCTATAAATCATAAATTTGATTCACAAATCATTGTTAAAATCGAGTTATGATGATGATTCATTAAATTTGTACAGATGATTTAGTATTCTACATATATCGCAAAATCGAGATATTTTTAACATTGATTCAAATTTTTTTAACACATTTTGAATTTTAATCACATTAAAATGAGTTTTACGCTTGAAAAACATGAATCAAAGTTAAAAATCTATCATTTTTGAAAACCTTCTCAATCTTCTCAAAATAAAACCCTTCCCAATCGATCCGTGACTATATATATATATATATATATATATATATATATATATATATATATATATATATATATATATATATATATATATATATATATATATATATATATATATATATATATATATATATATATATATATATATATATATATATATATATATATATATATATATATATTATATATAGAGGCTTGCCACGCCATAATGCCACTTGGCATCCCATAAAGCCACGCCATATTTCCATGTCATCAATAGCATTTTTAATACATGTGCATTTACTAAAATTCAAATAAATTTGTAAAAAGGAAGTTAGTAAGATTCAACCTAGATCATTAAGTTAACATGTAAACATCTCAACCAATGGAGCCAAACCATTGATTGTGTTCAAGTACCAAAAACAAAAAAAATATACTAGACAAAAGAGCAATACACATATCGTTTCCTTAAATTTAGTTCCACAATATTAATTATTCAATCTGTCTCTACATGAAACCCTAATATCATTCGCCTTCTATGCAACTTTTTTCGGCTTCATTACATTCAGGCTTGAAAGAAGAATGATCGCAAGAAGTACATGATATACGTTATTCCAGTCTCATCAACAGGTCATCATGTCGCCATCGTTTTTGCCAAAAACATTCGTAGCCACCGCAATAAGATCTACAACAATCCTTTAAGGTTTTGTATTTTTTATTCCCATGTGATTTTTTTCATGTTGATATATTGTGTTACTCATTGGTTGATTGAATGATACAGTGATTCACATATACTTCAGTTATTTATTATATATATTTTTATTGATTCACATATTTAATAGATATAAGATTTTCTAGATATAAGATTTTTAGTTTAAGTGTTATTCGTTTATATGTTTGTAAAATTTTAGTATTCAATTTCTATTGCTTTTTTATGATCTATGTTACAAGGGGTTCAGTTTGCATGTCGAGTAGTTGCATCAATGTCGCAGGAAAATTTTCAACCAGTTGGAAAAACATTCGTGTGTGGTGATCACGGGCACCTAAACATCTGTGAACACCAACTGCCATTAGTCTCATGATAACCCATTAAGAACCATTGTTTTAATATTGCAAATATCTAATAACCCTCTCAACAGGTATTTCTTGGCTACAAACATGCCTGATCAAACAGCCGAAGCTAGAGCAGTATTCTTCGATGACATGGGGTTTCAGTAATGTTTGAGCTTTATTGTATGTATCTTTTTAAGTTCGATGGGTGGTACAAAGTCGATATTAAATTCTGAAAGTTGCTTTTAACTTTTTGAGTACAAAGTGTTAAATATGTATGTCTTTAGGTGTCAAGTCTTCTCCATCACTGTAGCTTTTTATCGAATCTTCATTCGATTTGATTAAATTTCGTATTAACCAGAATGTAAATGAGAAAAGGCTTCATTAAGTGAAGGAAGAATCTATTTCCATAGATAAAGTATTTATATATTCTTAGACTTTTATGAGGAGCAAAAGTCGACGTTTTATGATATATGTACACTCCAAAGGAATGATAGTGGATGATGTTTGTGATCCTGGGATATGCAAATATCAACCAACGGTCATTAGAAGGTTTGAGAGGACTTATGAATTGATCTTTTGCAGATAAAGGGGTATAGGATGTCCCTTTGGGCTGAGCATATTGGTGGACTTGAGAGCAGTTTCAAGAGACCAGAGAGCATTGAGTGCGTGAGAAGGGTCAGATGGTTGAGTGAATCAAACTAGAATTGATATGAAGGCACACGGTCTGTAGTTTTAACTATCAGTTAAACTTCCTTTGATGCACTTATTTATTTTTGAGCTTATTGTGATTTATTTCATTATCATGGCAAGCAGGGTATACAGAAGTTAAAAGAAGAAATCATGAGTTATGGTATCAGCAGTGACGGGGGACAGAGTTTACTCTACTACCTTTTTGGTAGCTAAGATGAACCAAAACTCAGCAAAGGCAATGCATAGGATCCAACCCGATCGGTGCATCTTGCCAAGATTACCGAAATGACTCTTAAACCCCGGCACCAGAATACCACCATATATTGCAAAACAAGTTCTAGCTGGCATCTAGAGTAGCAAGCTCAACAACTATATCAAAATACTAGCAACTTCCTCACGGTACTATTCTATCAAATTTTGGCTTTGGGTAATGTTAGAGCTATTTTTCTTTGATGAAGATGCACATAAGCAAACACAGCTCATACACATTCATCCGTCTTCGTTCATAAGTAAATCACTCCTGAAAAATACCTAGGTCTCATCCCTATTCGATCTAAAAAAAAACGTGATCAATCGTATCAACAACTTGCTTTTCATGAATTAGAAGGTATGTTCATAAACAATATTAAGTAACAATATATCAATCCTTCATCTTTCTTCGAATTTCCATGAAAATAATCTGATGTATCTTTCACAAGTGCCATTATTCTTTTTTCTTCCTCAAGCATCCACGTAATATCTTTCTCAGCATTCTCAACCGAGCTGGTTAACCCATCATTATCGATAATTGCAACTTTAGTAACATTTTCGAGCTCGGTACTTAAACCTGACACAACTTCAAGACTGAATTTACAATAATGTTCATCACAATCTTCTAGAAGTGGGTCAAGAAGAAGATACTCCTCTTAATTTTGGAATCAGATTTACCATCTTTTGCAGCCCGAACAGCTCTTAAACCTTCACCCCGCATGATTTCTTGAACTGCCAAGTGTAAGAGATTGTTTTCCCATCGATTCCATTAGTTAGAAAAAGAACTAGAAAAAGAAATAGAAAAAGGGATCACGGTAAAGATAAAAGGGCAAAACAAGATGATAGAGATTTGGATGTGTCCTCTAGATATAGTACAACGTCATTCTGTAGCGTTAGCGACTATATGCCAGATGGGTTCTATGAAGCAAGACGAGATCGTCCTTTCTTGCCTCTTGATAGTTACGAGAATACCTTGCATTTTGGTTCGCGTGAAGTTATTTTATTAAACAGATCTTTTTTTAACCTTAATACGTGCATGTTTTATCAAACAGTTATCATCACAACACAAATGTAACTTTTATTTTTCCAGGGAAAGGGATGAAGAGTTGGAGGTTGTGACAAAATGTGCTAAAGCATTCGTCTCTTTATAAAATGGTGGAAATATTTCTCTTGACGAGTTTCAGAATGATTTCTTGCTTGCTCAGTTTGTATCGGATCACTTTGGAGAGAGTGACAAAAGTTTAATTGTAGATAGGGCACTAAAGTCTGTTTATGGATCAAACTATAAAAAGCCTTTTGTCTGCACATGTCCCACATGCAACAACAAAGATATTATGAAATTTGCCACATAGAGTATAAGTTTTGCAGAGGACACAGTTCTCCTTAACATGTGTGAAAATCTCTTCAGTTTGTAAAAGCAAGAAGAAACTCGATTATTGTACCTATTGGGACTCTACAATTTGGTGTTTGTAGACACAGGGCGTTGCTCATGAAAGTTATTTAAATTACCAAACTTGCTGAAAATTTCCTTTTTTTTGGGTGTATATGCTCTCAATTTTGACATATGAATAATTTCTTTGTTTTTGTTTGCTTATACTTTAGTATCTTTGTGATCGAGTGGAGCCTCAAGTGGCATGTGAACTTGTGAGAGGGTATTTGGATTTTGCACCACATGCATGGAATGTAATCATTGTTAAAAGGGGTGATTCAGAGGTTCAGTTTGTAGTTGATGCATGTCGTCCTCATGATATAAGGGAAGAGGCAGACCTTGAATATTTCTACAGGTATATCTTCCATGCTATACTATGTTTTCATTTGCGTGTGTGCGCAATAGGTTGTTGGAATTTAACCTTCCGGTAAGTTATGTCACACATTGAAGAGCACAACAATAAATGTTTTGTTAGAGATGGGAATGTGGTCAGGTATAGGAACGGGTCTAATCTGGTTTGGGTCAAACGGGATTTTTTTATCTGAGTGTCATTGCAATGATTATCTGCCTCATTAAAATGATGATGAAAAACTGTAATATTAACCTACTAATCGTATGATCACTACGTGGATCATTTTATACGTGACTGTCGGTCCTTTTATAGCAATTTTTTTTTCCTATTTCACCTGTTTGAGCAGTTATTTACCAGTAATAAAATCCTAATTGAACTGTTTGCATATGTACAAGTGTAATTTCCATCCATAGGTTCGCAAGAATTAGCTTATTGTATTTTATGTCTCTTTTTTGTTTTTGTAAATGGCCCATATTTTGCTTTTACTAATTTCACTACATGTACATACTAGAGACTGAACTGTTAGTTGTGTTTAGATATCTATATGAATGCATTCTGATTAGTTTATTGCTTCTTTTGTAGGTACATTCCTCTCAGCCAAATGAATAGTGACACGAGTCCTGATGTCGACTATTCTTTTCCGTCTCTTCATTGTAGGAAATTAAGGAAGGAGGTTCAACAACACTTATCCAGTGGCAACCTTGTATCGATTGAGGCTCTGCTAAGGTATTGATAACTTGCTTTATCTTTGCTATAATTTTCCATTTTGCACATTGTTCCCTTCGTCTCGGCTTGATTATTTGTGAGATATGCTATACTCGTGTTAATTTATTTATTTTATTTTTTTCTTTTCTTTTAATTTTTACTATTTATAATAGGGATATTTGAATGTGATATTGGATAATCGAAAGTCGCCTTTCATTTCACTATTTGAAACAAAGAAAAGCGTTCATCCATGCTTCCACCCCATGAAGTCGTTCGTCTTGAGTGAGGTGAACCGGAGGTACTAGGAAATGACAAGATTCACCCTTTTGCGATATTATCCATGCTTGCAAATCTTTACGGAAGATTGATATGTAGGAGTTTGGAAAGAGTTATGTCTTTGAAGTTGGCGAATGATTATCATCAACATTGTAGTTTGTTGTTGTAAATTTTCTTGAAAAGGATCGGCGGTTGTTCGGTGAGGCGCGACCATGGGGATGAAGAACTTGGTTGTTTTGGGACGGGTTTGCGTAGCGAGAAGGTGGCTGGAGCGATTTGGCTGGATTCCCGCCACCTTGGTTCAAAGTGTCGACGTACCTGCAATGAGCATATGAAAACATCAATCATATGGTTTCAGTAAAAACTTCTAAATGATAATCCTTCTATGTAAGTGTCACAACGTGCTTATATTTTGCTTTTTCCTACTTGAAGATCCAATAATAAGTTTGAGTGTTTTACGATTTTGAAAGTGCTTATTGATATGAAAAGGAGGTTTATACGAGACAGTGATATGCTCATATTGTCAAAGTCATAATAATCAGTTGTTTGAGTCATTGAGTGTATAACAATTGACAAATTCTGATTATCAGAGAACTCACTTTTGAAATGGCCCCTAATATTGATTAGGTAAGCTAAATCAGTTTTTCTGACTACTCCTAAGCGATTATGCCCAAAGCGATTATTTGACCACTAAATAATCGATAAGCAATAGTTTAATATATCTAAACAATATATAATCACCTTCATAAAATGCAATAATCGGTAACTATTTTCAAGCTACAATGCGAGATCAACCCTTAATGTTTAAATATCACATCTCTAGATTATTGAAGAAAAGTAGCGCTAGAGATTCCTGAATACTAGACCGACCTGTTATTAAATTTTATTTAATCCTAGCCAAAATATATCAAACAAAGCAAGTAATCATCACTCCTATTTCGTACTGTATAACAATTGTCGGTATTCTCATGAAAGATTCCTTTTTGGTCAATCTATCTACTAATTCCTAATTCCTAAAAATAGTTAGAATCTGTCAAAAGCTAAAATATCAGGTTATATGATCGTCATACAAGGATACAAAATCATGGTATAGAAATGAGTCACCTTGCTCGAACATTCTTTCCACGAGCCGAGAATTGATTTGAGGTGGCTGGAAGTAGTGGAATTGACTTGGGTTCTGTAATTCCAGCCAAACAATTTTTGGTTCATATTATTACGGTGATTAGTTTAATAACTGATAATTGCATACATATATATGTATGTATTTGTATTTTGGATTTGTGACAAAGTAGTGATTGTCATTATGTTTGTTAGTCTTTGTAAAGAATATAGACGTGATGGAGGCTTTAGGTTTCAGTAGCAGGTTCATGTGAGAAAAAGAGCTGGTCGCAAGAAAGTCTAATGTTACCAAGCTTTACATCTCGGACTCGGACTATGAAGTTACTAACGAGGTTACTATTGTGAAACTCTATAGCTATTACGGTTGTATTAGTGTTTAACTTTTGTTCAATAATGTTTTTTCAATTTTATACCTAATAACTGAATGTTGTGACATATTACATATAGGAAATTTATTGAAGGCAGTGTGGTGATTTGAAAGTGATTGTTACAACTCGGGGAATCAAATTTAGACAGATAATCAATAATTTACATATGAAATTAGGAGAATGAGAATGGATGTCACTGGGTATTTTAATGTGACTAAGACATGAGTACATAGCCTTGGAATACTGTAAAACATGGTGATGAACATGTTCTCCACTTGCTAATTGTTGTAATAAGATTTCCGCAAAAGGTTTCGCTAAAGAAAAACTACTTTGTTGTCCCATTACTTTGTTACAATTGTGTGAGGAGGTTAATGTGATGCAAAATCAAGGGTTTTTGGTGGGTGAAGATACGCTTATGGCGTTTGTCTATTTCTTAGACTCAGGCTGCAAGAGCTAAACATAAGGTAAAAATATTTTACTACATTGAATGATTAATTGTTATACATTATCGTATTTTTGCATTTTTAGAAGTATTTAGGGGTTCTGTGGATAAGATTATTGCAATAGCTTATTTGATTAGTGCAATGTTTTTGTTGCAACTAAATAAGGTGTTTAGGTATAATTATAGATTATAGGTTAACACTTATTTGTTCTAAATAATATATGTTATAGAAGTTGGGATGGATAAGTATCAAAACGAGTATACGAGCTTATTTAACTCATACACGGAAATCAGGAATGAGCTTTTTTAAATATGCATACAAAAGGCCCGTCTTAGGTTTGCTAAAAAAAAATGAACACTTGGAATTTTTGGATCCAATTTGATCCGTATACCTATAAATGCCTCTTATTCCTATCTTCTGATAATTAAATTCTAGATTATACAAATGTATACTGATTTAGGAACACTTTATTGGGCATGGTGAAATATTGGTAGGCACGAGGATAAACGTTTGGCGGGCTAAAGATGAAATGTAAGTATCATGGCACATGAGTGAGATTCTTGAATCTTTATGCCTCTCTTAATGTTGACCATCTTTGGCTGCAGTTATCGACCAGGAGTTGTGAAATCCTTTGACTCTATGTACAAGATGCACAAGGTGTGAATTTGACAAACATTTTCTCCAAGGTCTTGATTAGCATTTTTTATATACACTTTGTATGTTGAGTTATCTTTGTTCATGAATCCTTTTAGGTATCGTTGGATGATGGCTTTGAAGTAGTCATAGACATCAAGCTGAAGTAATAGATGTTTGAAAATTTGTCTTTGTGTTTAGTTGTATGAATCATTGCTTAGCAATTTCATTGTCGGTTATGGTAGTAACTAACTCCTTGCTTCTGCAGATTGCTAAATCCATGAGACCATTGTCTATTGGTCCCATTCTGAGGGTTTCTCACTCCAGGAAATGAAACAATGAGGAAATTAAAAGAGTTATTCAGGTCCTCAAGTTCAAACTGGAATTTTCTACACGATGTCGAAACACGTCAAATCTGCAGATATATATACTAATACATTTTTAAAACATGCTTATGATTGTACTAAAATGATGTTATTTTTGTTTCTACGATATATGATCTGATCTTTTATTGCTAATGATATATAGAAGTCCGAGAACACATGTTTTAACACATTTGTGAGGATCGATTAGGAACTTAAGTTTTTATTAGAGACTAATAGTATGATTAACAAAAGGGTAATGTTGGCATTAGGAAATGGTGGAATTGTTGTGAACGTAGCGCAAGGAGCAATCATCTATGAGAAAAACACAACATATTATGGTTTGAGGAGTTATTGCAAGTAAGAAAAAAAAGTTCATGTTTCCCATATCATATTTCCCATTTGGTCATATCTACACGCAAAAGAGGCAGTTAAGTCGCTCACATTCTTCTTTCTTCAACCATGTATCACTATCTCAATATATATGTATCTCTAATATATGGTAAAAAGAAACAGTTACATAATCTCACAGGTATGTCTTTTGATATATTATTATTTGTTCTGGGTTTTTGGAGTTTTTGGATCGGCAGTTTTGTAAAGAAAGTTTTTGTGTTCATTTTACTGTTTCTCTTCTACCAGGGAAATGAAGATTAAAGAAGAGAGAATCATGACAACAATGATCATGTTTAAATGGATGCAACTAATATGAATTATACTTCTTAACCGTTTAATTTATTTTTTAATAAGTTTTAACTATATATTTGTTCTACTAAATCCTAAAAATAAAAACAATAAATCAAAGTACTTACCTGCTTTTATTCGTTTAATAGATTATGGTAACATCAATTATAGATCTTAACCCTTTCAGTTAACTTTTAATTACTTTTAAGTATATATTTGATCCAATAAATCATAAAAATAAAAAACCACAAGTCATACGCGTCCATCGGACGAGTTTTACACTATATATATATATATATATATATATATATATATATATATATATATATATATATATATATATATATATATATATATATATATATATATATATATATATATATATATATATATATATATATATATATATAGGGTAAAGTTAAAATAAAAGACAAATATCCAGAAAAAGAATAAAAATATATATTTTTTTTAAATCTCCAAAAATTCCAAAAAATTCCACAAGATCGGGTATGTTTGTGCATAAAACTTTTGTGAAAACTTTTTATAATTTTGAGTTTTGATACATTTTAATGCACAAAAACAATTTTGATCGCAAAATGCACAAAATTTTCAACTTGTTTTAGTTAGATGCGCAATGTTATTTTGAAGAAAAAGTCAAAACAAGTTGCGTGCAAAACCAATTTTGATGTACAAAAAAGCGATTTAATCTTGTAACGTGTTTTTTCATAATTTTTTTGGAAAAAACATCCACTTTTAGAAAAAGTTTTTCACAACTTTTCATGCACCATCATACCCGATCTTGTAGAATTTTTGGGAATTTTTCGAGAACTTTTTGAAAAAAATCTTTTATCTTTTACGGATATTTGTCTTTTATTTGATCTTTATCATATATATATATAAATATATATATATATATATATATATATATATATATATATATATATATATATATATATATATATATATATATAAAGCGGATCGATTGAGAAGAGTTTTAGATTGAGAAGATTGAGAAGAAATCATGTTCACTCATCTAATCAAACCAATAAAGGGTATGATGGGTATTATACAACTTTCATTAATTGCATTTAATCATGTACATTTATTACGGCAACAAATTTTTTTCTTCTTACAAAAACAATAACGATCCCATGAAGAAAGTTATAACCTTCATTGATAATGAAGAAGAAGTATCACTACATCAGTTTATATATGTAAGGATCAACAAAACACTAGCGTGTTCCTTTTTTTCTAGTTTTTAAATGTAATATTGGTTCATTAATTGGAACACGATTCATAGTTTAAAACACTTCATCTATTTAATGATTCCATTAATCTGATTACAATTCACTAAACATGATCCATTGCCATGATTTTGGTTCATGTTGTGGCATATGATTCACAAAAATCACTCACTTTTTGTTCAAATCACTAAACCACACATGATTCACAAAAGAAATTTTGCCATTCTTTTTTATGATTCACTATATACGAAAAACGTATCTACCGATTCAAACACGAAAGACACGATTTTAATCATGGTTAAAACATTAAAAATATTTTTAATGATTCACGAATATGATTAAGATTTACCGATGCAAATCTACGATGTTCGCTGATACGAATTTAATTCATAACAAGAAAAAAACAACCACTTTTTTTGTCGATTCACTAAACTGTAAATGACTCACAAAAGATACTAATTTTTTTTTATCGACTCCCTGTATGAGACTATTATGCATAAAATGATTCAAAACCCACATGACAAGCATTAGTCATGCTTTAATTGTATAACATTGTATAAAATATGAATGATATATTATATAAGATGTCTTTATGTGAACTTTGAAAATTTTTAATGCATACACAAGCCTTATATGAGTCTTGCATATAAAACAAGACTGATTCACAAAAATTATGAATTGCTAAACTACAAAATTTAATGAGTCTAGAATCATAATAAATCAAAAACGGTTTCAACGATTGATTCACAAAAAATTATGAATTGCTAAACTGCAAAATTTAATGAGTCTTGAATCATAATAAATCAAATACGGTTTCAATCCTTTGTAATTAATTTGATTTTAAATGATGCAATTACTTATATACCCTTTAAGACTTAATAAGTATTTTCTAAAATCCTTCATAATTAAAATATTTCAATGGCCATGATTATTTCTCAATCTTCTCAATCTAAAAGCCTTCTCAATGGAACCATATATATATATATATATATATATATATATATATATATATATATATATATATATATATATATATATATATATATATATATATATATATATATATATATATATATATATATATATATATATATATATATATATATATATATATATATGTATATATATATATGTATATATGTATGTATGTATGTATGTATGTATGTATACACACACACACATGTACAGTAATGCAAATATTTTACTCGTTATTTGTTATATGGTGGACAGGTACCACAAAGAATACCTTGTGTATTAAATAAGCAAGGGAACTGGTGTTGTCGCAAATTTATGGAAACAAAATGTTATCCCCGGTCCTGATGCCAAAGTTTTATGTGATAATTTGTGTGTGGAAAATATTTAAAAGATATATATACTTAAAAAGTACATGTGAAATAAAAATTTATTAGTATGTCTCATATTGATACATTATTATTGGTGTAACTCTGTAATTTCTCCTTCAATAAAGAAATTTATAAAATGCAACTTGCATATACATAGATATTTAATAGAGTAAACTACACCATTCGTCCTTGTGTAATACGTTGACCATCAAGTTTCGTCCTTTGACCAAAAAAATTGCATCGTTGGTCCTTAACTGCGAAACGTTAGTCATCGTTGGTCCCTCACACTAACTGGACTGAGTAACGGACGTTAAATGACAACACGTGATACCCATGTGAGGGTATTTTGGTCCTTGTACCCTTTGTTTTCAACTTCATCTTCTTTATTTTTCTTCTTCATCTATATCTTAACCAACCAAATCAAGACCCACTTCATTTATATCTTAACCAACAAAATTACTCACTGCCAACAACCAACTAAAAGTAGTCATCTTCATTTCTTCTTCTTCATCTATATCCTAACCAACCACCATCCACCACCACTCTCACCATACCCAACCACCTCACAAACCCCCAAATCAAGACCCATAAACAACAAATGAATATCTTATGCTCATTCTTTACAAACATCAACATCTCATTTTCATAAAATCAAAACCCACGGATTAAAATTTAACTACATTGATATTCAAATTATTAACAACAAACCCTTTATTTTTTTTTAAACGAAAAAAACCCAAAATTGCATGTCGACAAGCGATATCTCCTCCATCAAGATTCATACTAAAAATAGCAGATCTTCGAAATTAAACAAACTGAGATGTATGATTTGAAGACGCGTGATGTTGGTCGGGGTGGCCCGTGGTCTTGGTGCTAGAGAAGGGAAGACGGCGGTAGTTCGTAGTCGGTTGTGTGGGTTTGATTCGAAGAACATTGAAAATTACGAAAAACCACTACCAGAACCTTGATTTGTAAAAAATATTACTCCGTAACTTTTATTTTGGTAAATTGATTTTTGTTTATAGAATGTTAGATTAAAGTCTACGGTGGACTTATGATTGTTTTTTAGAATGGGTTTTGAATTAAAATAGTTATTTATTGCAAGAAAAATTAAAGAAATGGAAATGAGGGCCAAAAAGGATATCTAAAACATTTATATGGTGTTGTTTTATTGTAGTTATTCATAGCTGTTGATTTTGATAAGTTATGATATGGGTGTGCAAAGTGACAAAGAAGGTGAGTGTTTTCTTTTTGATGGATTTGATCTATGATAGTGGTTTAATTTGAAGTTGTTTATTGTTTTATCACCGGAAAAGGACGTTGTGGTGACAGCATGGTGAGGTAGTTATAAAACATGATGGTGTGGTTGGAAAGTAGCTGGAAACATGACGTGGCTGGAGGTGGTTACAATGGTGGTGTACGCTGGTGGTGGTGGGTGAAAATGATAGTGGTGATGGTTTAAAGAAGGAGAAGAAGATAGATTAAAGAAGAAAATAATTGAAGATGGTGGGACCCATGTGAAAAAGGGTGGGAAAAGACATAAATACCCTCCACTTAACAAGGCTTAATGCCCGTTAGTCCAACCAGTTAGTGTGAGGGACCAACGATGACTAACGTTTCGCAGTTAAGGACCAACGATGCAATTTTTTTGGTCAAAGGACGAATCTTGATGGTTAACGTATTACACAAGGACGAATGGTGTAGTTTACTCTATTTAATATAATGTAGACTTCATAACATGTAGTTTATTATTAATTTATCTTTTATGGATTTCATGACTTATTCAAAATAAGTTTTTGACAGAGCTTTGTACATTAGCAAACTAACTAAGTGATATAGTTGATTTTGAGTTACGTCTTTTTGGGACACAAAGGCCTATTTTGTCCATCTTCCATATAGGCCACTCAGATCATGTATCCAATTTTTAACAGGAATACAATTTCCCGGGAAACCGTTACCCAACACTCATGTCTTGTCATTTCCATAAACTAAAAGAATAGCATTTTATTGATGCGTTGCATTGGGAATAGTTTTTTTTGTGGTAAAAGGGATTCACCCTGCCAAAACACATTGGGAATTGTTTTATACCAATAACGTTAAATATTATTTTTTAATTTGTCTACGTATCAAAAGAAAATCTAACGCTAATAAATTATTTTATATAAACATGTTAAAAATTAAATAACATACCAATTCACAATGTCTTCAAAAATATCCATTTAAATTCTTTTCAAAATACCTATCGACAGTGTGTCGTTTTGTCAGTGGATTCATAATCTCATCAAGGTTTAGTAGGCTAGTAGTAATGGTGACAAATAAGATACCACAAACGTCATTGTCACATTATATTTTTATCTAATTTTTCCCTTACTAGTAAGGGGCAGTTTCACAGTTACAAGTCATTTTCTCATTACTTTATGTTAGTGCAAATATTACGATATTTAAACTAAATGGTTTCTTAGGTTTTAATGATGACAAACATGTAACTTGTAATGCATAACGTAAAATGCACAACTTACTTGTAAACACTAATCATTGATGCATACCTACATCAACATCTCTGGATGTCTCAAGTATGGTTCAACATAGTCGAAGATTTCCATTCCGACTAAATCACTCAAGGTATGAACACACAAATTTAAACTTGACGGATGATCAAATAAATAATTTTTTTGTTTTAAACATCATATTTTTATGAATGTGACAAAACATTGTTCAAAAATACATATTACAAATTATTTTTGAATTATAAAGAAATGTTTTATTTGGGAAAATTATTTCAAAAATAGTAACACTGACTATTCCCCCAAAAAAAAAAAAAAACATCTCCAAACATTCCCGAATAAACCTTCACCACTAAAAACAAAAAAGGGAGCGTCACACCACCCAACCCGACGTTTAAAAGATCTTGGTGTCGCAACCATAACAAAATCTGTCAAATGAACCAAATACCAAGCTATAATGGACCTCTGCCTTAACATCATTAGTCTAAAAGCCAAAAGCCAAAAGCCAAATCCAAGAGCAAAAACGAAAAGAGACAAAGATGAGACGAAAAGAAAATTCAAAGAGACCTCAGAAATAGTTCAACTTTGTGCCTAATCTTTTAAAGATTTTTTAGTCTAGCTATAAATCATCATTGATCCAAAACAAAACATAGCATGCAATATAACACCTACCCGAGACCATTTAAATGATCTTGAAGCCGAATCCTTTGCACTGGTGATGAGTGGGAATGGTGCAAGAAAATAAAGGTTGTGTTTATGTTGATGAGTGTCTAAATACTCATCATTTTGTACAATATAAACGCAAAATCATCGAAAACACTCGAAAACACATCAAAATGATCAAAATATCACAAATCGTGTTTTATGTGTTTTAAATGCAAAATATCAAAATCGGATGAAAACATATCAAATTTGCAAATATTGCGTTTTAGTCCCCAAGTTTCAAAAGTTGTCAAAAAGCAGTCCCCGAGCGCATAATTTCAAAAGTAAAGTCACCAAAGGTCCTTTTAAATCATAAGTTGTCAAATTTAGTCCTTTGGTGAAAAATATCAAAAGTTTGAGAAAATTACAAAAATGGTCCTCCAAGTTTGAAAATTGGCAAAATTGGCCACTGGAAAATTTGAAAATGGCAACTTTGGTCCTTGCATTATTAAACTTTGTCACTTTTAGTCCTTGGAAGCAACTTTGTTGAATTGGCAGGATTGGTCCTTGATTTTCAGAAAATTGCATAATTAGTCCTTGTCATTATTAAGCCCTTTCAACAATTTTGAACCCTGCCATATCATTGGACCCTTGTCACTTAACCCTTTTGACCCTTTGATTATTAAACACTGCCCAGTCAACCAATTGGTTTGACTACACCCTTGGCGCCTAAAACACTTCACCTCCCCACTGAGCCCCTGAACTCCCTGCTACACACCACCCTCCTCACCTTATCACAAACCTTGTCCCCTCCTCATCATCATACCTACCTTCACCCCACCTAGTTACTAGTTTTCAACCCCTACACTCAAATAGTCCCTTTCCGCCAAAACACACAAAGTGGCCAAATCCCACAAAAGTTATCCGAGGCACGGAATCAGTGGGAATCACTCTAAAGGACACGTGGAAAGCTTTTGGGTATAAAAGAAAGAAGAAAAAGAGGAAACAACAAGTAGTTAGTTTTAAAATTTTTAAGCATGTCGTTTTTATGTTCTGTTTTAATAAAACTCTAGGATGTAATCTTTGTGTTTCATTGTAACAAACTCAAGTAGTATTATCTCAGATAATGTACCTTTAAACATCAATTTCAAAGTTTAAGCAAGTTTCAAGTTTTTTTGTTCATTTGTTGCAATTCTCGGTTTCAATTTCTTTTGTACAAGCTTTCAATAGCTTATTTTAAGCTCAAACACGTATATTAAAGCTTCATAACTTGTGATAAGCTTGTAACTCGGTCTCAAGTAGTTCCATGGTCGGTCAACTAAAGTCAATCGCTATGCAAAATTGGGAATGGTGATGGGTATGATTGTTGCAGAGGATGAATATGGTGTGAAATAGATAGGTTAGCTAGGATTGGGGTTCTGTTTGGGCCGCATAATCTGGACACATGTAGTATCTGTCTCACTTTTAATTTTCAAGCCAAATTTGCATTTTATGCTTGTAAGTGTGTCTGTGGTCACAACTTGCTTTTATATGTTTAATTAGCTATAATTAGGTAATTTAAACTTATTTTGATCGATGAAAGTAGTTAGTTAAGTATCCAATTTAGTTTTAAGTTCATTTCGTTTTAAAAGGGTGTTTGGTTTAGTGGATTAATCGTCTTTAAGGTTGGTGCGGTGGTTGGTTCCTTGTTGTTCATGCTTGTGTAGCTCAGTTAAACTCATTTGAGTCATAAAATTGAGTCTGCAACCACCTATAGTCAAAATTGCCTTGAATCATCCATTTGCTTCTTGTTGGAGTTTTAGCAAGTCCAAATCTTGTTTTGTGTTTAAAATTTCATAAACTTTGCTTTTTTAACTTCATTCCATCTCAATATATTATTTTCGGTTCAAAATCCAGATCTAAACTCAAGAAAGTCAACAATTCCATGTTTTCATTAAAAGTCAAAATTGAAAAATCGATTTTTGCCAAATAGCAAGATTTATCATGATCTCATCTTTGAGCCAATTTTATTGAGGTTTGGCATTTTAGAAACCTCTCTGGTCTAGTTTCTTATGAGCATTTTTAGATAATTTTGTTAAATTTCTAAAAGCCCCAAAGAGCTTATCTAATTGCCACATAATCCCCATGCGTAGGGCATTAAGCTAATGCAGGGGATTATGCAAGATTTGTAACTTATGCATTGAGCTTGTTAGAACTCACCTAGGTCTAATTCTTGGTTTGCACATTCTCAGCTAGGTCTTGTTCAAGTTCCAATTGGTGGTTTTCTATTTTCGCTTATTTGATTGCTTATTTTTTGCTCTAAGTTGGCCCCGAAACTGTTTTAGCTTATTAGCTTAAGTCATCAAATCATTGCGACTTGCCATCTAGTGGTTAGAGCTTGTTGAAACTTGTTCCATTTTAGTTCTTTTAGCATACTTAGGCTTCTGTTTTGGTTTGGTGCCCTTTGGACTCCATTTGCTTATTTAAGTGCTTATTTCAATAAGCACTTACTCATCAGTTGCTTATTCCTCCACACATGCACCTGTTTTTCTATTTTTCCTTTATTCCTTATATTATTTTAGACTTTTCCTGAAATTTTCAGATTTTTCTAAGGTGTTTTGCTATTTTTATTAATTTAAATTAGTTTTTAAGCCTTTTTAATTAGCTTTTAATACAAAAAATTAAGAAAAGCTTCAAAAAAATAATTTTTCAATTTTCTTAGGTTTAGATAAATATAAAAAGTAAAAAAGTAATTTTCCATATTTTTCATAGTTTATTTTGTAATTTTAAATAATTTAATTAGTTTTTAATTCCTAGAAAATTCATAAATAATCGAAAAATACAAAATAGTTTTGAAAATTCTATTTTGATATTTTAGACTTTTCTAATTCATAATTTTATTTTTCTAGCTTTATTTCCTAATTTCTTGTATTTTAGGTAATTATTAAATAGTTAAAGATAGTTTTAATTAATAATAATTAATTAATTAGTTATAAAATTAATTTTCTTTTTCTATAAATTTTCTTTTATCATTAGGATTGTAAAATGTATTTTTCATATTTTTAGGATTTATATTGAATAAGTTTCACTTTTTGTTTTGTACGTTTACGTAATTTTTATTTAAACGTAAGTTTTTAGTTTTAAGTTTTAAACGTTCATCATTTTAAATATAGTGATAGCGTTTATTTAATAGTTTTTATCTTTTTAACTTTCTTTAATTTGCATTTAAGCCGTTTTAAATTGTTGGTTTTTTCCTTAGTTATAATAATCTCAAATCCTCTTTTCCGTTCAAATCTCCCGATCACTATACGTTTGATAATCCATTGCATAGCTCGCTGGGACATAACGACCCGGGGAAACACTATACTCCTCAGATCTTCATTGCATTCGTGTTCAAACTGTTTTAAGTTTCTTACGGTTGTCCATTCACAAGTGGTCACTTCGTGAGAAACCTTGACGGTTTTGCAGCGATCAAATTTTGGCGCCACGGCCGGTGTGTCTCTTGATTGTCTTCCGTTTAGCGATTAGTGATTTGGATATTCACTCTTTGTCTATACCATCGGTACATGTTCATATTTTCTTATTAAAATCAAAACCCAAAAGATTTTCATTCTTTGTTTTTGCAAAATGTTTATCCAAAATCCAAAATATCCATCTTTACCCTCTTACCTTTTGATTCTTCATTTCTTACCCTCTTAAACTTTGATTCTTTCTATGTCTTATCCTCACCCTCTTGATTGTCAATGGTGTGGTGGTCCTTATAATGGTGGCAATTGCCCCGGTTGTGGCATGGTGGAATCGGAAGCGGGTCTGTCATAACCGGGATCCCTATTCCTACCATAACACAACCGATTTATTCCATCGGCTACCACCTTTGTGAGACTCATCGATTTCTTGTTGTGAGTCTTGTGGTGGTTCACATTCCGATTCGATTGTCAATCGGAAACACGCTTGTCTATGAGCGGGTTCACGATAACAATTATGACTACAACACATATGACTCACAACCACATCGGTTTCTTGTTGTGAGTATTGTGGAGGTCCTCACTCTAGCTCGGATTGTCAAACAAGGAATCCATTTCCTTGTTACGATTACGACTCTTCGTATCAAGACCAACCTCCACAATACCAAATGATTCACGACTCCTCAAAAACTACTCCTTATCTTCTTGGAGACTAGTGTTATTAAGAACAGGAGGAGTCGTAAATGTCCTCCCAAGATAATCCAAATGAAAAATCCATGGAAGAATTGTTAGGCAAGAGCGAGTTGCTAAATTAGATTCCCAGTTGCCTTTGAAAACTCTATTAGGGAATTAATTAAAATACAAAAGCGACCAAATCTAGCTCTCGATTTCGTTTCATTCACGATGGCGGTGATGATGAGGATACACTTGATATCCTTCAATTCTATAAATATTCATCAAGTTCATCGGATGATATCCCTTCCAAAGTCGTGGAGAAAAGACTTGAGATTCATTCTCAAACAATGTATGCTAGCTATCACACCCAAAGCTCCCACTCACTCTCGAAACATGGGGGCGAGCATCTTGACACTGTTCACGAAAAGGAATCGGACGAATTCATAAAGTCTAGTGTTGAGAACCTTGTCCCAATCCCGAGAGAGTCACAGGAACTTCGATCGATGTGTGATTCTCTTTCCCTCTTGAGTGTTCAAATGATCATTTGAAACTTTCTCCGATCTTAGCGACGATTGTGCTTCCTTTGGAAACATCGAGTACGTTGAGGCATCACTTCCACAACGATGTCGATCATCTTCTTGAGGAGTTCACCGATGAGCTCACTCACATCAATCCACTCTTTGATTTAGAAGCCGATCCGGGAGGCGAAAGTCTCATTGATAATGATCGTTCACTCACTTCTTACCCTAACAATCCAATAGAGAATGTTGATCACTTTGTTCCCGAAACATTCAAAGCTACTTTCACTAATCCTCTATTTGAATTCGACTCTGAATTCACTTCAATTTCTGAGAATCCACTCTTTGATACTCAGATTGAGGATAGTGATGAGCCCACAATGGAACAAGAGTTCACAATTTCACTTCATGTGAATGATTCTCTTCATAAAGAGTTCTCCGGTGAACTCTCTCATGACATATCTCCTCCGGAACATGATCATTTCTACTTTGATCTTGAGGATGATATTAGCTCGGAGGAAGGTGTACTCTATCGTATGAGTTTGCTTATTAATGATACTACCTTCACCCTTCCTCCCGATACGTCTACATTTGAGGATGAAGAATGGATCTTGATTGTTATCAAAACCTTTCTTCCTTTCCTCAAATATCTTGTGATTTCCCTTCATCTTCACTCCTTCGGGAATGAAGACACTATCTTTGATCCCGGCATTTTCACTTATCATTTTTTGAGCCGGTTCTATGTATATCTCATCGGTGTGGAACTTTCACGTGTTTCAAATGTTTGTCCAAACATCTTGAATGAAAGTCCGATGGAGATTGTTTCTTCCACTTTGCTTCCCATGAACCAATGAATTGGGGTCGAGTCAAGCTAGCGACTCGGAATCAAAAACAAGAGCTTAACATGGGTTTCACCCATGTGTTCCACCCTAGTGTGGGAGTTGCCCACATGTTATATATATAAGTAAAAAAAAAAAAAAAAAAATCTTCTTTCTAAATAATGGCTAGTAATATTTCCTTTTACGTTCTTTGTTTCGCATAACAGCAGGTACTTTGAATATTGAGGACAATATTCATTTCTAAGTGTGGGGAAATTCTCACGATTTTGATCATATAAATATACCAATTCCCCGTTTTGGCCAAATTTTAAAATTTTTTTAGTAAGTGTTATACACTTTCACAACTTGGTTATCGATCCACCATGTATGTAAGACAAAAGGATTGGCTAATCCGAGAGCAAACGGCTCTTGGTAAAGATATCTCAAATCCGTTTATATGGCTTGCAATTTGCCCAAAATTGTATGGTTCTCAACTCACCATATCCTAAAAAGTGAAGAGTTGGCTAGCCCGCAAGATTATGGCTTGTGGTAAAGGCGATGGAAAATCCATAATTGGTAATCGGCTCACCAAAGATAATATTGATAATTTATCTAAGAGTTGGCTAGTCCGAAGGGTGCGGCTTCGGTAAAGACAAATCAAATCCGTTGAAAGTCGGTGGTTTGCTCAAAATCACATGGTTATCGATGTACCATGGTTCTTACTTGAACCGAAACATTTGGCTACTCCGAAGTAATGGCTTTTGGTAAAGAGATTCAAATCCATTATGTTTTTCAAAAGATTGCTAGGGACTAGCAATAGTTTAGTGTGGGGATTGATGAGTGTCTAAATACTCATCATTTTTGTACAATATAAACGCAAAATCATCGAAAACACTCGAAACACATCAAAATGATCAAAATATCACAAATCAGTGTTTTATGTGTTTTAAATGCAAAAATATCAAAATCAGATGAAAAACATATCAAATTTGCAAAAATTGCAGTTTCAGTCCCCTAAGTTTCAAAAGTTGTCAAAAACAGTCCCTAAGCACATAATTTCAAAAGTAAAGTCACCAAAGGTCCTTTTTAAATCATAAGTTGTCAAATTTAGTCCTTTGGTGAAAAATATCAAAAGTTGAGAAAATTACAAAAATGGTCTTCCAAGTTTGAAAATTGGCAAAATTGGCCCTTGGAAAATTTGAAAATGGCAACTTTGGTCCTTGCATTATTAAACTTTGTCACTTTTAGTCCTTGGAAGCAACTTTGTTGAATTGGCAGGATTGGTCCTTGATTTTCAGAAAATTGCATAATTAGTCCTTGTCATTATTAAGCCCTTTCAACAATTTTGAACCCTGCCATATCATTGGACCCTTGTCACTTAACCCTTTTGACCCTTTGATTATTAAACACTGCCCAGTCAACCAATTGGTTTGACTACACCCTTGGCGCCTAAAACACTTCACCCTCCCCACTTGAGCCCTGCAACTCCCCTGCTACACACTACCCCTCCTCACCTTATCACAAACCTTGTCCCCCCTCCTCATCATCATACCTACCTCCACCCCCACCTAGTTACTAGTTTTCAACCCCTACACTCAAATAGTCCCTTTCCCGCCAAAACACACAAAGTGGCCAAATCCCACAAAAGTTATCCAGAGGCACGGGAATCAAGTGGGAATCACTCTAAAGGACACGTGGAAAGCTTTTGGGTATAAAAGAAAGAAGAAGAAAGAGGAAACAACAAGTAGTTAGTTTTAAAATTTTTAAGCATGTCGTTTTTTATGTTCCTGTTTTAATAAAACTCTAGGATGTAATCTTTGTGTTTCATTGTAACAAACTCAAGTAGTATTATCTGTATAATGTACCTTTAAACATCAATTTCAAAGTTTAATCAAGTTTCAAGTTTTTTTGTTCACTTGTTGCAATTCTCAGTTTCAATTTCTTTTGTACAAGCTTTCAATAGCTTATTTTAAGCTCAAACACGTATTAAAGCTTTTATAACTTGTGATAAGCTTGTAACTCGATCTCAAGTAGTTCCATGGCTGGTCAACTAAAGTCAACTGTTATGCAAAAATTGGGAATGGTGATGGGTATGATTGTTGCAGAGGATGAATATGGTGTGAAATAGATAGGTTAGCTAGGATTGGGGTTCTGTTTTGGGCCTGCATAATCTGGACACATGTGAGTATCTGTCTCACTTTTAATTTTCAAGCCAAATTTGCATTTTATGCTTGTAAGTGTGTCTGTGGTCACAACTTGCTTTTATATGTTTAATTAGCTATAATTAGGTAATTTAAACTTATTTTGATCATGAAAGTAGTTAGTTAAGTATCCACTTCAGTTTTAAGTTCATTTTAGTTTTAAAAGGTGTGTTTGGTTTAGTGGATTAATCTCTTTAAGGTTGGTGCGGTGGTTGGTTCTTGTTGTTCATGCTTGTTTAGCTCTTATTAAACTCATTTGAGTCATAAAATTGAGTGACATTTGCCTATAGTCAAAATTGCCTTTGAATCGTCCATTTGCTTCCAACGTTGGAGTTTTAGCAAGTCTAAAGCTTGTTTTGTGTTTAAAATTTCATAAACTTTGCTTTTGTTAACTTCATTCCATCTCAATATATCATTTTCGGTTCAAAATCAAGATCTAAACTCAAGAAAGTCAACAATTCATGTTTTCATTAAAAGTCAAATTGAAAAATCGATTTTGGCCAAATAGGAAGATTTATCATGATCTCATCTTTGAGCCAATTTTATTGAGGTTTGGCATTTTAGAAACCTCTCTGGTCTAGTTTCTTATGAGCATTTTTGCTTAATTTTGTTAAATTTCTAAAAGCCCTAAAGAGCTTATCTAATTGCCGCATAATCCTGTGCGAGCATTAAGCAAGCCACAGGGGATTATCACTTTTGCAACTTATGCATTGAGCTTGTTAGAACTCACCTAGGTCTAATTCTTGGTTTGCACATTCTCAGCTAGGTCTTGTTCAAGTTCCAATTGGTAGGTTTCTATTTTAGCTTATTTGATTGCTTATTTTACTGCTCAAGTAGCCCCCAGAAACTGTTTTAGCTTATTAGATCAATTCATCAAATCTATTGAGCTTGTGAATCAGAGGTTGTAGCTTGTTTAAACTTGTTCCATCTTAGTTACTTTAGCATACTTAGGCTTGTGTTGGTTTGGTGCCCTTTGAACTCCATTTGCTTATTTAAGTGCTTATTTCAATAAGCACTTTCTCATCAGTTGCTTATTCCTCCACACAACCTCCTATTTTTCTATTTTCCTTTATTCCTTATATTATTTTAGACTTTTCCTGAAATTTTCAGATTTTTCTAAGGTGTTTTGCTATTTTTCTTAATTTAAATTAGTTTTTAAGCATTTTTAAATAGCATTTAATATAAAAAAATTAAGAAAAGGTTCAAAAAAATAATTTTTCAATTTTCTTAAGTTTAGATAAATATAAAAAGCCAAAAACATATTTTTCCATATTTTTCTTAGTTAAATTTGTATTTTTAAATATTTTAATTAGTTTTTAATAGTATTTAATTCCTAGAAAATAGAAAAATAATCAGAAAATTACAAAAATAGTTTTGAAAAGTCTAATTTGATATTTTAGACTTTTCTAAGTCTTAATTTTATTTTTCTAGCTTTATTTCCTAATTTCTTGTATTTTAGATAATTATTTAATAGTTAAAAATAGTTTTTAATTAATAATAATTAATTAAATAGTTATAAAATTAATTTTCTTTTACTATAAGTTTTCTTTTATCATTAGGATTGTAAAAATGTATTTTTCATATTTTTAGGATTTATATTGTATAATTTTCACTTTTTATTTTGTACGTTTACGTAATTTTAATTTAAACGTAAGTTTTTAGTTTTAAGTTTTAAACGTTCATCATTTTAAATATAGTGATAGCGTTTATTTAATAGATTTTAACTTTTTAATTTCCTTTAATTTGCATTTAAGCCGTTGTTATTTGTTGGCTTTTTCCGTAGTTAATATCATATCCAAATCCTTTTCCCGTTCAAATTCCTCGATCACTAAACGTTTGATAATCTATTGCACAACTCGCTGGGACATAACGACCCGGGGAAACACTATACTCCTCAGATCTTCATTGCATTCGTTCCTGAGCCGTTTTAAGCTGGTTACGGTCCGCCATTCACAAGTGGCGGGCTTGTGTGATTTAGCTTGACTGTTCGGGAGCGCATCAGGGGCGGACAAAAAATCATTCCTGTGTTTTTTAAGGTTAGTTCAAACTAACATGATAAGTGGTTTGGACTGGGTTGTATATAGGGTTGATCCGAAAATAGGGGCCATGGTTAAATGGTATCTATTATGTTTATTAGGATGTTAAGGAGTAATATTTTATTTCAAATTAATTTATAGTATACATTTACCCGGTTTTTATTTTCCAGAACTTCGGATGGTGGAAAGTCAAGCCTGTTACTGTTAGTCATATGTTTAGCTTATTATCTTCTAAAATCTTCTTGGTTTGTTTGTAGACTTTGTAAATGTCAGGCAAATATGAAACTTTGGATTAAAATTTACAAAAAGAATAACCAGTTAATGTTTTATATGACTAACGGGGGACATGTGTCTTGTTTAAAGAATCATTTCACTGAATTTCACTTAATAATATTATTTTAAGATAGTGGATACCGGAAGTATGTCAGCAAAGAGTTGTATTTAAGTTATTGAGTAGATTAAATATTATGAAGAATTCCACTTACATGATCAGGCTACAAGAAACAAATTATTAGTCGAGTACCATAGATGGACTAAAAAATTTGACTTTGGTCGAGTACTCCGGATCAAAACTAAGCATATAATACTTAAGTACGCATAACCTGTGCAAAATATATGATTCTTTATAGTGAAAAAAGCCCGTGCATCGCACGGGCCATGCTATTTTCCTCCATAACTTATCGTATGGACTGCAAATTGAAATTCTTCGAAAACCAACACTATCAAGTTTCACTTGCCTGTTACTAAAACCTTAACATGTATCTCCATAGTTTAACAAAGAATTTTCATTCAAAAATTAGTGTCACATTGATAAGATATTTACTATCACACCCCAAAAATGGCGCAGCGGAAAGGCAGTTACAGGGTATGACTTCATGATCAAGAACACAAGGTGTCTAAATAGAGAAATACTAAAAGTGCATAACATGCGATAGATCATAGTCGCAAAACTCCCACAACCGGGATAATTACATAATCTAGAAATCTAAACATAAGTATTAAGTCAAGTACATTCATAAGGGAAAGTCAAACATGTAACTCAACGAGATACATCCCGGGATGGTCTTGTCTTAAGTCTCGCTAAGGTAGGCCAATGCTCAACCTTCTAAGAACTTCGATTTTAGCGCCTGAAAATGGATACTCGAAAATGTCAACATGAAGTTGGTGAGCTCGTAGGTTTGAAAGTAAACCACGAAGTTGTGTTCAATGTAAAGTGGGACAATAGTGTGAGTGATAACAAATTACAAGCATAATATTGAAAACAGTAATAGTGTCGCACCAACTAAACGTATAGTGTTTCCTATACATGTAACCAATATCGTGTGGGGAGCTACCCTAATAGATCTATCATCAAGTGGGCCCTCAGCAGAGAGTTAACAGTTGCGCAGTCAAGAACTCAACAAAGCAAAACGTTTCATAGCATATAATCGTATCATCACAAATATATGTCTAAAATCATGTAAAAGTAAATCACAGCATAAATTATTTTAAAAGCATTGAGTACCATTTTCCACCAAGGAAATTATAGTGAAAAGGGGCTACGAAACTCACCTCAGCATATAGCAATGAATAGTAACTTAGGCAACACAAATAATGTCAAAAAGCAAGGCACAACGATACACGAACGGCACAACCTAATAATCATTGTTTGTCTCAGAATATATCTCAAAATACTATAATATACATAAGTTTTAAAAAACTAACGTATTTTAGTTTTCGTGGATGACTTGAATTATTATTTGTGTGACAACTCGTAAATTCCTCGATGCGTCATAATTGGAGAAACGTCGATTTGAGCTATCGTTTGATTTAATTTGAGACACGAGTCATATTTTATATCGTTTTTATTGGAATTAATATTTTAAAAACAATGGCGTAACTCTCGAGTCACGAATCCCTCGTTTTCTAGTCAAAACGAGCCCCGAACCTAGTATAACGAAAGTTTTACAAAGTTTCACTTAGGGTCCTTTGATAAGTTATGAAACCATCCCTCACACTTTCCATTTTACAACTTCAATCCCTCCTGGGTATATAAATACCCACACCCCTCACCCTTTCTCCCATTTCATCACCTTCACTCTCTCTCTACAAAACACACACTCTTTCTCTCACTAGAAAATCCGGCCACCCATCTAGGGTTCCGGCGCCGTAACTTTTTCCGGCCAACTTCGCGTCCTCCAATAATTACACCACCCATCCCATCTTGTAGATCGGGATCCCGTGGTTCCATTTTCATAAAACACTCACGCTCAATCCCTCTCACGCGCTCCACATCTTGATTTTAAGATTCGGACAACTAGGGTTTTATTGTTAATCGATGGTCAAAGGTTCAAGTGGTCACGAGTTGTACTCGTGAAGACACCACCGACTCTCCTCATCTCTTTTCCTCTCGGTAACAACCTAAATTGTTTCTTTATTTATATTTTCTATTTTCGGACCAACTAAATATGTTAATTTGAGTTATGTTTCGTGGTTTCATGTATAAAAGATGAGAAACGAGTCTTGGAAAAATGATTTGTAAAACGAATTTAAAACCGGTTAGAGAGAAATTTTACAAAAAGGTTTCGTGTGGTAGCAATTGTGAAAACAAGTATAGAAGCAGTAGGACAGATATGTGTGGTAATAACATGGGTTAAAGTGAGTGTGTCATATCTTTTTGGTGTTCAGTGGGTGCAATGAGACCCTGTGGGAACTCGTTTGTGTTGATAGCATTTGTCCAGGTCTAAATCCTATTTGATCATTGTTGTTCCGGGTCCATGGGAAACCAATTAGAGGCTAGTATGTTTGGTCAGTCCAGGGTATGACTGATTTGGTAAGTATTTTCGGGTCAAAGACCCATGGCTGGGTTGTGTTAATAGGTTGGTGTTAGTCATGTTATGCGCAGTCGTCGTGTGGCAGGTCCTATTATTTTGAGATATTGGCTATAGGCTTAAACATTATAAACATGTCATTATTTACAAGTTTACGAATAAATTTCATGATAACATTATGGTTTTGAATAACTCATATCGTTATTGGTTGGGTTTGTGATGGACTAAGGCTCATTGTTGAATGATTATATATGTTTAGGTTTGGTTAAGTAAGTGAGCTAGTATACCTTCCATATTGGACTAAGACATATTAAAACAAATTAACTTATACTCTTAACTAGCTAATTTTATGTGACAAAACCGGAATGAACGATACTAGACTCGAACGAATAGTGAACAAGTTATTTGTAATATGGTGAGATAAACATTTAAGAATTAAATATGTTAATAAAAATTGATATCGATATTTCGTATATGTTATAAGACTTAACTACGTTTTATAAACTTGGGATAACTATTGACAACAAGTTATTTGTAAAATGGCGTGGTAAACATTAGAACTAGATACACTAACAACGGATATCAAGTATACATTATATGGTGTAACTACGGTCTATAATTTTGGAATAACGTTTGATAAGGTTTTAAAAGGTACCTTTTTGAGGGGTCGTTTAAGCCCTTATTTGATCACTTTTGTATCCGTTATTGCTTAATATCGTTCCTTTTCACTTTTTAGGTCTCTTGAAGGCAAAATGCTGGAATGACATTTATTTGGACGAAAAGGCGCGATTATACGAAGAAAATGGCCAAAGTCAGAATCGAGACACTCAAAGATGCTGAAAACATAAGGTGACGGCGTCAGGTGTTAATTGCGGCGCCGTCGGAGGATCTTTGTGACGGACGTAAGCCAAAACTCCCATTTTCAAGTGACGACGTCAAGTTATAAAAGAGTAGGCCGTCGCAACTCGCACGGCCTAGATGTAATCCAGACGGCGCCGGTCAAGAGGATGGCGTCACAAGCATAAGATGACGCCGTCGCAAGTCTAACGTGGCCAAGACGAAACCTTAATGACGGTGACACGACGCGTCACAAAGCATAAGGTGATGCCGTCAGATGTAATATTATATATAGAATCCGAATTTTTCAAGATTTAGTGTGTAGTCTTTTGGAGTAAAACCTAAACCGAACCAAGGTCATCTTGTAAAGTATTTTAGGGTTCCAAACCCTATCTTACACCAAGATAAGTGTTTTACATCATTAATACAATTATGTCTTTGATTATTTGTGTGTATGCTTGCATGTTTTCCATGTCCGGCTAATTACTTGTGTGTTTGCTTAGGGAATATGAAACTTAATTATTGAATATTGATTGGTTGTCTCTTATTTTAGTTGATTAATGATCTAGTAATGCGATAGGTCATTCGTTGTGTACTTAATGCTTGATTAAATCTTTGTGAACCTTAGATATGACTCCTTGAGTAGTTGTAAGCTAAACCATCCAAAGAGTGCCTTAGAGTAAGAGTTTATCATCCCTAGTGGGTTTTGTAGACGAGACCCTTTGGTAAGTTCAAAGAGTTAGGGAGAAACGCATACCCTACAACCTTAGACACACAACGCAACTAAGAATAAGGACGTGACAATTCAACCACCAATAGGAGATAATTAAGGAGTAGTAAAACCTAAGTAAACACATCTTTAAACTATCATACGAGCACACATTAATTAGACATAGACTACATACACCTTAGATTAGATAATTAGATAAGTAGAGTAATCGGTAGAAATACCAACCCCCCAAATTCAAACCCCCGAGATTCATACCTTTCCTTTCCAAAAAAAAAATATAAAAAGATAAAAAAATAATCTTTCTCAACCACAACCTTAGCGTAGTAACTTCTCACTAGCATTCCTATTCCCCTAGAGAACGATATCAATTCCCGTGGCTTACCCTAATACTACACTACAACGATTAGGTTCACTGCCTAGGGTGTTGAAAAACTTGCTCGACGAAAAGGAAGTTCCTTTGACCCCGAACGACGCGTGTAGCGTTATCAAGTTTTTGGCGCCGCTGCCGGGGAATAGAATAGCTAGTTAGTAGTCTACCTCGTTTAGGTTTCTTTACTTGATTCCTATCAAGTAAACTTTTTTTCTCATTCTTAGCTTTCTCTTAGTCTATCCCCCTTCTTCGTGACCTTTGTTCGTAATCCCATAACTTTTCATCATGGAAGGTGATAACCACCCACCATTCATCAACCCACCACCAATTGACCCGCCAGAGCCCGTACTCTTGGTGAATACTCGAGACCAAGCCACTTAGGTTATAGGAACACCATTGAGCTTCCCGACCAAGCCCAAACTACGGCCCTGCGATCCGACACCATCCGGTTGGTGCAAAACGGATGTGCATTCCACGGACTTCGTTCCGAAGATCCAAATCAGCATCTGATGGATTTCCAAAAAATTGTCGATTCCATCGACCTTGATTCTACTACTGGGAGACCACGCTACTGCCTCTTCCAATTCTCTACGGGACCAAGCTAGTAATTGGCTTGAGCGACTTCCACGGCTCCATCTCAAGTTGGGATGATCTTACCTCGCTTCCTTGCTCAATTTTTCCCAACGGGAGAACCACTAAGCTTAGGAATGACATCTTGATGTTCCAACAACGCCAAGGTGAATCTCTATGAAGCATGGACTCGATTCAAGGACTTACTTCATAAAGTCCCTCATCACGACATTGATCTTTGGCTCTAAGTCCAACTTTTCTATGATCATGTCAACTTCCCACCAAGCGATCCATTGACCAAGCGGCCGTGGAAAACTTAGTGATCTCACCGCTGAAGAATCATGGGGTATAATAGAGGACCTCGCCTCTATGACAACGAAAGTTGGGATGACCCTCGTGAGCTGCCCAAAACCGTTAAGGCAATCTCCTTGCCTCCCCTTAACTCACAACCTTCCGACCGTAGGATGATCAAACTTGAAGATCAAGTTAATTTCCTAATGAGTTCCTACGAAAATTCTAAGTCCTCACGTCAAGTGAATAAAATCACTCTACCTTGTGAGTTATGTAGTGGTCCCCATGACACTCGTGATTGCGCAAAACTTCCTGAACAAGCTTTTGCGGACTACGCCTCCATGCGTACCGATGGAGCGGGAGAGAAGTGGTACACTTTCAAGCCCGAACAAAACAGCTTAGGAAACTCTCACAACCCCTCATGGAGAAATCACCCTAACCTTAAGTGGAACCAAAACTCAAGCACACCCCAAAGCTCATCTAGTCCACCTAATAGGTTCAACTCTCTAAACACCGAGAACCCCACTAATCTTGAGGCAATTGCATCTAGATTCCTGTCATCTCAAGATACTCGATTGACTAAGCTTGAAGCCGATTTTAAGCAAAGACAAAGCGAGATGACAAACAAGCTTGATGCCTCTTAAAAGCCTTCAATGAATGTGAAGTTGGAGCACTCCCAAGTGATACTATAAAGAACCCAAAAGTGAATTCGATTTGCCGACTTCATGTTCTTGTTCACCATGGAGAACACACATCCATGCCCCTCACACCCAATGGTTCACTCGGTAAACACTATCAAAAGGGTTCCAAGCCATCCAAAATGAGGTACCAAGGCCCCGCACCATTGGTGGAACCTACTCTGAGAAACCCACAACCAAGAATCCAAACCTAGTTTAGAGGAGGAGTACAAGGAACTCCATCAAGAAAACCGATTCTTGAGGTCTTAGCTCATGCACCTTATTATAATGCTTTAAAAGAAAATTATGAGTTAGAACTTAAGCTTGAAAACATGGGTCCGCTTTTGTGCGAAATAATTTACCTAAGAAGTTAGACGATCCCGGCTATTCACTCTTCCGTAGGCTTGGAACTTCCAAACCTCTCGACGCCTAGCGACTTAGGGTCATGCATCAATCTTGTTCCGTTGTCCTCCATAGAAGCCTTAACTTAGGTAAAATAGAACCAACGGAAACCATCTTAGGTCTAGCGGACGGTAGTGTTGCACGTCCGGTAGGAATAATAAAAGACATGGTAGTACACGTAGGAGAGTTGACTCTTTCGGCCGACTTTTATGTGCTAGACATGAATAAGGACCCGACATGCCCATTACTAGTAGGAAGAGGATTCTTAGCTACCGCTAGTGCCATCATCGATTGTAAGATGTCCAAGATAGTGGTAGGAGAGGGAGTGCTAGGTCAATTTACGATGTCAAACGCATACGTATTACAAAGAAGAGGAAATCCCACATGAGATTAGGTTGGATAGAGAGCCTTCTAGATATGGACCTTGGATAGATAAGAACCTCATAGGCCCCAAAGACCTTTTTACCTTGATGAAGCCTTCACTAGTAAAGAAACTTTCCAAGAAAAAGAAATGGCTAGGGACATGGAAATGAACCCGCTCGAGGACGCTTTAGTATTTAGGAAGATGACCGAGTTCCTAGGAAGCTTGCCCACAACCTTGTCATGAATAAGTGGAAAGTTGAGAAATCTAAACACAAATGGATTGGGATAGACCGCCTAGTGACGGTGATGGAGAGTGGCACATTAGGATAACAATCTATGATCCCGATGGAGAAGTTTGAAAAGGCATATCTAACCGAACGTACTACTAGGAACTTGAATGATAAGTTTGATCCTTATGACATTGTTGAGGATAGGCTTACTTATATCGGTGCGTAGGAGCACGACTACAAGTCTAGCTACAAGACTCTTAAATAAAGAAAAGCGCTTCGTGGAGGCAACCCATGCTTAATTGTTTGCTTGTTAGTGTCATATATCTTTTATTGATTGTTTATTCTCATGTTTAATTTTGTAAAATGCTTTATTTTGTTTTTAACCTCGCCTTAATTGCATATAAAGGTATTTTACATAAGGGATAAGTGTAGGAGAATTACACACGTTTTCAAGGAAACGTAAACATGAGAATAACAATTCACTAAAAGATATATTTGTGTGTTTGTTCGAGTCAAATGCTTGTATCGAGCCATAATGGATGTTTTGCGAAATTTTTCCAGATTCTAAAGATGTAAATTTTCCGAATTTTTCCAAAATCGCACCGCTTTTTGTCAGATCGCAACCGACCGGCGCGAAGGAGTAAAACAACAGATTACTTTTTCTCGCTTTCGAGCTACTTAAAAATTGGAATTTTCCGTGTCTTAATTTTCTAGAAATTTTGTAAACATCCATTCCACAAGCATTATATCCTAGTTTAAATCGAGTCTTATATATATTATTACCGATTTTACGCGAAGGTTTCGTTTATTTTCTTCAAGTGTGCAGTTTAATTTATCAAGAAGAAGTTACATAAGATTGGAAGGAGCTTTTCACGATAAATTCTTCTTGAAAGGATTTAACCACCACTTCACACACGGATCCTACCGAGCTAATCGGGGGAGTACTAGTTTCTTTCTTTTTAATTACCTTCCAATTATCATAACTTTGATACTTTCGGGAACATTGGGGTCTATGTTCGGTTTAAGTGTAGGAGGGAAAATAAAACGGAACTTTGAAACTATGCTTATCCTTGATTATTTGCTTTGTCCAATTGTATTTGTGTAATAAACCATGAGAAAATGTCGGTTAGGGTAATTTTGGCACCAAATTTAAAATTTTCATGACATATAAGAGTGGGCCATTAGTCTTAACAAAAGCGCCTCACGGATAGGAAGTTGCATGACTAGCACAAAAACCCTTTACCACCTAAATTCCACCCAAAATGTGAGGATCGCCTTAGATTAGTAGGAATTAAAAGCATTCATCTTTAATGCTTAGAGTGTGAACCGTAGTATATTAGATTCTAGAACTTGTTTTGTGATGCATTCCGAGATCGCAAGTAAGACTACACTTGTGTAGTTAGAAATAACTAAATGATAAGAGGCATTAGGATAACCCTTGTTTGATACCGTAATATAATTACTTCTCCCACATCGGTTGAGTAATTCCCCACACCCTTTGCGTTGTACTCATCTTTAGTACACGATACCCCTAGTTAACCCTCGAGCCTATCCTTTCGCGGTTCTCGTGATGTTTCGTTTTTCCGAATATCAATGAAGAGCATTGTTTACACCTCACCCCCAAATATACACCCAAATCGCCTTAGCCTACCCTCAGATGCACTCACTTTTAGTGCATTATTGTTATCACCCTAAACCCTTAGTTCAATTATCTAGTTGCTTGCATGAGTTGCTAAGTCGAGTCATATCCTTTGTATACGCTTTTGGGACGATTGGGATTCATGGGAAAAGTTAAAGTTTATGAAATGACGGAAAGGAACGTTAATTCAAATTCCCTTTGTTTGCGTAATAATGTACCCCAATTGTTTTGATCTTTTCAATTCAGTCAAATTAGTGTTAGAGTAATAAAACTCAAGTGTAGGGATGTGCCTATAAATCCCTATTATTTTTATGTTACCAGAGGATGGTAGAGTAAAAGTGTATGAAGAAAAAAATCGAAAAAATAGAAAAGAAAAAAATAGAGTGAAAAAAAAAAAAAAAAAAAAAAAAAAAAAAAAAACGGCTACCATCCTACATCTATCCTTTAAATTTATGTTTGTTTATTTCAGTTAGCTAGAGTTTAGAGTGTCGATTCTTGGCTTAGCAACGCCATTCTTCGTATGCTTGTAACATAAGAGATTTTTGACCTACCACCACTATATAGCCTATCCCACCAAACCCTTTGTTTCCCTACCGTAAGCCTAACATTACAACCCTTTAAAGACCTCTTTGATAGTCTTTCCTAGGTGCTTACGCCAAAACGATGAAGGTTTGATCTATTCTCAAGCCTATGGTAATCTATGTACTAGGACCGGTTAATGAGTGTTTATCTTCCATTTCCAATTTGTTATATTTCATATACACCCGAGAGATGTGAGTATCCAAACACCCCATGTGAGGTGCTAGTATGTGATTTCCGTGCTTGTTATGACTTTTATGGGCTTATATGTGTTGTGGACCGCTTTTGAACGAATGCTTCATGACCCTAACTTATAAATTAATTGGCTAAA
This sequence comes from Chrysanthemum lavandulifolium, assembly GCA_022545495.1. Lineage (NCBI taxonomy): Eukaryota > Viridiplantae > Streptophyta > Magnoliopsida > Asterales > Asteraceae > Chrysanthemum > Chrysanthemum lavandulifolium. The sequence continues at coordinate 16,907,705 of CM040242.1, read as the reverse complement.
GCACATTTGCTTGAGGACAAGCAAATACCAAGTGTAGGGATATTTGATAAGGTTTTAAAAGGTACCTTTTGAGGGTCGTTTAAGCCCTTATGTTAGGAATTAGAAATTCCCAGTATTAAAGAGTCGGTCACCTCAAGTATATGTAATCGTTAAGCTCGTAGTCATAGTTCTTTTAAGTTATGTAGTAATTTAGTTAAGTAACACCGTGGAGGACTGACGGGTCTTTACCCATCTGTATGCCCGATCCATGACCCATAGTGTGGCGATTTGTGTAAGACTATAAATACTCTCTACCTCCCAAGGTAGAGAGTTGAGCTCATAATAATATCTTTCACTTTCTCTCACTAAGTTCCCTAAACCTCTAACTTTCTCTCTAGAATTCCATCTTATACGCCACCTTGTGTTATGGTTTGATGTGTATGTGAAAAGTTATATCTTACAATTGGTATCAAGAGCCATGGTTAGATCATATCTTGCACATCTTTGGATTTATAGTGGTTTTAGGTGGTTTTGAGTTTGAAAAGTTTAGTGGTTTTTGCATCATTTGGTTGATTTCTTGTGTTAAAGTTTGAATTTTGTTGGTACTTTTGTGTTTAGAATCATCATAAGTGTTTAGGTTTTCATTTGGTAAGCTTGAATCATCTTGGTTGGGTTGTTTTCGGATTGAAAAGTGATGTTTATATGGTTTTTCATGGTAGCGAGTTAGTTCACGGATAATCTTTCTTCATAGCGACTTGCTTCATTATTTTGTAGCGAATTACAGTGTTAAAAGCTAGCGAGTTAGAGCTAGCGAGTTAAAGGACAAGTAGTGGACTCTCACCACGGGTAGCGACTTGTGGTAGCGACTTGGTCAAGAGTGAGTTGCTCTTTAGCGACTTGTGTTTCTAGCGACTTGTGTAGCGAATTGTCGCCAAAATTTGGTTAGCGACTTGGTCCGTAGCGAGTTACTATTTAGCGACTTGTTTTTCCGTTAGCGACTTGGGATTCTAGCGACTTGGTCGCCTAGCGAATTAATTGGTAGCGACTTAGTGGATTTGTTTCTAGCGACTTAGAGCTTTATCATCTAGCGACTTGAGTGATTGTTTACGGTTTTCTCTTGATTTAGTAAAATCCGTGAAAGAATCTATTTCCGGTTTAATCATTGAGTTATAAAATCCCGTATAATCGATAACATGTCCACCAACGTCCCTACCATCATCTCCACGATTGCCGAGGATGTACAAGCAAATGGATCGATACTGCCCACCCATGCTTGATGAATCGACTACGATTCTTGGGCTCAACGAATCGATTGTATTGCCTTGGAAAGGAAAATGGTGTCAATATTCTAAAATCCATTGATGAAGGACCATATCGAGTTGAAACGACTAGAGACATACTTGATACTAATGAAGATGGTACTCCTATTTACGGAATGGATGGACCTAAGATGTATGATGAGCTTGATGATAAGGAGAAAAGAGATTTGATGCGATATCGTGGCTTCAAACATTGTTCTTCAAGGTCTTCCTAAAGACATCTACAAGTCGATCAATCATAACATCAAGCAAAGGCGCTTTGGGATAATGTTAAGATGCTTCTCTCGTGTTCGTAACTAACTATGGAAGACAGAGAATCCCAACTCTATGACGAATTTGAGCACTTCAAGATGAAACCCGATGAGAGTGTCTATGAGTACTATGTGAGATTTCATAAGTTAGTTAATGACATGAGGAACATCGAATGACTATGCCTAACATTCAGCTTGAATTCAAAATTTGTGAACAACATGAATCTGAATGGCACAAGTTTGTTACCGTGAAGCTTACTAAAGGATTGAAGAACACAAACTATGAGCAACTCTATGCCTTCCTCCTTCGAATGAGAGACATGCCATGTTTGAAAATTGATTCTCAATCGGTTCAAAACCAACCAGGAGAGACAAGTTCGCCTAATGACTCAACAAATTTTCTACTCAAACATTGGAATCACAACCAAAGCATCACAAGTCATACCCTTGGGTAATGGTAATCACAAACTCATTCCCGATCCTATGTTCAAACAAGTCGATGCCGATGCACGCGTGGATAACATTGTTAATCAACTAGCTCTACTCATTAGTCAAAACATGAATTCTCTCACAAACCAACAACAACCTTCGAATCGCATCTAACCCACATAATCAAGCCACCGTTAAAGATGGAAGGATCGTGGTGCAACCATTCAGAAAGACAAGATGATCGGGGAAGAGGTGGAGCCGGAGAGGTTATGTTGGAAACCGAATCGAGGAAGAAATGGTAACCAAGGTCAACCTAAGCCAATCAAATGCTACAACTGTGGTGGTGAAGGACACATTGCAAGGAACGCACATCTCCAAAGCGCCTCGAATCCGACATTACTTGAGATAAGATGTTCTTGGCACAAGCTCGGGACAATGGTGTGCGTTGGATGAAGAGGAATTGTCGCTTCTTCTTGAGGGCAATGCAAAGACCTATGATGCGTATGTGGATGAGCAGCCTATTCAGGAGATAGGTCACAATCATCGAATGCCTTTCAAGTCGCCGACCGTGATGCTTACGACTGATGTAGATGATGGACCCATCGCACACACAATCTTTATGGCTAGCATCTCTCCAATGGTTTCTCCCAAGATCTCTTCCTCACCACAAGTCGGCACATCCAAGGACAAACTCATCTCGAGGTATTAAAACTATACGATGATGTCGATGTGCAACAGATGCATGACAAAGTACAACCAATCGAAACTTTTGAATCAAATATTGAAAATATTGGTAATATCAATATTGTCCCATACGATCAATACGTGAAACAAAGTGAAAGTGAAATTGTACCAAGTGGTGCATCTTCTGCGATCAACAATGACTATGTCTTTGATGAATACACCGCATGTGCTCTAATGATTCCATAATTTACGAACTAAATGCCTATAAGGAACGTGTTGCTATTTATGAACAACGTGCAAAATTTGAGTTAACCACTCGTGAGCGTGAAATGGATGTCCAAGTGAGTACAAGAATTAGAAAAAGTAAGTTTAGAAGAAGTATTGAAACAAGAATTAAATTCCTTGCAAGAAAAACTTTCTAAAACATCTAAACAAAAACAAGAACTTCAAGAAAATGTGAAAATGCTTAAGCAAGAATTTAATGCAAAGGAATCAAAACTCTTGAGAGATTTTTCTAATCTAAAACCTTGAAAACAAACTAGAAAACAAGTCAGTACATACAAGGAAACACCATTCGATCGCCACATGGTCACCAAACATCGTGTCTTAAGCGATAAGCATAGCATTCCCCGGTTGAGGAACCGAATCCGAGGTAATTAAAAGGCTAGAAATGCTCATAAGGTGCTTTATGATGGAAATGAAATCCTTAAGCCTAGACAGAATCCTAGTTGCGTTGAATGCACCGAGGAAGATAAGAAATCGACGAAATCACTAGGAAAAGATGAATAAGAAACAAAATGATCCCAAATGCAAAGAAAAAACATAAATATCACTCCTCATGATTATAAGAAGGAAAAGCGGATTGCATTAAACAAGTTTAAGCCTCGGACTTTGTTGACTCCCAACAAGTTTTCGGAAAATGGATCTAGATAAGCGAAAGTCGAAAATATTGTAGAAACAAACCTCCCTTCGAAAATGCCTAGAGCAACCGTGTATCCTCCTAATACACCTATGCATCTTGTACCTAGAACAATTGCCACTAAAAGCAAGACATTAATTAGCCAATACGTTATATTCCAACTATTTGTTGATTTTGAGAAAACTTGCAAGAAAAGGATCACTCCCACGGTATAATCTCAAGGTGAAAGAGGTTTTGAACAAATGAAAGAATGTTATTTAATCGAGGTCATGCCTTTCTTTAAACTTCTAAAAGATCACTTTGAGAGTCTTAAAAAGGGGTAGAAGTTTATATTAAGGGTATGGAAAAGGAATTTGATGCAATGGTTCTTGAAGTTAGTGATTATGAGCGGCACTAAAATATAATGAGATTGAGAGAAAGAACTTGCATACATTAAATGAGAATCTTATTCTTGAATGTGTTGCTCAAGATGTGTTTTCATCGCTTCAAATTGCTCTATTAATGCTTCCAAATTTCATGAATTATCTCGGCCTCGAAAGTCTCCCATGATCGTGTCATTGAGCTTGAAAAACTAATTCTAAACTAAACGAGAAAATTGAACTGGATGATCACGACACTTTGGTTAAACATTTTTCTAAACTAGAAGTTGAGTATTTTAATTTACAACTAAAATATCAACATCTCAAAGAAAATGTCAAAATTCAAATATCAAGACATCTTCGGATGCTCCGAGTTTGATGCACGCTTTTTAACAAACGTGATGAATGATTCAAGCTCGGCAACACGATCGAGAAAGTTGAAAGCCCAAATCTCTCAATTAAAGGGCCAAACGAACAATATGACAGCTCCCAAATGCCTCCTTCTTTAGATTCTCGAAATTCTCAAACGTTTCATCTTCAAAACCTAGTAAATGCTTTACAAAAGGAAAACGAAAGTTTTCGGAAGAAAATGAAAAGGTTAAACGTCATTTCAATGAGTTGTTTGAATCAATTAAAGTCACTCGTAACAAAAACAACGAACAAATAACTTCATTGCAAAAGGAAATTGAGAATCAAGAGTCGTAAAAGGAAAATGCCAATGATCAATGAGGAGAATGTTGTATCTAAGGTTCGCTCTAGTAATAAATATGCTTTATCTGTGACATATGTCCCCTCATCTAAGGAATAACAAACTTGCCATTCAAACATATTTCTCATCCCTTAAGGATTGCTTAGAATGCTGCGTGAGATTGTTGAAGAGGATAAGCTAGAGAAACCTCATGATAATGCAATTGGACATGCATGCTCATATGCCAAACGATCTCAAGAAATCTTAGAATGTTTGATCACAATATGCCCAAAGACATTAGGTGAGAGAGTTAACCCTTTGATTCCATGCTCGATGCCTAAGGCCAAACATGACATGCACTCGATTCCCAATGGCTTGAATGTGAGAAGTAGTGTACCATTGAGTAGTTGATTCTAGATCCATCAATGCTAAGAAAGAGAACTCAAATGTGCCTTCTAGGAGTACTAATCTCAAGACATCTAGCTTTGCGAAGTGAACCGTAGTGCACTGCATGTAGTTCGGATCCCAAGACATCTAAACAGTGGTGCAAAGAGTAGTAAAACAAACTAATGTTCCCATTCCTCTATAGGAGTAATCATGACATTAAAGGGAGCAGTCAAAGTCTCAAGACAATACAAGGAATGATAGGACCTCTCAAGCTAAGAATGTGCACTTGGAAGAAAGTAGAAGAACAATCTAGGAACCTTATGTTTGAATCGAATAAAACGAATCGTGTTGATTCTAGTATTAGCCATAAGCGCATCGTAATTAATTCAATTCGATACTATTTGCAAAACTTGTTCGATGTTTGCTTGAATTCGCTTTCTAATCATGGATGTGATGTCAATGCTTTGCCTAATGATGTTAATTGTCCAATTAATATTGTTAATGCTAAAACTCATACTAAAAAGGCTAAAAGGCAAAAGCGAAAGAGAGTTAGAAAACAATGGAAACCCACAGGAAGAACATTCAAAGAATAGGCTTTTATTGATACACGTTGGTCATAAGACTAATCGATAATGCCCACTAGAAAATGGATGCCTCTTGGTAGAACTATTCCCTTAAGAAGTGGTCACATCTGTAAATAGGGTTAATCTGAGACACTAGTATTGCATCTATTCACAACGATTCCATTACCTCACCGTCGATATGAATGCTTCTATTTCGTGTGGGTGGTCCAACTGCTACTAACCAAATGGAACCCATTCTTGCATGGGGATCCCAATTATCCGATTATCCATTCTTGTCTCGTGTTCAACCGCAGATCGCTCAAATCGCTCGTGGTACCGGACTCAGCCGCTCCAAGCATATGATTTGGAGACCGTCACGCTCATGAACTTCGTGAGCAAATTCATCGGATCATTAGATTTGGTAATGATCATTTCGGTGCTATTATGGGTTATGGAGATTATGTTGTTGGTGATAGTGTCATCTCCGAGTGTATTATGTGGAAGGTTTAGGTCATAATCTGCTCTGTTGGTCAATTACGTGATTACGATCTAGAAGTAGCCTTCGAAAACATACCGCTCGTTAGAGATCTTAATGGTAAGGAACTGCTGAAAGGAACTCGTGGCTCAAACCTTTACACCATCTCTATCGATGACATGATGAGAGCTTCACCAATCTGCTTGTTATCAAAGGCTTCAAAAACAAAGTCATGGTTATGGCATCGTCGTCTCAATCACTTGAACTTGGCACCATCAACGATCTTTCCGTAAAGGACTTAGTTGTAGGTTTACCTAGACTAAAGTATGAAAAGGATCATCTTTGTTCAACATGTCAATTGGGAAAAAGCAAGAAGTATGCCCATAAACCCAAACCCACTAACTCGTCACGAAGTTCTTCATATGATTCATATGGATTTATGTGACCAATGAGGTGCGAATATCTTTGGGAAGAAATATGTGTTAGTTGTGGTTGATGATTATTCTAGATTCACCGGGTCAAGTTCTTAAGGACAAAGGATGAAACTCGATATCATCATCAAACTCATCAAACAAATGCGAGTTAGACTAAACAAAGCCGCCGAGTTATCGAGCAGACAATGGGCCGAGTTTGTCAACAAACAACTTAGTGAATTCTATGAAAGCGTTGGAATCGACCATCAAAGAAGTGTTCCACGAACCCTCCATAGAACGGTGTAGTTGAAAGACGAAATCGTACTCTTGTTGAAGTCGCTAGAACAATGCCGATCTACTCAAAGGTTCCAATGTTTCTCCTGGTCAAGCATTGCCAACGCATGCTACACACAAAATCGTTCTGATTCACACCATTCATGGAAAACTCCATATGAACTTGTCCACAACAGAAAACCTAATCTATCTTTCCTTCGTGTGTTTGGTGCCTTGTGCTATCCAACTAATGAGGTCAAGACTTGGGCAAACTTAGAGCTAAAGTCGACGGTGGAGTATTTGTAGGATATGCACCAAACAAAAGGGATACCGAATCTACAACAAAAGAACCCGAAATATCATGGAAACAATTCACGTTCGTTTGATGAGTCGAGCAATCAAATGGCTCTCGACACTCCACTGGGACCCGCACTTCAAATCAGTCCTATTGGTTCATCCTTGTTCCAAACTCCTCTCTAAACGCCATATGTACCTCCATCCAAGATGATGTAAAGAAATTGTTTGATCCAATGTTTGATGAACTGTATGAGTCTACTACTAATGAGGTGCTTGATCCCTACAACGAGAGGATGCTCATATTCCGGTGAATGAAGTCAATCCATCGCCAATATCCGAAGTCAAGAAGCACTGCTGATCCTTGATCTCATCAACAAATCATCATTCTTCAAATGTACATCATGGAAATGTTTCTAGCATCAATGATGAAGTTAATCCCTTTGCGACTCTGAAGATGCTCCATTTGAAAACATATTTGCTACTCTGAATCATCTTCGAACCACCTTCTTGAGAGACATCGACTCACCTACTTCAGTTCCTCAACAAATGCCACATGAACACCTCGGAAAATGGACTCACGATCATCCACTAGACAACATCATTGGAAATCCTCTCACTCATATCAACCCTAAGCAACTCAACCGATGCCTTATGGTGCTTCTTCAACTCCGTACTATCTAAGATCGAACCAAAAGATGTTAAACGCGGCTATGAATGAAGATAGGCGGTTCAATGCTATGCAAGATGAAATTCATGAGTTTGATCGTCTTGATGTATGGGAGTTAGTACTGCTCGGGGCGTGCTATGATTATAGCTCTAAAATGGATCTTCAAAGTAAAACTTGATGAGCATGGTGATGTGTTGAAAAACAAGGCTCGATTGGTTGCTAAAGGATATCGTCAAGAGGAGGTATAGACTTTGAAGAATCTTTTGCTCCAGCTTGTTCGAATCGAGGCAATCGTAATCTTTTGGCTAATCTTGCTAGTAAGAACATGGTGGTATATCGATGGATGTAAAGACGGCATTTACGAGCGGAGATCTTAAGGAAGTTGTCTCGCCACCAACTCAAGGATTCGTGAGCCAAGAGCATCCTACTCACGCTTATCGTTTGAAGAAGGCTCTTTACCGCTTAAAGCAAGCTCCAGGGCATGGTATGATACACTCAAAGTTTCTTCTATCAACCGGATTCATCAAAGGAGCATTGATCCTACATTGTTCACCAGAAGTCGCAAACATTTGATTCATGTTCAAATTTATGTTGATGATATTATCTTTGCCTCAATGACCCAATGGAATGTGATCGTTTTCAAATGAAATGAGTTCAAAGTTTCAAATGTCAATGATGGGACAAATGTCATTTTCTTGGGATTACAAGTTTCTCAAAGTCCGGAGGCATTTTCATTAATCAATCTAAATATGCAACAGAGATTTTAAAGAAATTTGGATTTGATTCAAGTGACCTGTTGACACCCCCATGATTGACCGAACCAAACTAGATGAGGACCTCTCGGGATCATGATTGACCAAACGAAATATCGGAGTATGATTGGATCCTCGATGTATCTCACCGCCAGAGACGGACATTTTGTTCTCTGTGTGCATGTGTGCTAGATACCACTAAAAAGCACCTTGAAGCGATTAAGCGGGTCTTCGGTATCTCCAAGGAACCATCAACATGGGACTATGGTACCCGAAGGACACGGTATGTCACTAACGGCCTATGCGAGATGCCGATCATGCGAGTTGTCAAGATACACGTCAAGTACGTGGAGGTGCTCGGTTTTGGGTGATAAGCTTGTGAGTGGTCTTCAAAGAAGCAAATGAGTACTTCTATTTCCTCTACGAGGTGAATACATAGCCATGTCATCTTGTTGTGCTCAAATCTTATGGATGAGATCTCATTATCGACTATGGCTTTGAATTCAACAAAATCCTCTGTCTCGTGATAATAAAGTGCTATTGCTCTCTCATGCAACAACGTTCAACACTCAAGAGCAAAGCATATCGACATTCGACATCATTTCATCGAGGAACAAGTGGAAAAGGTGTGGTGGAACTATATTTTGTGAGGTCCGAATATCGCTTAGCGGACATCTTCACCAAAGCTCTTCCAAGAGAACGTTTGAGTTTATTCTTCCACGTCTTGGTTTGAAAAGCCTTCAACCGTAAACTCTCAAACGCTTTCGGAGGAAGACGAAGAGTAAAGGTCTTTCTTCATCTATCTCTTGTAAATATTTATTTGAAAACAAAATACAAAATTATAAAACTTTCAAAATCCATAAAATCAAAAATTTGAAAAATCTTCAAAAAATATTGTCATTTTGTCATGTTTTTTTTTCGTTCGATAATATCTACGGTCTTTGTCTTTGTCATTCAAAGAATGACACGGACCTAGATGTTGTTCGAATTTTATAAAAAAAAAAAAAAAAAAAAAAAAAAAAATAAATTTTGGGAGAAAGAGAAACAATGGTTTATTGTCATTTTCAGGCAATAACCCGGTTTTAAAGAAAGAACAGAGCCATGTTTTATCATGTTTTCAAAATTCCATGCTCTGATTCTATAAACATTTATCTGCTGAAAACTAAATGCTTTGAAAAATAACTCGACCTCTATTTTTGATAATCATCTGGACTTATTTGTCAAAATCTCAAATCTCAATCAACAACCTATGTCATTGATTGAGGGGGAGAATGATTTCAATTAAATTATAAAGTTATTTGGCATTAAATTGTTTTCAAAAGATATACATGCATGTCTTACAAATGGAGTTTAAAGTCTTAAAATCTGATCCATATCAGTTAAAACACTTTCACAATCAAGTCACAATTCTCCTTAAAAGCTTTCAAAATCAATTTAAATCTATACGAGATCACAAATCTCAAATGATTTGATAATTGTGATCGGGGAGAATGTGTGATTTAAATTGATTTAAACCGATAATCGGGTAAATGGTTATAAAAGAATGTACATGCTATCCCCGCCCACATGTGACAAACGATTTCAAATTTTCAATGCACATGTTGAGGGGAGCATCTATCGTAAACATTTGATTTGAAACGTGATCATTCATCCTATCGTGCAAGTTCCCTCTAGTATGTGCAAAACTCTTTTCTAACCTCGAGGCACATATTGAGGGGAGCAAAATTCATGGAAACCTCATCCTTCCGGAAATGCTATACCTACTTGATCCGTTGAGGAAGTGATGTTGATATCTTTAGAAAATGGTAATCAAAAGAAGTTAATTCCTTCTCTTGCCTCCGTGTGCAAAACATTTTCAATACTTGATGCACATGTTGAGGGGGAGTTCTCGTTCTAAAAATATCAAAAACAATTCAGGTACAAAATGCTTTGTCACAAGTATCTGAATTGATTTTCAAATGGTTTTCAATTGGATCCAATGGCAGATGAACAATACCAAATTGACCGACCAACTTTACTTTATGTACGGTGATATAAGGATGATAAGGTTAGGTATTGGTTCCCACGATCCGCCGAGAATCGAGGGATCTACCGAGGGACAATCCACTAGTTAGTGTAGAAGTCCTTAGGTATGATGATAAAAGGAGAAAAATGAGATAAGGGAAGAGTGCGGACTAAGACCGAGCTAGTAATGGAATAAACCCAACAAGGTTCTAGCTATGAAGTCTCGGTAAGCAGAAGGGGTTGAAGAATTAAAAGAACTGAATGTGAAAAGGGTGAAAAGAAATAGCCCTCCATCAATTCAACCTTAGGCGTAAACCGGGTTTAATTCATATGCTACCGATGGTAACATCGGTATTGAAGACAAGACGTCATGGACCCGGTGGACGCTTGCACTTCAACTTTCCAAACCACTCAAGTTCCTCTTAAAGGACTTGTTTCATTCTCACGGGAACCGACATTATCTATCGACTTTCTCTTAGAGATGGTTGATATTGAAGAAGGAGACCTCTCCCTGTCTCCGTTATAGGATCCAAATATGCACAAATTGAGTCTAGAGCCACGAGATCATCAATAAATCTCATTAGGACACTTTCAATGAAGACTCTGTTTCACACAATGTGGAAAGAGAGATTATATCTTGAGTCCCACGCATTATCCTTGTGGTATTGCGGAACATCCGAGTGATGTGTTCACATATTCACAATGAAGATGGAAAGCCTTCGAGCCAACATCAAACAAGCTCCTGGTAGGTGGCATGTGAGATCTATTATATAGATCAACCATGTGACAACCGAACAGAAACAATGGGCGATTCAATCTCTTGAATCAATCCCGTTCGAGTTATGGATTGACGGATACCTTTGAAAAACCGGTCATTGTGCTTAAAACACTTTTCTTTAGCACATCGACCGTGTACCAATTTTTCAAACCAAAGGTGTTTTATGATTGATAATTGATTTTCAATAAAACCTTTGTTGTATTGCAAAACAATTTCTATTGAGCAATATACGATTGTTTTCAAATCTCATTTCATCAATCGCTGGACTTAAAATTGGTTCACTCACTCCGTGTTGTCTTCTTTGAGACGTTCGGTTTGAGAACGACTAGAACATTGCGAAACCACATCAAGGAGATTCTTAGGAATCCTACCCGATCACAGGCGATTTATCTTGATCAACGGGAACCGTGGGCGTATACCTCAATTCATCGAAAGTGATCAAAGACACTTTTGTGCGATTTATTGCTAATCATTGTATACAGGTACACCCGACGCTTGCGGTGATCGTAATGAAGCGGTCAATCCATAACCGCATGCTCACACTACACATTCGTCTCAAAAGAAATCATGATAAGTGCATCAATGTCTCGATATTTTCACTCCATGCTTCGCTACGCTGCGCCAATATCATGATTCAACAAATGCTTCCGCTTACTCGATGAGAAGATATCATGATCCGAGAATGTGAGCATGTCGGTCCCAAAAGTCACAACATCACAATGGATGTCTCGAGATTGTTGATAGTGATGATCTCAAATGATGGCTCGTAATTATTATCACGTGGATCAAGAAAGACCTCCACTTGGAACAACCAAACATGCAATGTGAAGAATCAATGACTACGAGTTTAAGTGCAAAGAACTTCATCAAGAATGCAAGATCAAGTGTTAATGTAATATCTATTTGTATTCTATGTAATTTTGTTACATGTTTGAGGTGACCTCCTTAGGGAGATTGTTAGGAATTAGAAATTCCCAAGATTAAAGAGTCGGTCACCTCAAGTATATGTAATCGTTAAAAGCTCGTAGTCATAGTTCTTTTAAGTTATGTAGTAATTTAGTTAAGTAACACCGTGGAGGACGGACGGTCTTTACCCATGTATGCGATCCATGCCCCATAGTGTGGCGATTTGTGTAAGACTATAAATACTCTACCTCCCAAGGTAGAGTTGGAGCTCATAATAATATCTTTCACTTTCTCTCACTAAGTTCCCTAAACCTCTAACTTTCTCTCTAGAATTCCATCTTATACGCCACCTTGTGTTATGGTTTGATGTGTATGTGAAAAGTTATATCTTACACCTTATTTGATCACCTTTGTATCCGTTATTGCTTAATATCGTTCCTTTTCACTTTTAGGTCTCTTGAAGGCAAAATGCTGGAATGACACTTATTTGGACGAAAAGGCGCGATTATCTGAAGAAAATGGCCAAAGTCGAATCGAGACACTCAAAGTCTGAAACATAAGGTGATGGCGTCAGTGTTAATTGCGGCGCCGTCGGAGGATCTTTGTGACGGGACGTAAGCCAAAACTCCTATTTTCAAGTGACGGCGCAAGTTATAAAAGAGTAGGCCGTCGCAACTCGCACGGCCTAGATGTAATCCGACGGCGCCGAGTCAAGAGGATGGCGTCACAAGTATAAGGTGACGCCGCAAGTCTAACGTGGCCAAGATGAAACCCCAATAATGACAACACGACGGCCACAAAACATAAGGTGACGCCATCGCAGATGTAATATTATATATAGAATCCGAATTTTCAAGATTTAGTGTGTAGTCTTTTGGGTAAAACCTAAACCGAACCAAGGCTGTCTTGTACAAGATATTTGGGTTCCAAACCCTATCTTACACCAAGATAAGTGTTTTACTTCATTATTACAATTATGTCTTTGATTATTTGTGTATGCTTGCATGTTTTCCATGTCCGGCTAATTTACTTGTGTGTTTGCTTAGGAATATGAAACTTAATTATTGAATATTGATTGGTTGTCTCTTATCTTAGTTGATTAATGATCTAGTAATGCGATAGGTCATTCGTTGTGTACTTAATGCTTGATTAAATCTTTGTGAACCTTAGATATGACTCCTTGAGTAGTTGTAAGCTAAACCATCCAAAGAGTGCCTTAGAGTAAGAGTTTATCATCCCTAGTGGGTTTTGTAGACGAGACCCTTTGGTAAGTTCAAAGAGTTAGGGAGAAACGCATACCCTACAACCTTAGACACACAACGCAACTAAGAATAAGGACGTGACAATTCAACCACCAATAGGAGATAATTAAGGAGTAGTAAAACCTAAGTAAACACATCTTTAAACTATCATACGAGCACACATTAATTAGACATAGACTACATACACCTTAGATTAGATAATTAGATAAGTAGAGTAATCGGTAGAAATACCAACCCCCCAAATTCAAACCCCCGAGATTCGTACCTTTCCTTTCCAAAAAAAAATATAAAAAGATAAATAAATAATCTTCCTCAACCACAACCTTAGCGTAGTAACTTCTCACTAGCATTCCTATTCCCCTAGAGAACGATATCAATTCCCGTGGCTTACCCTAATACTACACTACAATGATTAGGTTCACTGCCTAGGGTGTTGAAAAACTTGCTCGACGAAAAGGAAGTTCCTTTGACCCCGAACGACGCGTGTAGCGTTATCAACGTTGTTATACGAGTTATATTGGTTATGAGTTATACTTTATTAAACATTTTGACTAAAATGAGTTTAAATATTTTATCGTCACATATAAACTAGGGAAAAATGCATAAAAATGCATCATACTTGCCACTTTTTGTCATTGTGTGTAGCGAACTATATTTTTTATCATTGTGACACCAACCTTTTTGGAGCGTGCTATTGTATGTATTTTGTGACCATTTTACTCTTAATTTTTTCAAAATTTGAAGGGTAAAATGGTCATTTTACATGAAAAAATAGTCACAAAATACATACAATAGCACGCTCCAAAAAGGTTGGTGTCACAATGATAAAAAAAATAGTTCGCTACACACAATGACAAAAAGTGATAAGTATGATGCATTTTTATGCAATTAACCCTATTAACTAATAACGAGATAATTAGATATATATATTATCAACGAATACGGTTTTGTTTGATTATAAATGTAACACCCCCAAATCTCGGTACAGCGGAAGACTTAATCAAGTTTTCGGGGCGTTACTATTGGATTGGTATCGCACAAAAGTATAATAAAAGATAACCATTTAACCATTCAAAACCATTCCCAAATTTAAATATTCAAAACATTTAATCCAGAAGTATAAATATTAGGCCCAAAACATAGTTTAGTAAAATAGGTCCCTATAGTTTATCAGAGTTAGAAATGATCCTTGAACCACGCCTCCATGCCAAGCTTCCACTGATCAAGTAATCCAAACATCTCTCAAATACCTGAGAAATCATGCTAAAGGTCGACTTCTACTGGTGAGTTCATAGGTTTAAGTTCAACAAAATCATAGTGGACCTGTAAGAGTTGATTTGCTATGCAAGACCGATAACGCCTAAAATGAACATGTTTTTAGTAGCGTTATTGTCGGTTTGTGCATGATATTCGGCTATATTTACTCATAATCATGGTAAAAGTGCAAAGATGCGTCTATGTATATGTATATGTAGCGGTTGCGAATATTGAAGAAATGAAGTTTTATGCACATTTGGAAGCATCTAAAGGAAGGAAGTTGAGATTGGAAGCTTGTGGACTCAATGATATAGGCGTAGTGATTTCAAGCATCTACACAAGGAAAGATCAAGTTTGGCTTTGGAAATCATCAACGAAGCAAAGAATGAAGCGTAAAGGAAAAGTCGAAAAAAGTCAAAGGAGCAAAACCAGCCGCTCGGTGCAACCCGCATGACCGGATCCGGTGGGCTAATGGTCAAAGCTGTGACCGATTCGGTCGACATAGAAACCGATCCGGTTTCGATTACAGCTACACAATTCGCATTTATTGTTGTCTTAACTCCCATAATCATTGAGTCCGATCATTTCTGATATTAACTTGAGAGAACGTTTTTGGGCAGTTAAAGCAAGTGCTTTGGCTATTTAAAGGACCTAGTACTTGTATACTAGTGTGACACAACAAATAGAGTATTAGTTTACACCAAAACTCATACTTACCCATTTATTTCAACCCAAAAGCTTAGTAGTTACTGGAAAACGTCCAGAAGCAAGGAAGGAACCATTCTTGTCCATTGTTTCGGTAGTTTGGAGTTGTGCGGTGATCCTAGGTGATTGGAGGCGCGTGGTTGCTACATTCCACGATTTCTAATTCTTGTAATCACAAAAGATTAGGTATTCTATGAACTTTGTTATGGAAATCTATTCTATTGAATTGTTTGAATTACCTTGTTACGACTTGTGTTTAGATATGATTGTTTTCATGGAGTAGTTTGTGTTATACTTGTGTGTTGGAATGTGATTAATCATAATAATGTTCTCAAAATGTGATGCATGTATATATGATCTTGTTTAAATGAGTTTGTTGGAAAAATACTAGTCTTGGATTGATTTGTCAATAAAACATGTTTTAAGAAAAAGGACCGAAAGGATTTCTCTTGTGTTTTATTCCAAAAAGTGTTGTGACAAACTAGTATGGGGATATGGTGATTGACATCCACCATGTTTTGCTTATTAAAACAAGACTAGAACGTTTTCATCACGAAGGGTCGAAAGATTCGTAAGAACAAATTTAAGGAGAACATGTTGCAAACAAATGGAACTTTTATAGGATAATCATTGGGATAAGGACCGAAAGGATTACCTAAATGTTTTGTTCTTAGAATGATTTTACAAACAAATACCATGGTTGGGAAATCATTTGCTTATGATTTGTGCATCATACTAAGAGTATACACCAAACCTTTATGAACATTATCTATGGTTGATTATGAGACTTCACACAAGTATATATTTTATTCTTGATTTCGTATTTTCACTAGAACACTTATTCGAGAGAGCCTTGACAAGCTTTCTTGTTAGAAACTTTTAATAAAAACTATTTCAAAACAAAATCCCTTGGGACGATCTCGACTTACCAAAACTTTACTATTGCGGACGAGTATACTTGCTCGTATGTGTTAAAAGGTTATACTGGTTAATTCGTGATTATAAATTTTAAAACTTGCACCAACCGGAGCACATCAAGTTTTAGGCGCTTCTGCTGGGATTTTTCGTAATTTTCTTTGAAATTAGCAAATTAGTAAAAAAAAAAAAAAAAAAAGTTTTGTTACAAACTAACCGATTAGGTTGGTTAGCCAACCGAATCCGTTAGACATTCAATGAAATTTTTCTTTGGTTGAATTTTATTTCTATTTTTTTTAGTTTATTGTGTTTTGATTTCTAGAGTAATTGTGTGGTTTAATCGGTTCTTAGATTTATTGTCTTTATTTTTCTTTACATTTGTTATTTAATTAATCTAGATTTATTTATTTTAATTTTATAGTTGATGGTAATGGTTAAGAGTATCTTATTTTCAGTTATAGTTTATTTCATGATAGCATTTATTAGTAGTTTATTTAGTTTTAGTTTTGGTTTTAATTTTGGTTTTAATTAGAGTTAATGAGTTATTCAATTATTAGTTTATGAAGAGTTTTATTTAATTAACTAGAGTTAGTAATCCTTAATGCAATTAATTTGTCTTCATTATTATTATTAAATCTGTTTTTTAAAAAAAAAAAAAAAAAATTCAATCAAACCGATCGGTCGCAACCCGCAACCCGATCCGGTTCGTGTTTCGTCTAAATTTTTTCAACCAACCGATTCGGTTGGTGATCCAACCGAATCCGGTTGGAGTTTCATCTTAGAGTTTTATCATTTTTAGATTTTGAGTTTTATTTTATTTTTAATTTTGTTAGATGTCTTAGTTGTTTATTATATGTTTTTATAGTTTGTTCTTGTTTTACTAACGTTAACGCTAATCATTCGGGTTTGTTTTGTTTTGCTTTGTTAAGTTGTCTAGTAACATGGATAGTTTGAGCGAATCTCGGAATACCTTCGTACTTTGGATGACATGTTCAAGGATACGGGAAGTTCATTAGAAAAGATTGGAGGAATTCGGAGGAAAGCAAGAAAGAATTGGGAATTGACACGGGTGATATGGAAGAAGTATGTGAAAACAAGGTTCAACTACCCAAAATAAAGAGTGGTAGTGTTTACACAAGCACCATCAACGATGTATGATTCACCGATGATGAGATTTGGAACACCTTGTGAAGTGGAAGGATACGTGCTTGGGATGCCGACAATATGGCGTATGGAGAGAATTATATCTTGGAAGAGGTTCTTGACGAAATCGGTCATGTTCGTATGGATTATGAGGCGTATGGGAGAAAGATGGTCAAAAATCTGAAAGTCAATATTCATGGGCATATGTTTGAAACTGATTTTGTTGTTCTAGAGGAAGGTAATGCGGATGAGCCAAATGTTTGTTTTGGAAGAGATTTCCTTGTCACAACCAAGTGTCAAGTAGATTTTGGTATGGGAGAAATGCGGATTAACATAACCGAGTTGGAAGAAGGAAAAGGGATCAACGAGATGCTAGTGGAAGTGTGTGCAAATATGGAGGAGAAAAATGTGGAAGTGGTGAAAATGGGGAAAGCAAACCGAAAGAAACCATCATCAAATAAATTAACCCCAACAACAACCTCCACCACCAAAAATGATTACACACCATTGTCACCTACTACTACTATCAAACCCTTAACCGAAAGCCAAAAAGAAGCTATCTTAGAGAATCTAGAACAAAAATTTATAGAGCTCAATGAAAAGAAACCGGTTATTGAAGTTCTCCAAGATTATGTGCTTTATCGAAAGAAGTTGGATGCATTGATGCTAGCGAGGGCTAGGTTGGAAGATAAGAATCTCACGGATGAGGATCGAGATCGAATTTTGTTTAAAGGCATGCCAAGGAAAGAAAAGGATCCGGGTAATTTTGTGTTGCCAATCAAAGTAAATGGAACTACACCGTTTATGCTTTAGGCGTCACGGGTCGAGTGTTAACGTGATGCCGTATCCATTGTTCAAAACTTTGGGACTAAGTAATCCATAACCTAATCATTCTAAGCTCACTATGGCGGATAACACTCAAGCAAAGGCAATGGGAGAAGTTAAGAATGTAAGAGTGCAAATCGGCTACCAACCGTATTTGGCGATTTTCTTGTCTTGGATATTCGGTGGACAAGAGTTTACCACTATTGTTGGGAGGCCATTTTACGAACTTGTGGAGCAATTATAGACATGGGAAGAGGCACCATGACTATTGACGATGGAATTTCGAGGCAAACATACTACCCAAGACCAAGAGGACCAATTTTGGAAGGTATGGAAGATTTGGAATGGATGGATGCAAATGATGATTTAACTTGTTTTGAAGTGGGACGTGATGTCCACGGTAATCCAATGTACGGACCTTTAACTCCACCTTATTTCGATATAGAGGACGAAATGGAACGTGCATTCGCGATCAAGCTTTCTACAACCCATTCAAAAACATTTTGGTTTACAAGAAGTTGACCGACTTTTAGGATCTTTAC
Source organism: Chrysanthemum lavandulifolium (assembly GCA_022545495.1). Taxonomy (NCBI): domain Eukaryota; kingdom Viridiplantae; phylum Streptophyta; class Magnoliopsida; order Asterales; family Asteraceae; genus Chrysanthemum; species Chrysanthemum lavandulifolium. Next base: position 16,888,913 of record CM040242.1, on the reverse strand, counting down.
CGTGCAACTTAAGAATTTGGAGTGGAAACCCGAAGGATTGGGGACTTACAAGAGGCAAGCCGGAGATGGGGCATGGCATGTTAAGTTTGATATATTATGCCCGGATGGACGAAGATTTATGAGGAAATTTAAAACTTTTGAAACATTCCGTGAATTGACCGGAAAATTTCAAAGCGAGGATATTCTTAGGCAAGAATATTTTGAGGAATTTTGAGGAAAGGCAAAGACCGTAATAACAAGCAATCATTTGCTTGAATTTCATGATCTATTTTATTTTATTTTAATTTGATGCATTAGGATTTTGTTTCTTATTTATTTTTCATGTTATGATTGAGGTAATTTGGTTTTAATACATTATGACTATGAGTTTTGAGTTGAGTTTGGATTAGTTCATTTATATGATGAGTTTAGTTTTTTGGATTGAATGATTGTTCAAAATTTCATTTGGTGAATAAATGTTGTGTGAATTTTTAGCAGGAATTTTTGAGTAAAAATATGTTGCTTGGAGGGTAAATGCCTAAGTAACATGTTAAACAAGTAAAAAAGCAAATTTGGCAAAAAGCATACCGAATCGGTTGTGTCCTTGACTGAACCGGTTGCACCAAAATATAAAAAAAAATTTCATTTTTCCAAAAACACACACACACACTAATTTTCCAGGTGGGTTTTGCAAAAATTCATCCAAGAAGAGCAGATTGGAAGTTGTTTGAATTGTAGGATAACATCATGGCACCCAAGCAAGTAAGCATTTACATTCAATTTACTCAATTAAGGTTTTATTTAGAACATTTGATTCGAATTGGATTTTAGGTCACCAATTTGGGGGTTTTTGTTATAATTCGAATTAAGTGGTAATATTTTAGGATTGAGTGGGTAATTGAGATAGGAGTGCATTACAACAAGTGATTGATTGATTGATTCCCCATAGAATGGATTTTAGATGATAAGATTTTTCGGAATTAATTGGGTTATGCTTATGGAAGAGATAAGTTACAATTAGTGATTCATTTTGATGAATGATATGTTTGATTTTTAAGAGTGATGGATGCTACACTATTAGAACTAATGATTTGTAAGAATGATGAGATGAGTTCTTAGATGTTAGATGTTTGATGATTTGGAAGCAAGATAGAGTAATTCTAGGATGTGGGAAATCATTGAGGATGATAGAATGCGATCTAAGAATGGTTTGGCGTTAGAAATTCGAGATGTTGAGGATTTGAAGGTGAAATACCTTATGCGATCACACAACCGATTCGGTTGCGCATGGCAACCGAACGGTTGTTGCCTAATGTCAGTAGAAAACCGATTCGGTTGGTGATCCAACCGAATCCGGTTGCGGTTTCTGAGAGGACTTTTTGTGAAATTTTGAAATGTATCCTAGAGGGTTCTCTAACCTTTTTGTTTGTTCTAACACTCTTATATGATCTTATTTTTGTGATTTCTACAGAGAATTATTGTAGGAAGCTCGAGTGGGGAGGAAATTCCAATCAACCCGCTTGTTACGAAGTTTTGTGAAAGGAACGAGAAGAAGAAAGTTAAGTATAGTGTGAAGAAGGAAGCAAATGCTAATTTAAAATTCAAAAATCTCACCGATGGAGAGAAACATGCTTTTCGAGAAAGATTGTCGAAATTACAACATAGGCAATGTTTAGTTCCAAGGGTGATTGATTGGGATTTATTTAACGAATGTGAGTGTGAAGATGAGTTAAGAGGATGATGCGAACGTCTTATGTATATCCGGGGATGGAGATTCGTTCAATGATTTGTCATGGGAAAGAGCATTCGGTGTTAATGAAGAAGTCTACCGAGAATGGTGTATGGAATTCTTTTCAACCATGTATTTTGAAAGAAAAGTAGATGTTCGAATTTGATGTCGAGATTTGTATTTGGTTTAGACTTTGTGGTAGGGATCATGCTTACACATTGCCGACTTTTGGTGTAGCTCTTGGTTTGTATGAACCACATGAGGTAAATCATCGATTGTTTGAAACTCACTTTTCTAGACTTGGAGGTTTGAAAAGATTACCTAGTATTCCCGCTTATTGGAATCAAGTGGGAGATCCTACTTGTGCTAGGAGGAATGCTTCAACCATCGGAATCCGTTGATGAGGATACTTCACAAGTTGATTGTGACCGGGCCATTTAATAGATTTGGGCGAGACAAATGTCGAAACCGGACTTATGGATTATGAAGTTCTTTGGAAGAAACTAAGGACGGTAATGCCATTTGGCGATATACCGAATATTTGTCTAGGAGAGCCCCGGGAATCAAGAGCAACAGTAACATTTGTGGAGGACATTTTGTTACAAGATTGGCGAAGAATCTTGGGTATTATGTTGATGAGGAATTGGCTAAGTGTGGAGAGCCAAAGTATAGTGAAACGTGGACTGCGAAAGGTTTTGGTAATGCTTTGAATAGGAGATTGGGAACCGTAGGATTATGGATTGAACCAAGACCACAACAGCAACCACCACAACAGCAAGGGAATATACCAATGGAAAACGTGCAAATGGGTACGTCCAGTAGTTTTGATTCAGGATGGGAGAGTGGAACCAACATCTAGATGAGATTCAATGTAGGGATGTGTGGAGATTCGATGATGTTAAGGAACAACTACATCAATGATTATTCGATGCCTATCTTTCAACACATGGCTCGAGAAGCCAATTATGAGTTGCCACCCTACAATCCACCAAATGTTCCACCATATCCTTTTCCTTACACTTCTTATCGGACCCTATCCATATCCATACCACACGTGCACCGTTTCTGATCCAATACCCCCATATGGTCGATTGCACAGTTGGAGGAACAAGTTATGAAGTCGGAGGATCATCATCGGGAGTTGAGGTAAGAAGAAAAGAGAGAGTTCGTTCGTAAATCATAGACGAAAACTATGTAACCGAAAGTGATGATGATGATGAGTTTGATGATGAAGAAGGAGAAGAAATGGCGAGGATGACGGTGATTATGGGTCATTCGTGAAATTATGGTTTCAAAACAATGGTCATGATGTGTTTTAAACTATTTCTATCTTTTGATTGATTTTCTTTAGGATGTTTGGTATATTTGGTTTTATCTAGTTTTTTAGTAGTTTTGTTTGTTTTGTGCATTTCGTGTTGCGGTTTTTGTTTGCGGGATGGATATGTTGGAAGCTTATTGATGGTCAAATATTTGAGTTGGATAACTCATGTGCTTGCTAATGACCCAATGTGCTTATTGCATATTTTATTCCGTGGTATCTTTTAACTATTCTTTTCCCATTTTCTTTACTTTGAAGTTCATTTTCATTACATTGAGGACAATGCAAAACTTAAGTATGGGGAGGGAAGAAAATAGGAAAATGATACGCATTTTATTTTTTTAGATAACTTTTGGATGCAAGTGATTAGAAGAAATTAAGCCTTGATGGTCTAATGGTTTTCGCGTTATTGATAATTAAAATACATAATTTGGGATTTCAATGGTAAAATGAGGTTTTTGAAAATTTTTAGATTTGAACCAAATTACTGAAATAATTCATTTTGGATTCGATAGCATTTTCTAGCATGCATAATAGCCTTTTTCCCACATTTTTTGTGAGGTTTCTTTTTGTATGAAACATCTTTTGTTTTATATTTGCTATGAGTGTGCCGATGATTATGTCGATTCTAGAACTTGTACTAGTTATGCATTACGGTTAAAATCACTTTCGAGTGATCTAAATATTTTCAAGTGATAAGAGGCATTTTAGGAATAACCCAAATGGCCTTCCATTTTACATCTAATGATATATTAGTGACCACATCGGTTAGTTAACCACCTACATGGACCCATTTTGTTAGTGCTCATTTTAGCACTAGATACCTAGTTACACCCTCCGAGCCATCCTTTTCGTTTTGATAAATCCGAGAAAAATACAAAATATTTTACACCTTTAAACCTTAGCCAACCCTTATCAAGTCTAATGGTTTGTTGCTAGTTGTTTGGAATGATTGGATTGTTTTTGATGATTATGAGTTAGTTACACTTTGCCATTCGTGTGTGCCATTTCGACAAAGACGAAGGATGCATACTTCTTATTTGTATTTTGTGGTAATGCTTATACAAGTGTGGGGAGTTGTTTGAAAAAAAAAAAAAAAAAAAAAAAAAAAAAAAAATTGACAATTATAGCCAATGTGCTACATTATTATGAAGATGAAGGAAGATGAAGTATGTTTGAGTTATCGATTAGCCAATGTGCTAAGGCGTGATATATATATATTTAGGTAATCGATATGAGAAGAGGAGTAATAATCGTTTTTCGGATTGTGGTTTGTATGATGACTAGCACCATGGAGGTTTGGACTTGATTTTATTTTATTTTAAACCAATTCCATTAACTATCCCATGCCTTATCCATACCTATTATGAACCCATAGCCTTATCGTTATAACCCGAATAAAAGACCTCTTTGATGAATTTATTTTCTTTGTTTTGATACTTGTACAAGCTTATGGTAAAAAGCATTGATCATGACTAGGCATTGAGTGATATACCCACCAATATATGAGTGTTGAGTGAAATCTTAAGCCACTTGTGAGGTATCCTAGTTATGTTATCTTAAGTGTTTGGTTCATTTTTAGAAGATTTTCTCATATTATAAGCAAAATTATAATTATCTTTTATGATAATTGTTATTTTTTCTGAAACATGGTGTTATGGACCATTGAAATTAATCTTTGCAAATGTTTGACCTACTCGAGGGCGAGTAGAGCTTAAGTGTGGGGGAATTTGATAACGTCTAAAATGAACATGTTTTTAGTAGCGTTATTGTCAGTTTTGTGCATGATATTCGCTATATTTACTCATAATCAAGGCAAAAGTGCAAAGATGCGTCTTGTGTATGTATATGTAGCGGTATTGCGAATATTGAAGAAATGAAGTTTTATGCACATTTGGAAGCATCTAAAGGAAGGAAGTTGAGATTGGAAGCTTGTGGACTCAATGATATGGAGGCGTAGTGATTTGAAGCATCTGACAAGGAAAGATCAAGTTTGGCTTTGGAAATCATCAACGTAAGCAAAGAATGAAGCGTAAAGGAAAAGTCGACAAAAAGTCAAAGGAGCAAAACCCGGCCGCTCGGTCGCAACCCGCAAACGGATCCGCCGGGCTAATGGTCAAAGTCGTGACCGATTCGGTCGACATAGAAACCGATCCGGTTTCTGATTCTGCAGTTACACAATTCGCATTTATTGTTGTCTTAACTCCCCATAATCATTGGAGTCCGATCATTTCCTGATATTAACTTGGAGAGAACGTTTTTTGGGCAGTTAAAGCAAGTGCTTTGGCTATTTAAAGGACCTAGTACTTGTATACTAGTGTGACACAACAAATAGAGTATTAGTTTACACCAAAACTCATACTTACCCATTTATTTCAACCCAAAAGCTTAGTAGTTCTTGGAAAACGTCCGAGAAGCAAGGAAGGAACCATTCTTGTCCATTGTTTGGTAGTTTGGAGTTGTGTGTGATCCTAGGTGATTGGAGCGCGTGGTTGCTACATTCCACGATTTCTAATTCTTGTAATCACAAAGATTAGGTATTCTATGAACTTTGTTATGGAAATCTATTCTATTGAATTGTTTGAATTACCTTATTACGACTTGTGTTTAGATATGATTGTTTTCATGGAGTAGTTTGTGTTATACTTGTGTGTTGGAATGTGATTAATCATAATAATGTTCTCAAAATGTGATGCATGTATATATGATCTTGTTTAAATGAGTTTGTTGGAAAAATACTAGTCTTGGATTGATTTGTCAATAAAACATGTTTTAAGAAAAAGGACCAAAGGATTTCTCTTGTGTTTTATTCCAAAAGTGTTGTGACAAACTAGTATGGGGATATGGTGATTGACATCCACCATGTTTTGCTTATTAAAACAAGACTAGAACGTTTTCATCACGAAGGGTCGAAAGATTCGTAAGAACAAATTTAAGGAGAACATGTTGCAAACAAATGGAACTTTTATAGGATAATCATTGGGATAAGGACCGAAAGGATTACCTAAATGTTTTTGTTCTTAGAATGATTTTTACAAACAAATACCATGGTTGGGAAATCATTTGCTTATGATTTGTGCATCATACTAAGAGTATACACCAAACCTTTATGAACATTATCTATGGTTGATTATGAGACTTCACACAAGTATATATTTTTATTCTTGATTTCGTATTTTCACTAGAACACTTATTCGAGAGAGCCTTGACAAGCTTTCTTGTTAGAAACTTTTTAATAAAAACTATTTCAAAACAAAAATCCCTTGGGACGATCTCGACTTACCAAAACTTTACTATTGCGGACGAGTATACTTGCTCGTATGTGTTAAAAGGTTATACGGTTAATTCGTGATTATAAATTTTTAAAACTTGCACCAACCGGAGCACATCAAAGACCTAGATAGATAAGTACCGTTTAACACACTGATCCTACCAGGATCTCCAATCATATCCCGCATCCAGGGATTACTCGGGCCCCGCGACTCTAGTCCAGCACTGTCGTGGCAAAATCTAGAACAATTGCCAACCCCGGACTAGGTCGAGGTAGAAGTCTATTCATAGTTAGGCACGGTTAAACCTAGACTAAGGCAACAACTACCGCACATATATCTAAACAGTCAAGCATATAAGCAAATCCAAATAGTTTCAACGGTCCAAAAACAGTAGCATGATTCTCACCCCAAAATAGTTCAAAATGTAGTTAAAACGTAGATAAAAGTGGGGCTATGAAACTCACCTCGAGCAATCAGCACACAAATAAACACTAGCAGAAGATAACAATATCACAGCACAACAACTATCGACTCGGCAAAACCTATTAATGTAGACCAACTTTAATACACATATTCCTCAAAATCAACGTTATCTACCCCAATATATTCCATTTCTTTATTTCCAAAAACGTCTCGTTTCACCATTTAATCCTAGTGTTTGGTATCCTCATGTGGGTGTATCGACTCAATATGATGCCATGAATGCACTCAAACAACCAATATATAACTCAATGCGACACAATGAGACCTCTTAACGATAAGCTCCATAGTTCAATAAGTTTCGAATAAATAGTAGACCTTATCGAATTCATCAACTCGATAAACTCATTTATTTATTCGTGTCGCTTATTATCCCATAAATCAATCATATCCTAAAGAGTCATAAGGATAAGTCACCCATTAATAAGGTTACCCAACGTACCTAGTGGGCTCTTATTAGATTCGTCAACCTAATAAGTCCGCTACCCACGTGGATCAACACTATTAACATTAAGTTATCCGTAACCCATGCACATAACGCAGGTAAATAATTACTTATCTAATATTAAATGTCCACATTTGACATTTATCGATAACCGTGTACTCGAAACATTAATTACTCATTTACTACAAAAAATTTCCAATTTAATAGTTAGTTTCCATTTAAAACTAGTAAATAACAAGATAAATCTTGTTATCGATATTTTTGGTACAAAAGCCCATTATTATTTACATTTCGTAGTTCTATTAGAATTTTCATGTATAAATATATATTTCGTCAAATTCCATTATTAGTTTCATAACGTTATTCGTTTCGAGTCCACGAGCACGAGTCATGACTTCTCGGCTTTTAATCAATCAATTGTCCAAATTATACTAAAGTCCATGTTACGGCTTTGTCGGAGTCAACTATTGACTAAAAAGTCAAAGTAACACCGACGTAGCTCAAAGTCAACAATATATATATCAAGTCCATAATTAAAAGTCATAATATCGCAATTCAATCCCAAACCAACTCAAAACAATCTCGTCAACCAATCAATCAACCAAATATACCCGAAACCAATGTTATGACCCTAATGGTCATGACACGTCCTGATTAAGACCACGTGAACCAAACAAGCTCTAGAAGCTTTTCGGCTCCACGCGTCTCATCCAAACCTCAACTACATCAACCAACAAGCTACCAAATCGACCCGACTCGGACCCATGACCCAAGTAGGCAACATACGCAAGCCAAAGGCCTCGTACGTGCCTCTTGTGGCTCGTACACCTCACAAAACCAATCCAAACACTACCAAATCCATTCCAGAACACTCAAATCCAATCATTCAAGCTCCAAACACTAACCAAACACAAAACCCATCATCTATCTTAACCAAAAATATGCAACTAAACCCTAAATGCACAAACCCATCAAATTAATTGATAAGGTTTTAAAATGTACCTTTTTGAGGGGTCGTTTAAGCCCTTATTTGATCACTTTTGTATCCGTTATTGCTTAATATCGTTCCTTTTCACTTTTAGGTCTCTTGAAGGCAAAGCTGAAATGGCACTTATTTAGGCGAAAGGCGTGGATATATGAAGAAAATGGCCAAAGTCAAGAATCGAGACACTCAAGTCGCTAAATTACAAGGGACGTCAACTGCTTGTCTGCGACGCCGTCGGAGGAATTTGTGACGACACGAAGAGAAATTGCTAGTTTTGGAAGATGGCGTCGGGCTTTAAAAGAGTAGGCCGTCGCAACTCGGGCGGCCTAGATTCAATCCAGACGGCGTCACAAGCATAAGGTGACGCCGTCGCAAGATTAACAGCCAAGACGAAACCCTAATGATGGCAACACGACGGCGTCACAAATCATAAGGTGACGCCGTCGCACATGTAATCTTATATATAGAATCCGAATTTTTCAGTTTTAGAGAGTAGTCTTTTGGGTGAAATTTTGGAGTAAAACCTAAACCGAACCAAGGTCGTATTTTAGGGTTTTAAACCCTATCTTACACCAAGATAAGTTGTTTACTTCATTAATTTAATTATGTCTTCAATTATTTGTGTGTATGCTTGCATGTTCTCCATGTTTGGCTAATTTACTTGTTAGGGAATATGAAACTTAATTATTGAATATTGATTGGTTGTTTCTTATCTTAGTTGATTAATGATCTAGTAATGCGATAGGTCATTCGTTGTCTACTTAATGCTTGATTAATCTTTGTGAACCTTAGGTTATAGCACCTTGAGTTGTTGTAAGCTAAACTATCCAAAGAGGCCTTAGAGTTAGAGTTTATCATCCCTTGTGGGTTTTGTAGACGAGACCCTTTGGTAACTTCAAAGAGTATGGAGAAACGATACCCTACAACTTTAGACACACAACGAATTAGGAATAAGGACGTGACAATTCAACCACCAATAGAAGATAATTAAGGAGTAGTAAAACCTAAGTAAACACATCTTTAAACTATCATACGAGCACACAATAATTAGACATAGACTACCACCACCTTAATTTAGATAATTAGATAATAGTAGAGTAATCGGTGAAATACCAACCCCCAAATCGAACCCCGAGATTCGTACTTTTCTTTTCTAAAAAACATAAAAGATAAAAAATAATCTTCCTAGACCCCAAACCTTAGCGTAGTAACTTCTCACTAGCATTCCTATTCCCAGAGAACGATATCAATTCCGTGGCTTACCCTAATACTACACTACAACGATTAGGTTCATTTGCCTGGGGTGTTGAAAAACTTGCTCGACGAAAAGGAAGTTCCTTTGACCCCGAGCAGCTACCGTAAGCGTATCAAGTTTTGGCGCGGCTGCGGGAATAGAATAGCTAGTTAGTAGTCCACCTCGTTTAGGTTTCTTTGCTTGATTCCTATCAAGTAAAATTTTTTCTCATTTTTAGCTTTCTTTTAGTCTATCCCCCTTCTTCGTGACCTTTGTTCGTAACCCCATCACTTTTCATCATGGAAGGTGATAACCAACCACCAGTCTTCAACCCAACACCAATTATATCACTGTCACTCAAAACCCAAACCAATGACCAACACAACCACCGAAGCCGTTATGTTAGTAGAAACACCGACCTTCAGGATCTGCAAAAAATATTCGATAGTCCAATTAGGGAAGCTGTTGAGAAAGTAGTCAGCGCCTCTGTAGTTGGCTCTATGATTAACAGTAATTCAGAAGATGGCATAATAAACAATAATGTGAATGTGGAAGATAGTGCTTACTTCAATCTTTACCCCACTAAGGAAGAGGTTGCTTACCATCATTACATAATCGATAATCCACGATCACTATCATTAGGATATGCCCAAAGATTAGGAGAGAAATCACGGAACCTAAAATCCTTGTATGATCGGATATAAGAGTGTTGACCACGCTTACATAGATATGGAATCTCCCATTAATGTGATGTCATCTGCTGTCTACAATGACATTATGAATGAGCGACTTAATATTAGGAGAGACCCTAAGTATCCAGGCGGAGTTTGCAACTTTGTGGGAAGAGTCAAGGATTTGCATGTCTTTATAGGAAATTTCACCTACCTAGTTGATTTTATGGTCCTAGAAGATGTAGGATGTGTCATTATAGCTTATCCCAAGTAGTGCTAGGAAAACCGTTTGTTGAAACATCTAAAATGAGCCATAACAAGCATGATGGAATGGTTAAGTTTAAGGAAGGAACCGATGAGATCACTTATAGGATGCCTTGGAAAACAAATGAATATGGCCACCTGCCCCTTTATGAACGAGACAACATCAAAGCTTTTGAGGACAAAAGCAAGGACGATGTTGAAAAAGGTTATAAATTTATGTGGGAAAGAAGGAGGCATTACTATAAGGATTACTTGACCCTAGGGCCTAGGTATAGAGTCGATGAAAATTTTGTCAACATGATAGAATTATCATTGAGAATGCAAAGCGAGGCAACGTAGGGACACGACTACGAGTCTAGCTACAAGACTCATAAATAAAGAAAAGCACTTCGTGGGAGGCAACCCATGCTTAATTGTTTGCTTGTTTGTGTCATATGTCTTTTATTGATTGTTTATTCTCATGTTTAAATTTTTAAAAATGCTTTATTTTGTTTTTAACCTCGTCTTAATTGCATATAAAGGTATTTTACATAAAGGATAAGTGTAGGGAGGATTACACACGTTTTCATAAGAAACGTGAACATGAGAATAACAATTAATTAAAAGATATATTTGTGTGTTTGTTCGAGTCAAATGCTTGTATCGAGTCATAATGGATGTTTTGCGAAATTTTTCCAGATTCTAAAGATGTAAATTTTCCGAATTTTTCCGAGAAAATCACAGACCGCTTTTTGTCGGGATAACTCGACGGCGTCGAGAAGGAGTAAAACATCGATTACTTTTTCTTGTTTTCTCGAGTTTCTTATAAATTTTGGAATTTTCCGGTCTTAATTTTTTAGAAGTGCGTAAACATCCATTCCACAAGCATTATATCCTAGTTTAAATCGAGTCTTATATATTATTACCGCCGATTTTATGCGAAGATTTCGTTTGTTTTCTTCAAGTGTGCAGGTTTTGTTTATCAAGAAGAAGATACATAAAGTTGGAAGGAGCTTTTCACGCATACATTCTTCTTGGAAAGGATTTAACCACTACTTCACACACGGAATCTACCGAGCTAATCAGGGGAGTATTAGTTTCTTTCGTTTTGATTACCTTCTTTTATCATAACTTTGATACTTTGGGAACATTGGGGACAATGTTCGGTTTAAATGTAGGGAGGGAAAATAAAGCGAACTTTGAAACTATGCTTATCCTTGATTATTTGCTTTGTCTAATTGCATTTGCGTAATAAACCATGAGAAAATATCGGTTAGGGTAATTTTGGCACCAAATTTAAAATTTTTCATGACATATAGGAGTGGGCCATTAGTCTTAACAAAAGCGTCTCACGGATAGGAAGTTATATGACTAGCACAAACCCTTTACCACTTAAATTCCACCAAAAATGTGAGGATCGCCACTTAGATTAGTAGGAATTGAAGCATTCATCTTCAATGCTTAGAGTGTGAACCGGTAGTATATTAGATTCTAGAACTTGTTTTGTGATGCATTCGAGATCGCTAGTGAGACTACACTTGTGTAGTTAGGAATAACTAAATGATAAGAGACATTAGGATAACCCTTGTTTGATACCGTAATATAATTACTTCTTCCACATCGGTTGAGTAATTCCCCACACCTTTGCGTTGTACTCATCTTTAGTACACGATACCCTAGTTAAACCCTCGAGCCTATCCTTTTCGCGGTTCTCGTGATGTTTCGGTTTCGGAATATCAATGAAAAGCATTGTTTACACCCCACCCCAAATGTACACCCAAATCGCCTTAGCCTACCTTGTATGCACTCACTTTTAGTGCATTTTGTTATCACCCTAAACCCTTAGTTCAATTATCTAGTTACTTGCATGAGTTGCTAAGTCGAGTCATATCCTTTGTATACTGATTTTGGGACGATTGGGACTCATGGGAAAAGTTAAAGTTTTAAATGACTAAAGGGCATGCCAATTCCTTATTTGCGTAATAACGTACTCCAAGTGTTTTGATCTTTTCAATTGGGTCATATTAGTGTTAGAGTAATAAAACCTCAAGTGTAGGGATGTGCTATAAATCCCTATTATTTTGATGTTATCGTAGATGATGGTAGAGTAAAAGTGTATGAAAAAAATAGAGTATAAAAAAAAAAAAAAAAAAAAAAAAACCATACGGCTACCATCCTACATCTATCTTTAAATTTATGTTTGTTTATTTCAGTTATCTAGAGTTTAGAGTGTCGAGTCTTGGCTTAGCAACGCCATTCTTTGTATGCATGTAACATTGAGATTTTTGACTTGCCACCACTTAAATAGCCTATTCCACCAAACCCTTTGTTTCCCTACCGTAAGCCTAAGGTTACAACCCTTTAAAGACCTCTTTGATAGTCTTTCCTAGGTGCTTACGCCAAAGCAATGGAGGTTTGATCTATTCTCAAGCCTATGGTAATCTATGTACTAGGACCGGTTAATGAGTGTTTATCTTCCATTTCCAATTTGCAATATTTCATATACACCCGAGAGATGTGAGTATCCAAACACCCCATGTGAGGTGCTAGTATGTAATTTCAGTGCTTGTTATGACTTTTGCGGGGCTTATATGTGTTGTGGACTATTTTAAACCAATGCTTCATGACCCCTAACTTATAAATTAATTGGCTAAAAGCACATTTGCTTGAGGACAAGAAAATACCAAGTGTAGGGATATTTGATAAGGTTTAAAAATGTACCTTTTTGAGGGGTCGTTTAAGCCCTTATTTGATCACTTTTGTATCCGTTATTGCTTAATATCGTTCCTTTTCACTTTTTAGGTCTCTTGAAGGCAAGCTGCTGTAATGGCACTTATTTGGACGAAAAGGCGGATATATGAATAAAATGGCCAAAGTCGAAGAATCGAGACACTCAAGTTGCTAAATTACAAGGGACGGCGTCCTTGTGTCTGCGGCCGTCGGAGGAATTTGTGACGACACGGAAGAGAAATTGCTAGTTTTTGGAGGACGGCGTCGGGCTTTAAAAGTAGGCCATCGCAACTCGAGACGGCCTAGATTCAATCCGAGGCGTCACAAGCATAAGGTGGCGCCGTCGCAAGATTAACTTGCCAAGATGAAACCCTAATGGCGGCGACACGGCGTCACAAATCATAAGGTGGCGCGTCGCACATGTAATCTTATATATAGAATCCGAATTTTTAGGTTTAGAGTAGTCTTTTGGGTGAACTTTTGGAGTAAAACCTAAGCCGAACCAAGGTCGTATTTTAGGGTTTTAAACCCTATCTTACACCAAGATTAGTTGTTTACTTCATTAATTTAATTATGTCTTCAATTATTTGTATGTATGCTTGCATGTTCTCCATGTCCGGCTAATTTACTTGTGTGTTTGCTTAGGGAATATGAAACTTAATTATCGAATATTGATTTGTTATTTCTTATCTTAGTTGATTAATGATCTAGTAATGCGATAGGTCATTCGTTGTGTACTTAATGCATGATTAATCTTTGTGAACCTTAGGTTATAGCACCTTGAGTTGTTGTAAGCTAAACTATCCAAAGAGGCCTTAGAGTTAGAGTTTATCATCCCTTGTGGGTTTTGTAGATGAGACCCTTTGGTAACTTCAAGGAGTAGGGAGAAACGCATACCCTACAACTTTAGACACACAACGCAATTAGGAATAAGGACGTGACAATTCAACCACCAATAGAAGATAATTAAGGAGTAGTAAAACCTAAGTAAACACATCTTTAAACTATCATACGAGCACACAATAATTAGACATAGACTACCACCACCTTAGTTTAGATAATTAGATAATAGTAGAGTAATCGGTAGAAATACCAACCCCCAAATCCAAACCACGAGATTCGTACTTTTCTTTTCTAAAAAACATAAAAGATAAAAATAATCTTCCTCAACCCCAAACCTTAGCGTAGTAACTTCTCACTAGCATTCCTATTCCCTAGAGAACGATATCAATTCCGTGGCTTACCCTAATACTACACTACAACGATTAGGTTCCTTTGCCTAGGGTGTTGAAAAACTTGCTCGACGAAAAGGAAGTTCCTTTGACCCCGAACGCGCTGTGTAAGCGTATCATTAATACACCACACATGTACCAAACACTAATTACTTGTTTATTTATACACTAATTAGCTTTAATTTGATGTTCCACCCAAAAGCCCTAAATTTCATGATTAGGTCGAAACCCTAATCTTCAATTCGTGGCTTTTTATTGCCCAATCAAGCTCAAAACTTGTTCTATTTACCTTATCTAATCACCAATTGCAAAACCCCTTTGAAACCCTAAAAGTACGAATCTTGATTCAAAGATTTGAAGGTGTTATTGAAGTCCAAATGGAGCGTGTAATATATGATTGGAAAGAGGAGAAATAGATCTTTCTTTTGGTGGTGGAGGTGTTGGGTGACGCGCCGCTGGCAAGCTGTAGTGGCCGGAATAGTGGCCGGCGGTGGTGGGGAGGCGGCTAGGGTTTTTAGAGAGAGAAAGCACTAGTGTGTGTGTTTTAGAGAGAAAAACTAATGAGGTGAAATGAGGATTGGGTAGGGTATTTATACTAGGCCACTAGGGACCTCAAAATAATTATTTTGGGAGGAGGGGCGCGGTTTCAAGAAAAGGGAGGGTCGGGTTGCAATTTTTCAGTAACTATCCGTTTACCCATTCCCGAGCTCACATATTGTCCCCCGAGTGTCCCTCAACGTTTATTCAACTTTCTAACATCGTTATTTATGTTTTTTCACGAGTTTTGACTATTTATTTGTCAATTTTCGAGTTACGGTCTAATAGTTAAAATAATTCTCGTTTTAGGCTTTTCTAGTGCCGAATCGAATAGTGCCTACCAAATAGAGTTAAAACGCATACGATAACTCATTTAATAATGAAATAAACCGTAAAAAGCAATATACGATATAAAATCAAGTCACGGTTTATCAAATAGTGATAAAGGCAAAACTCAGTTTAGTTTAACGTAATGCGGTTACCTAAAATAGACTCCCTAAATTGCCGGTTGTCACAACCTCCCAGCCTCAGAAGAAACCTGTCCCGGGTTTCACTCCGAGTTGCTTGATGTCATGAAAAGTTTAGGATACTTCCTACGGAAAACGTCCTCACATTCCCAAGTGAACTCCGGTCCATGCCGGGAGTTCTAACGAACCTTAATAATCGGAATATGGCTATTCTTCATCCTTTTGATCTCACGGTCCATAATCTCAATCGGTTCCTCAACAAAATTCAATTTCTCATCAACACGAATATCTCTTAAAGGCACCACTATGTTTTCCTCCGAAAAACATTTCTTAAGATTACTAACATGAAAGACATTGTGTACACTACTCAGTTCCGATGGTAGCTCCAAGCGGTATGCTACCGGTCCGATTCTTTCCAGGATTGGAAAGGGACCAATATATCGGGGATTGAGTTTTCCATGCTTCCCAAAAAGAATCACTCCTTTCCAAGAAGAAACTTTCAACATAACACGATCTCCAACCTGAAATTCTAAAGGTTTACGTCTCTTATCGGCATAACTCTTTTGTCTATCACGAGCGGTTTGCATTCGGTTACGAATCTGAACTATCTTCTCAGTGGTTTCTAGGATAAGTTCGGGACCTGTAAGTTGACTTTCGCCAACTTCAACCCAACTAACAGGAGAACGACATTTTTGGCCATACAATGCCTCAAATGGCGCGGCCTTAATGCTAGAGTGATAACTATTGTTGTAAGAGAATTCGGCCAAAGGGAGGTGTCTCTCCTAGCCTTTTCCGAAATCAATAACACACGCTCTAAGCATATCCTCTAAAGTCTGAATGGTTCTCTCGCTTTGACCATCGGTCTGTGGATGGTAAGCAGTACTCATATCTAAATTCGTTTCTAATGCTGTCTGTAACGACTTCCAGAAGTGGGATGTAAAACGACTATCCCTATCAGAAATGATAGATATCGATACTCCATGACGCGATACTATCTCCTTAAGATACAATCGAGCAAGCTTATCAAGACTATCGGCTTCACTAATAGCTAAGAAGTGAGCAGACTTAGTTAAACGATCAACTATTACCCAGATAGCGTCATTGCTGCTAATTGTTCTCGGTAATTTAGTAATAAAGTCCATGGTTATTCGCTCCCATTTCCATTCCGGAGTTCGGGTTGAACTAAGAGTCCAGATGGTTTCGATGTTCGACCTTAACTTTAGAACAAGTCGGGCACCAAGCCGACATCTTGAGCTATATTGGCTTTCATATTGGGCCACCAATAAAGTTTCTTAAGATCACGATACATCTTATCGGCTCCGGATGAATAGAGTATTTTGATTTATGCAACTCGTGCATAATCAACTCACTGATTCCACCATAAAATGGTATCCGACACATCTTTGAAGCATAATGTTCCATCGGAATGCTTCAAGAAGCCGTTTTACTTTCTACCATTCCATGAAGATTCTCATAAGGACGGTTCTCTTCCGTCAATGCCTCTGCTTAGGCTAAAATTTGAGGCGGTAAGGCGAAACAATGGACATTCTAAGGATCGAGCGGTAAGGGTGGAATGTCCTCTTTACGACTAAGTGTATCAGCCACAACATTAGCCTTACTAGGATGATAACGAATCTCACAGTCATAATCACTAAGCAATTCCAACCAACGATGTTGTCTCGTGTTCAGTTCCTTCTGATCTAAGATATGCTTCAAACTCTTGTGGTCGGTAAATACTACACACTTGGTTCCATACAAGTAATGTTTCCAGATCCTAAGAGCAAACACTACAACACCTAACTCAAGATCATGGGTGGTTTAGTTTTTCTCATGCTTCTTAAGTTGTCGGGATGCATAAGCAATCACCTTCTCACGTTGCATCAAAACAGCACCTAAGCCTTTATGTGATGCGTTGTAGTACACGACAAAATCTTCGCTTCCTTCAGGCAAAGCTAGGATGGGCGCACTACACAACTTCTCCTTCAGAAGTTGGAATGATTCTTCTTCCTTTTCTCCCCATTCATACTCAACATCCTTCGTGTTGGTTTGGTCGGTGACTTAGCTATCTTGGAAAATCCTCAATGAATCTCCTATAATAGCTCGCTAACCCTAGAAGCTGTCAAATTTCGATGGGTTCTTGGAGCTGCCCATTCCTTAATGGCCTTAATCTTAGTGGGTAAACATGAACACCTCGACTATCTATCACATGACCTAAAAATTGCACGGACGGAATCCAAAATTCACACTTAGAGAATTTGGCATCTGACTTCTCCTCTCGGCAATCCTAAAATGAGCCTCAAATGCTCTTCGTGCTCCTTACTACTCTTAGAGTATATCAAGATGTCGTCTATGAATACTATCACAAACTTATCCGAATCGACACACACTCGGTTCATGAGATCCATGAAAACACGGCTAGCGTTAGTCGAGCCAAACGACATCACTTGGAATTCATAGTGTCCATAACGAGTTCTAAACGCAGCCTTAGGGATGTCCTCCTCTCGAACTCTAAGTGGTGATAACCGGATCGTAATCGATCTTAGAAAAGACACTAGCTCCTTGGGTTGGTCGAATAGATCATCTATTCTAGGTAACGGATATCGGTTCTTCACATTAGCGATTCAATTCCCATAATCAATACACATCCGAAAAGATCCATCCTTCTTCTTCACAAACAACACTTTGTGCTCCCACGGTGTGAACTTGGTCGAATGAATCCTTCTCGACAATTCAATAGCTGTTTAGACAGTTCCTCCAATTCTCTTAGAGCAAGTCGATAAGGTGCCCGACTCGGGTGCCGCACGAATATCAACTCTATTTGGAATTCCACTTGTCGGACGGTGGAATCCACAGCGATCGTCGGGAAACACATCCGAAATTCTCTAACAGCGGGTACATCATTGAGGTGTCTTTCACTCTTCTCCTCGCTTTTCTTTTCAGAAATTCGAGCCAAGAAAAGACATCCTCCTCTATCGATGTACTTCTGGGCCTTAATACAAGAGATGACGCTCAACCGGGAAGGGCTCCGACAGTCGCTCCGATCTCCTTGTATACTCAGAACTTTTCCTCCATACGGTAAACGCACAATCTTCTCATCACAAATGATGTGTGCACCGTTCTTCAATAACCAATCCATTCCGATAATGACGTCAAAACTTCCTAAGGTGACTGGCAATAGATCTATACTAAACGGGCGGTCTAGGAAACTTAAGGTGCAACCTCGGACTACGGTGTCTATCTTCTCTCTATTCCCATTCGCTAATTCCACATCGTAACTAAACCCTAGAGGTGTTTGGGAGATTCCTAGTAATGGTATAAAATTGGTGGATACGAAACTCATATCCGCACCAGTATCAAACAGTATGGAAGCATAGCGATTATTGAGAAGGAACGTACCCATAACTACGTTAGGGTCCTCGCCAGCTTCCTTCCTAATAGCGTAAACACGCGTTGTTCCCATGTCTCTCTGCTGATTCCTAGCACCATGGTTTCCTTGGTTTTCCACAACCTCACGCTTCACAGGGTCTAAGCCATTACCTCCTACACCTCGGTTAGCAGGTCCTCCTACATTACTAGGATTTCCTCTCATCCACGGATCTTGACACTCATTCTTAAAGTGTCCCTTCTTTCCACATCCAAAACAGTGACAGTGGCCTTCCAGTCCGCTCCTTGCTCAGTTTGAGCTGCAGCATGGTCGAGACCTACAGTCTTTGGCCAAATGTCCTACCTTAGAGCACTTCCAACACACATTCGGGCATGGTCCATGGTGGTGTCGGTTACAACGACCACACACAGGCTTACTACCTTTATAATCTTTCCTACCTCCATTTCCTATGGCGAACACTCTGGCTGTCTCTTGCCGTTTGTTGCTATTTCCTTTAGCAACTTCGTTCCTCTTCCTCTTATCACTCCTATCACTCTTACTCTTGCTTCCTACTTTTAGCACATAAGAATCCATCAAACTCTAAGCCACAGCAATTGCCTCTTGCAAATTGACTGGTTTGGCAGCGATGACATCATTTCGAGTAGCCAAAGGTAATCCATCAGTATACCTTTCAATCTTAAGTTCTTCGGTGCGAACCATTTCAGGGCAAAGCAATGATAACTCTTGAAAACAAAGAGCACAAGTTTCCATGTCAGTACCCTTAACCTTATGGTTCTAGAATTCACTCTCTAACTTCTTAACTTCATTCCTAGGATAGTAAGTCTTAATCAGGAGAGTCTTAAATTGAGTCCAAGTCATACCATACGCTACATCAATTCCTACTGATCTGTGGTAGTTGTTCCACCAGGTCAACGCCTCGTCCTTCAAGGTGAAGGTTGCATACTTGACCTTACAATCCTCATCAGCTATTACTCACGGCAAAAGCAGTTCGGTTTTCTCCAACCACCTAGTCGAGTAAACTTCTCCTTAGTTCCTCCAAAATCAATGGGACAACGAATCGGAACTCTTTATAGGTACAACCTCGAGTTTGATTCGAGATTGGGGTTCCACTAGAAGTGTTAGAAAGATTAGCCTCGAGCGATTCGGCGACATGACTGCGACACTAGGCGGTCAATGTGGGCTAGGTTCACAAGTGGAGGGTTTGTGGTACAAGACCATTCTCGATCGGTCATTCACCTTGGGTTCTCTGAGTTGGGTTATCAAGGTTCGGGTTCTTAAGATGTGGTGCGGTCGAGGCGGACGGCGATCTCGACGACCGGGGCAACAACGGCGGGAGCTGCTTGGTTGTTCTAGCGAGTTTGTCTTGTTGCCACCATGCAGGCAAGAAGAACGATTTCATAAGTTCAAAGTTTATGTTCTAAAATAGAGTTGGGTTCCAAGGGTCACCCAATAACGCCTGAATACATAATCAAGGCCAACAGGGATAACGCTATACCAAAGCGAAACAATCAGATACCGCATCATAACTAAGGATGCACGTTCCCATAACCATAACTCATACATTTTCAAAAGTGGAAATACATGGAAGGATACGAAGAAATCAAAAACGATCCTAACAACGATAATAGTAAACAACTGGGATAATCCTACATCTCGAACCAAGTACTACTTAGTTTCAAGATGGTACAGAACCATGAATCTAATACTATCTAGCCACGTCTACGAATATCACTCACTGACTTCCTTACGTCGTCAACCTCTCTCCACAACGATGCTAACTCAACACATCGAGCGTCGCGATCACTCTTAAGCTCTGTGACCTCTCTCTCCAACTCACCAATCCTATGCCAAATCGCTCTATCAGCATCACGAGTTGTCGCGAACCCTCTATCAGGGTCCCCAACTGCTCACGAACTCCTACATACCATCATGCAAAACCCTAGTCCTCCCGACTACGGTACCCATATCGCTCTCGGATCCTCTATACTAGCTCTAGACACTCCAACCAAATGATCGTCAATCTACTAAGCCTAGTACCACAGAGGGTAATCCTCTCCCACATCGAGACCCGTCTCACCATACTCCTCGGGCTCAAAGCAACCTCCGATGGTATCTCGGATCCTAACGGACTACCTATCTCGGTGAATGTGGGTGACTCTAAACCAAAAGGCATCCACGGGACTCGGGCTCGAGCAAGGAGAACACGGTCCGGGAGAATGTGCAGGACTCGCAATAGAGTACCCCTTCCAGGATATCCTCACCATCCTCCTCCCGAGGATCCTCATCCTCATCAACATACTACTCCTCAACCTCCTCCTCCTCCTCCTCTTCATGCTCCTCCTCGCCCTCATCCATGGGGAGGTCCATGAGTCGGAGTCTCTGTCTTGGTAAATCACGGTGGTACACTAGGAGATCTAGGCATCCTATGACATGGTGATCTTGGTGGTGATGACGAAAGAGTGGGGTGCTAAGCAGATAGGTGATGATGGTGGTCTCAGCGACATGCAGGCGATGCTATAAGAAAGCTTAGGAGTCGTGCTCTCGCTAAAACACGATGTAAAGTGAGTGCCTGGGCGAACTAGGCGATCGATGATGATGAACTAGGTGGACGGGCGATCTCATAAGGATCACCTGCGAACCGTCATGAGAGTCAATCTTGACGAACTAGCAATGCAAGGACCTCCTCGGACATCAAAAGCTAGTGAAGGCATAGTCTGTAATAACGGCATAGGGTAGGTATAAGTGTTCGAAACAACTATTTTTAATAAGCGCATCAACTTAACCAAAACACATATCACATAATGAAAGCTTTAAAAGTAGAGGTACCACATTACTCAAAACATGCCTTTAAATAAAACACATAAGCTCAGTTTCATCACATAATCCCATATCAAATCAATCAAGTTCAAAATTTCCGAAACCATAATATATCGTTTACTCAAATCAAATTCCGTAATATCTCGATAATCACATCTCATTTTCCAAAACCAATAATCATATCTCATTTTCCAAAACCAATAATCATATCTCATTTCAAAAATCAATAATCATATCTCATTTCCAAAATCAATAATCGTATCTCATTTCCAAAATTAATAATCGTATCTCATAATAATAATGTTTCCATAATCCGTTCACAATATCCCTTAACAGATCATCTCATAATTCAAATCGCAGTTCATACCATAATCAAATGAGAAGCTTCGGCTTGGCAAGCGGGCGTGCGTCGGTCGAAGATCAATTTTTGTTAAAAGCGGTTATAGTTTAGGGTTTATAAAATACCTTGTTCTCTATAACCTTGAGCTCTGATACCAATCTGTAACACCCCTAAATCTCGGTACATCGGAAGACTTAATAAAGTTTTCGGGGCGTTACTATCGGATTGGTATCGCACATAAGTATAATAAAAGATAACCATTTAACCATTCAAAACCAATCCCAAATTTAAATATTCAAAACATTTAATCTAGAAGTATAAATATTAGGCCCAAAACATAGTTTAGTAAAATAGGTCCCCATAGTTTATCAGAGTTAGAAATGATCCTTGAACCACGCCTCCATGCCAAGCTTCCACTGATCAAGTAATCCAAACATCTCTCAAATACTTGAGAAATCATGCTAAAAGGTCGACTACATTGGTGAGTTCATAGGTTTAAGTTCAAAAAATCATAGTGGACTGTAAAGAGTTGATTTGCTATGCAAGACCTAGATAGATAAGTACTGCTTTCACACACCGATCCTACGGGATCTCCAATCATATCCCGCCTCCGGGGATTACTCGGGCCCGCGACTCTAGTCCAAAGACCGTCGTGGCAAAATCTAGAACAATTGCCAACCCCGGACTAGGTCGAGGTAGAAGTCTATTCATAGTTAGGCACGGTTAAACCTAGACTAAGGCAACAACTACCGCACATGTATCTAAACAGTCAAGCATATAAGCAAATCCAAATAGTTTCAACGGTCCAAAAACAGTAGCATGATTATCACCCCAAATTAGTTCAAAATGTAGTTAAAACGTAGATAAAAGTGTGGCTATGAAACTCACCTCGAGCAATCAGCACACAAATAAACACTAGCAGAAGATAACAATATCACAGCACGACAACTATCGACTCGGCACAACCTATTAATGTAGACCAACTTTAATACACATATTCCTCAAAATCAACATTATCTACCCCAATATATTCCATTTCTTTATTTCCAAAAATGTCTCGTTTCACCATTTAATCCTAGTGTTTGGTATCCTCATGTGGGTGTATCGACTCAATATGATGCCATGAATGCACTCAAACAACCAATATATAACTCAATGCGACACAATGAGACCTCTAAACGATAAGCTCCATAGTTCAATAAGTTTCGGAATAAATAGTAGACCTTATCGAATTCGTCAACTCGATAAACTCATTTATTTATTCGTGTCCCTTATTATCCCATAAATCAATCGTATCCTAAAGAGTCATAAGGATAAGTCACCCATTAATAAGGTTACCCAACGTACCTAGCGGGTTCTTATTAGATTTGTCAACCTAATAAGTCCGCTACCCACGTGGATCAACACTATTAACGTTAGGTTATCCGTAACCCATGCACATAACGCAAGTAAATAATTACTTATCTAATATTAAATGTCCACATTTGACATTTATCGATAACCGTGTACTCGAAACATTAATTACTCATTTACTACAAAGAATTTCCAATTTAGTCGTTAGTTTCCATTTAAAACTAGTAAATAACAAGATAAATCTTGTTATCGATATTTTTGGTACAAAATCCCATTATTATTTACATTTCATAGTTCTATTAGCATTTTCATGTATAAATATATATTTCGTCAAATTCCATTATTAGTTTCATAATGTTATTCGTTTCGAGTCCACGAGCACGAGTCATGACTTCTCGGCTTTTAATCAATCAATTGTCCAAATTATACTAAAGTCCATGTTATGGCTTTGTCGGAGTCAACTATTGACTAAAAAGTCAAAGTAACACCGACGTAGCTCAAAGTCAACAATATATATATCAAGTCCATAATTAAAAGTCATAATATCGCAATTCAATCCCAAACCAACTCAAAACAATCTCGTCAACCAATCAATCAACCAAATATACCCGAAACCAATGTTATGATCCTAATGGTCATGACACGGTCACGGTTAAGAACACGTGAACCAAACAAGCTCTAGAAGCTTTTCGGCTCCACGCGTCTCATCCAAACCTTAACTACATCAACCAACAAGCTACCAAATCGACCCGAATCGGACCCATGACCCAAGTAGGCCACGTACGCAAGCCAAAGGCCTCGTACGTGCCTCTTGTGGCTCGTACACCTCACCAAACCAATCCAAACACTACCAAATCCATTCCACAACACTCAAATCCAATCATTCAAGCTCCAAACACTAACCAAACACAAAACCCATCATCTATCTTAACCAAAAATATGCAACTAAACCCTAAATGCACAAACCCATCAAATTAATACACCACACATGTACCAAAAACTAATTACTTGTTTATTTATACACTAATTAGCTTTAATTTCATGTTCCACCCAAAAGCCCCAAATTTCATGATTAGGTCGAAACCTTAATCTTCAATTCTTGGCTTTTTATTGCCTAATCAAGCTCAAAACTTGTTCTATTTACCTTATCTAATCACCAATTGCAATACCCCTTTGAAACCCTAAAAGTACGAATCTTGATTCAAAGATTTGAAGGTGTTATTGAAGTCCAAATGAAGCGTGTAATATATGGTTGGAAAGAGGAGAAAGAGATCTTTCTTTTGGTAGTGGAGGTGTTGGGTGACGCGCCGCCGGCAAGACGTGGTGGCCGGCGGTGGTGGGGAGGCGGCTAGGGTTTTTAGAGAGAGAAGGGGAGAGAGATAAAGCACTAGTGTGTGTGTTTTAGAGAGAGAAACAAATGAGGTGAAATGAGGATTGGGTAGGGTATTTATACTAGGCCACTAGGGACCTCAAAATAATTATCTTGGGAGGAGGGGCGCCGGTTTCAAGAGAAAAGGGGAGGGGTCGGGTTGTAATTTTTCGTAACT
This sequence comes from Chrysanthemum lavandulifolium, assembly GCA_022545495.1. NCBI lineage: Eukaryota > Viridiplantae > Streptophyta > Magnoliopsida > Asterales > Asteraceae > Chrysanthemum > Chrysanthemum lavandulifolium. The sequence goes on along the minus strand of CM040242.1, from coordinate 16,864,149 downwards.
ATCCCGTTTACCCATTTCCGAGCTCACATATTGTCCCCCGAGTGTCCCTCAACGTTTATTCAACTTTCTAACATCGTTATTTACGTTTTTCCATGAGTTTTGACTATTTATTTGTCAATTTTCGAGGTACGGTCTAATAGTTACAATAATTCTTGTTTTAGGCTTTTCTAGTGCCGAATCGAATAGTGCCTACCAAATAGAGTTAAAACGCATACGATAACTCATTTAATAATGAAATAAACCGTAAAAACCAATAGACGATATAAAATCAAGTCACGGTTTATCAAATAGTGATAAAGGCAAAACTCAGTTTAGTTTAACGTAATGCGGTTACCTAATATAGACTCCCTAAATTGCCGGTTGTCACAATAAACCTTTATGAACTACGATAATAAATCATGTCTTATAAATATAAAATACCTTTTTATAAATTTGTTGATAACATTTATATGATGTATATATGATGTAGCTTTATATTTTATGTATTTATATGATGTATATATGAATATGTATGTATATGGATGTTGTACTGATGCGGCGGTTGTAAGACCTCAAAAGAAGTTTTACAATCCTCCTAGGCAGTGTACCTAACCGTCGTAGTGTAGTATATGTAAGACACGGGGGATTGATCATTCTTTAGGATATAGTGTATGTAAAGGCCATAGTGTATGTAAAGACCATAGTGTATGTCGAGATAGGTTTAAAGGTGAGGGATGATTCTTTTTTTATTTTTATATTTTATAAAAGCAATTAAAGTCTCGGGGTTTGGAAGAGTGCGCGGTTTAACTACTAATTAACTAAACCAAAACTAATAAAAAAATTAAATTAAACTAATATGCAAGAAAAGTAAAGTGGTAACTTCTTATAATGAGGGAAACATGTTTACTTAGATTTCTTTACTCCCTAGTTATCTCCTATTGATTTGTCGAATTGTCACGTCCTTGTTTTAGTTGAACCGTTGTATTCCTTAATATTGGTCATGGGGAGATGCTGAAGTCCCCAACCCTATGAACATATAAGTCTCCCCTAAAACCCTTAAAGTCTATTAAGTTTTCTAGGATCTACAAGCCGCAATTCATGGAATAAATACAACAAGAAAAACAAATATTGTACTCTATGGTTGCGTTGAGTACGATGTTCAAGCTAGCACATATAATAGAGAAGCCAGTTTTCCTACTCCTAACTCTAAGCAATCAATTAAACTAGAGATGACAAATCAATGATCAATAGCTAGGTTTTATTAGATCTAAGCAAACACATACAAATCTAGCCTAGCATGTTAAAACGAAGAAAAGAAAAACTCAAACAACACATAGACATATTGAATAATTAAACGAATGACTTGTCATTAGTTACACATGGGTGAAAAAGGCTAGAAAAGCCCTACAAAGCTTTGAAAATCATCTAGGGTTTTGTACTCCAAAGTATTACTTCAAGATATTACAATGAATGAAAAACATAGGAAAAATATATATATAGGATTACACTTGTGACGGCGTCACTCGCAAATTGTGACGACGTTAGCTCACCTTCAATTAGGGTTTCGTCTGTGTAATTGCCATCAGGAAGGTCTTGAGGTCGTTACATGTAAAATCTTCAGACCCATCACGTTATAGAATTGTACTGAGTTTGGGTCTTCAAATATAAGTGACGGCGTCAGGTTGTATGTTGTGACGCCATCATACCTCCACTTTGACAGATTCTTGACTTGGAAATTTTTCTTCCTTTTCATGTCGATTTTGGTCCAAATCATGTCGGTTTCCACAATTCTCGTCCCAAGTATCTAAAATGAAAAAAGAAACAATTTCGGGAAATATTTGATCAATTACATATGACTTTTAGGCTTAAATGTACCAAATAAATCCTTATCAAATATCTCTGCACTTCGGATTTGCTTGTATTCAAGAAAATGTGCTTTTATCTAATCAATTTATAAGTTAGGGGTCATTTAGCATTAATTTAAAAGTAATTACAACAAACATTCGTTCTACCATAGTCCTAATAAGCACGAAAATTATGTACTAGCACCTCACATAAAGTGTTTGGATTCTCACATCTCTCGAGTGTATAAGTTATATAACATGAATGGAAATGGGAAAAATAAACACTCTTTACCTGTCATAGCACATAGATTACCATAGGCTTGAGAACGGATCAAACCTCCACCACTTTGGCATAAGAACCTAGTATAAACTATCAAAGAGGGCTTTTAATGGGTTGTAACGTTAGGTGTAAGGGCATGAAAAACATGGTTTTTTTTATGTAAGGAATTTTACTGGTAGCAAGTCAATTATCTAAGTCGGTCATATGTACAAGGTAGCGTTGCTAAGCCAAGACTAGACTCGACTCGCTAAACTACTAACTCTTTTTGTATGTTTCTTGACACTTTCTTGACTGAAACAAAAATAAAAGACGGGATGGAAGTCTGTTTTTTTTTTCATACACTCTTGCCCTACCATCCAAAACTGTATTTATAAGATATGACTCGACTTAGCAACAATGTAATCAACTAGACAATTAACAAAGGGTTTAACATAAATGTTGTAACAGTAATGCACTAAAACTGAGTGCATACAATGAAGGCTAAGGCGATTTGGGTGTAACATTTGGAGGTGGATTGTAACAATATTCTTCATTAATATTTCGGAATCCACCGAAATATCATGAGAATCGCGAAAAGGATAGGCTCTGAGAGGTATACTATGGGTATCTTTTACTAAATATGAGTACATAGCAATGGTGTGGGAAAATTACTTGTCCAATGAAGCCAATGTAATTATAAAACAGGTTTAAAACAAGGGTTATCCTAATGCCTCTTATCATATAGTAAATCCTAACTACATGAATGTAGTCTCACTAGCGATCTTGGGATGCATCACAAACACAAGTTCAAGAATCTATATACTACCGATACACTCATAAGCATTAAAGGTGTTAAATCTATAGGTTAGTTCGGCAAAATATAAATAGTAAAACTTGGTAATAAATATATAGACCACAAACTACACGTCAATACCTAAACATGTTTTATTGATGTTGGTGTATGAAGTGATACAAAGATACCTAAATACGTTTTATTGATGCTGGTGTATGATGTGAACCGGGATATATTTGTTATAAGTGAAACGCAATTATCTTATAATCATACAAGATACATGATCTTATATTTCATAGTTCGTGGATCACTTACACTATAAAACGATATTATTATATTGTAATAACTTTTATTCTAATCATCTTGAAATAATTGGAGATGAAGATTTCTTCAAAGTTGTCTTCTATTTTCTTAGTTTTGTTTTACTTGCTCGCATGGTTAACGGTAAGTATTTCGTGAACATATTTTGAGCGCTTTTATACACATGACATAATTGTGAATTATTAATCCTCTTAAATCTATGGTGAACAATCTTTATTTTTCTTTAATGATATAATGTTGTTATTGCTTTTTAAATAGTATATATATAATTTATTTGTTCATATTTTTTTTTCTTTTTGTAATTGGATATCATCTTTACCTTATTTTCTTTATGAAATTATTTAATCTTTATCTTTACAATTATAAATCATTTTCGATTTTCTATTAATAGAAGTCTTAAAATAAAAATTAAATTTGCACGCTTTCTATTTGTATACTTTAGTTTTGAAATTTTGTAACATATAATAATTTTGTGTAATTAGTTGAATTTACTCATGAATATTAATATCATTTTTTAAACGATGCAATTTTAAAGAGTTTCGCATGTATGTTTAAATGTTAGACATTCTATATTCATTTCATATATATATATATATATATATATATATATATATATATATATATATATATATATATATATATATATATATATATATATATATATATATATATATATATATATATATATATATATATATATATATATATATAGCGGATCGATTGAGAAGAGTTTTAAATTGAGAAGATTGAGAAGAAATCATGTTCACTCATCTAATCAAACCAATAAAGGGTATGATGGGTATTATACAACTTTCATTAATTACATTTAATCATGTACATTTATTACGGCAACAAATTTTTTTCTTCTTACAAAAACAATAACGACCCCATGAAGAAATTAATAACCTTCATTGATAATGAAGAAGAAGTATCACTACATCAGTTTATATATGTAAGGATCAACAAAACACTAGCTTGTTCCTTTTTTTATAGTTTTTAAATGTAATATTGATTCATTAATTGGAACACGATTCAGAGTTTAAAACACTCTTCATCTATTTAATGATTCCATTAATCTGATTACAATTCACTAAACATGATCCATTGCCATGATTTTGGTTCATGTTGTGGCATATGATTCACAAAAATCACTCACTTTTTGTTCAAATCACTAAACCACACATGATTCACAAAAGAAATTTTGCCATTCTTTTATATGATTCACTATATACGAAAAACGTATCTACCGATTCAAACACGAAAGACACGATTTTAATCATGATTAAAACATTAACAATATTTTTAATGATTCACAAATATGATTAAGATTTACCGATGCAAATCTACGATGTTCGCTGATACGAATTTAATTCGTAACAAGAAAAAAACAACCATTTTTTTTGTCGATTCACTAAACTGTAAATGATTCACAAAAGATACTAAATTTTTTTATCGACTCCCTGTATAAGACTATTATGCATAAAATGATTCAAAACCCACATGACAAGCATTAGTCATGCTTTAATTGTATAACATTGTATAAAATATGAATGGTATATTTATATAAGATGTCTTTATGTGAACTTTGAAATTTTTTAATGCATACACAAGCCTTATATGAGTCTTGCATATAAAACAAGACTGATTCACAAAAATTATGAATTGCTAAACTGCATAATTTAATGAGTCTTGAATCATAATAAATCAAAAACGGTTTCAACGATTGATTCACAAAAAATTATGAAGTGCTAAACTGCAAAAATGAATGAGTCTTGAATCATAATAATTCAAAAACGGTTTCAATCCTTTGTAATTAATTTGATTTTAAATGATGCAATTACTTATATACCCTTTAAGACTTAATAAGTAATTTGTAAAATCCTTTATAATTAAAATATTTCAATGGCCATGATTATTTCTCAATCTTCTCAATCTAAAAGCCTTCTCAATGGAACCATATATATATATATATATATATATATATATATATATATATATATATATATATATATATATATATATATATATATATATATATATATATATATATATATATATATATATATATATATATATGTATGTATGTATGTATGTATGTATGTATGTATGTATGTATGTATGTATGTATGTATGTATGTATGTATGTATGTATGTATGTATGAATGTATGTATGTATACATACATACATACATATGAAGTATTTTTCAGTTTATTGTAACACTTATAAATGTATAAACATTAGTTACATTTGAACTTTTAAAAAAAAACAAAAGAATTTTCACTTATATTTGTTTCAAAAATCACATTTTTAAATATAGAGCTACAAATCTATAGTTTTTTCACACTTGAAAGTATGCACTCCATTTGTAACATCCAAATTCTTAACAAAAGTGGGAATGCGGAGGAATTCAGAGTTACAAATTAATATACACCTACACCCTCGTAAGTATCGACAAATTTTATATTTCTACACACTTAAAAGTGTGGATTAATTTTTGAAACAAATATAAATGTGAAAACTCTTTTGTTATTCAATCTTTATTCACACTTATTTATGTGATTAATTTTTCCATATTTTTAAATGCTAACAAACTCAAAATATTTTACACACTTTTATAAAGTGTGTAAAAACATGTGGTAAAATGACACTATTTTTTGTAGTGTTATAGATCTTTTTGTCATTGTAGAATTAATGACTTATAATTTTGTCCTCCACCTATACACATTGTTAATATATATATATATATATATATATATATATATATATATATATATATATATATATATATATATATATATATATATATATATATATATATATATATATATATATATATATATATATATACACACACACACACACACACACACACACATGTACAGTAATGCAAATATTTTACTCGTTATTTGTTATATGGTGGACAGGTAGCAGAAAGAATACCTTGTGTATTAAATAAGCAAGGGAACTGGTGTTGTCGCAAATTTATGGAAACAAAATGTTATCCCGGTGCTAATGCCAAAGTTTTATGTGATAATTTGTGTGTGGAAAATATTTAAAAGATATATATACTTAAAAAATACATGTGAAATAAAAATTTATTAGTATGTCTCATATTGATACATTATTATTGGTGTAACTCTGTAATTTCTCCTTCAATAAAGAAATTTATAAAATGCAACTTGCATATACATAGATATTTAATATAATGTAGATTTCATAACATGTAGTTTATTATTAATTTATCTTTTATGGTTTTCATGACTTATTCAAAATAAGTTTTTGACAGAGCTTTGTACATTATCAAACCAACTAAGTGATCTAGTTGATTTTGAGTTACGTCTTTTTGGGACACAAAGGCCTATTTTTTCCATCTTCCATATAGGCCACTCACATCATGTATCCAATTTTTACCAGGAATACAATTTCCCACGAAACCGTTACCCAACACTCATGTCTTGTCATTTCCATAAACTAAAAGAATAGCATTTTATTGATGTGTTGCATTGGGAATAGTTTTATACCAATAACGTTATTTTTTTTTTAATTTGTCTACGTATCAAAAGAAAATCTAACGCTAATAAATTATTTTATATAAACATGTTAAAAATTAAATAACATACCAATTGACAATGTCTTCAAAAATATCCTTTTAAATTCTTTGCAAAATACCTATCGACAGTGTGTCTTTTTGTCAGTGGATTCATAATCTCATCAAGGTTTAGTAGGCTAGTAGTAATGGTGACAAATAAGAGACCACAAACGTCATTGTCACATTACATTTTCATCTAATTTTTCCCTTACTAGTAAGGGGCAGTTTCACAGTTACAAGTCATTTTCTCATTACTTTATGTTAGTGCAAATATTACGATATTTAAACTAAATGGTTTCTTAGGTTTTAATGATGACAAACATGTAACTTGTAATGCCTAACGTAAAATGCACAACTTACTTGTAAACACTAATCATTGATGCATACCTACATCAACATCTCTCGACGTCTCAAGTATGGTTCAACATAGTCGAAGATTTCCATTCCGACATAAATCACTCAAGGTATGAACAAACAAATTTAAACTTGACGGATGATCAAATAAATAATTTTTTTGTTTTAAACATCATATTTTTATGAATGTGACAAAACATTATTCAATAATACATATTACAAATTATTTTTGAATTAGAAAGAAATGATTTATTTGGGAAAATTATTTCAAAAATAGTAACAGCTATTTTCCCCCCAAAACATCTCCAAACATTCCCAAATAAACCTTCACCACTAAAAAAAAAGGGAGCGTCACATCACCCAACCCGACCTTTAAAAGATCTTGGTGTCTCAACCATAACAAAATCTGTCAAACGAACCAAATACCAAGCTATAATGGATCTCTGCCTTAACATCATTAGTCTAAAAGCCAAAAGACAAAAGCCAAAATCCAAGAACAAAAACGAAAAGAGACAAAGATGAGACGAAACGAAAATTCAAAGAGACCTCAGAAATAGTTCAACTTTGTGCCTAATCTTTTAAAGATTTTTTAGTCTAGCTATAAATCATCATTGATCCAAAACAAAACATAGCATGCAATATAACACCTACCCGAGACCATTTAAATGATCTTGAAGCCAAATCCTTTGAATCTGTGATGAGTGGGAATGGTGCAAGAAAATAAAGGTTGTGTTTATGTTGTTATTGTAATGGAATATGAAAGAGATGGAGTTTACGATTCGGTTTTGATGATGAAGAGATGAAGTAGACGGCGTGTAGTTTGATAAGGGAGAGGTATGTGTTTAAGGTGTATTCGTGTTGGTGGCCAACTGGGATGTGATTGGGTTATGGTTGATGAAGGAGATGATTAACGAGTGGTTATCTAAGTGTGGTGGTTGGATCTGCAAAGCAAGTGAGAGAGAGGAGATGGGGGCGGACAAAAAATCATGTGTGTATTTTTTAAGGTTAGTTCAAACTAACATGATAAGTGGTTTGGACTGGGTTGTATATAGGGCTGATCCGAAAATAGGGGCCTTGGTTAAATGGTATCTATTATGTTTATTAGGATGTTAAGGAGTAATATTTTATTTCAAATTAATTTATAGTATACATTTATTCTGTTTTTATTTTCCAGAACTTTGGATGGTGGAAAGTCAAGTCTGTTACCGTTAGTCATATGCTTAGCTTATTATCTTCTACAATCTTCTTGGTTTGTTTGTAGATTTTGTAAATGTCAGGAAAATATGAAACTTTGGATTAAAATTTACGAAAAGAATAGCCAGTTAATGTTTTATATGAGTAACGGGGGACATGTGTCTTGCTTAAAGAATCATTTCACTGAATTTCACTTAATAATATTATTTTAAGATAGTGGATACCGGAAGTATGTCAGCAAAGAGTTGTATTTAAGTTATTGAGTAGATTAAATATTATGAAGAATTCCACTTACATGATCAGGCTACAAGAAACAAATTATTAGTCGAGTACCATAGATGGAATAAAAAATTTGACTTTGGTCGAGTACTCCGGATCAAAACTAAGCATATAATACTTAAGTACGCATAACCCTTGCAAAATCGATGATTCTTTATAGTAAAAAAAGCCCGTGCATCGCATAGGCCATGCTATTTTCCACCATAACTTATCGTATGGACTGCAAATTGAAATTCTTCGAAAACCAACACTATCAAGTTTAACTTTCCTATTACTAAAACCTTAACATGTATCTCCATAGTTTAATAAATAATTTTCATTCAAAAATTAGTGTCACATTGATAAGATATTTTCTATCACACCCCAAAAATGCGCAGCGGAAAGGCAGTTACAGGGTATGACTTCATGATCAAGAACACAAGGTGTCTAAATAGAGAAATACTAAAAGTGCATAACATGTGATAGATCATAGTCGCAAAACTCCCACAACCGGGATAAGTACATAATCCAAAAATCCAAACATAAGTATTAAGTCAAGTACATTCATAAGGGAAAGTCAAACATGTAACTCCACGAGATACATCCCGGGAGGGTCTTGTCTTAAGTCTCGCTAAGGCAGGCCAACGCTCAACCTTCTAAGAACTTCGATTTTAGTTCCTGAAAATGGATACTCGAAAATGTCAAGATGAAGTTGGTGAGCTCATAGGTTTGAAAGTAAACCACGAAGCTGTGATCAATGTAAAGTGGGACAATAGTGTGAGTGATAACAAATTACAAGCATAATATTGAAAACAGTAATAGTGTCATGCTAACTAAACCTATAGTGTTTCCTATACATGTAACCAATATCGTGTGGGGAGCTACCCTAATAGATCTATCATCAAGTGGGTCCTCAGCAGAGAGTCAACAGTTGCGCAGTCAAGAACTCAACAAAGCAAAATGTTTCATAGCATATAATCATATCATCACAAATATATATCTAAAATCATGTAAAAGTAAATCACAGCATAAAAATATTTTAAAACATTGAGTATCATTTTCCACCAAGGAAAATATAGTGAAAAGGTGGCTACGAAAACTCACCTCAGCAGATAGCAATGAATAGTAACTTAGGCAACGCAAATAATGTCAAGAAGCAAGGCACAACGATACACGAACGGCACAACCTAGTAATCATTGTTTGTCTCAGAATATATCTCAAAATACTATAATGTACATAAGTTTTCAAAAACTAACGTATTTTAGTTTTCGTGGATGACTTGAATTATTATTTGTAAAAAGTGTAGTATCGAAGTCTCGTGTGGGTTTTAGGAAACTATAGACTCAAGGTAACTCACGCCAAAATAACAAAGTCAGAGAAGTAATGAAAGGACGACAAGAAGGAATAACAAAAAGACAAGAATAAAAAGAGGGCAACGAAAAAGACCTGTCGAAAACATGTTTCGGTGTTTTACCCCGTAACATAAATAGTTATTAAAGCGTTGTAGTTTTAGAAAGAATTGTACATTTTATGAAAGGTTACCATGTTAATATTTAAGAAACTAGAAAAGTTTATAATGTTTACAAATGTAATGGTTTAAGTCATAAAATGGTTTTTATAAAAATTTGGACATGATGCGTCTAATTATATAACATTTCCAAGTTGTTATGACTTTTAAATAAGAAGTTTTATTTATTACCTTTCACCAATTTGAATACAATTTATTCAAGTTTTATAGAACTTTTTTACAAGTTTTAATTATTTATTTGTTCGTTATCATTCACGTGAATATTAGTGTCAGGTTTATCGACCATTTTGTGTCTGAAGTACAAAATTGTCCATAAGTCCATCAGCTAATACCGTAAATCCAATAACGAGCAATCCAATATCATCCAAGCATAGGTTTATGTAACAATGTCCAATACCCATACCATAATTATTGCTGATTGTAACACTCAATGATTTCTGGTTTGGTAGACATGTTTGTTGTTGCTGATTGTGGAATTATTGGGAAATTAGGGTTTTGAAGTAAATTAGGGGTAATTGATATGTGGTAATTGTGGATTGGGATTATCTTATAGGCGAAGTCAAGGGTTGATGGTAAATAATGCGAGTTGGGTGGCACAGTAACACTCAAGATATTTACTGAAGATACTTTTACACTTGAGTTGATTCTGCTGATTGACTTTCATCGGCAGATTGACCATCCCTTCGGCTGAAGCGTTAATTTTGAATTTGGTTGGAGTTACTTTACACATCAGATCTGGTCAACGATTTGTTCTGATATTTTTGACCATAATTGGGTAACTTCTATTAATAACCTACTTCGCATAATCTTCGCCTAAAATCAACTGATTCTCTCTTTAATCAATTTAAACACATTTCCATTTGCGTGATTCATAATCTATTCGCACAATTTCTTTAATGGCGGCACTTCACTTAAGAAAGATCACAACAAGGTTGCTTTTCTGGGAAAAGCAAAGGGACATGAATTGTATGAACATATGGTGGATTTCTTGAAGCGTTCCAAGATTCATTATGCTCTAACACATTCTCCAAATAGGATCAATTTTCTACCCAATTGGGTTGTGGTATTGTATGTCTTTCACAGGGTTTAACTTATAATTTTTCTAAGTTTATTTTTGATAATATGGTTGAAAATATTCAAAGAAAAAAGTATAAGTTTCTAATGTACCCTAGGTTTTTACAAATAATATTAGACATATCAACCCAAGACAGATTCTTTTGTCCCATAGGAGCTCATAGTGCTAAATTGTTTGCTTCCATGAAAACTCATTATGCTGGGACACATCACCCTTTGCTAGAAGCTATGTTGCCACGTGGCAATGATGCTGCTGGTGAAGGTAATGCTGCTGGTGATCCACCCTCTCCTAATGCTGCTGATGATGGTAATCCATCATCTCCCAGTGTTGCTGCTGATGGTAATCCATCAGTTGACATTGATGAGGGACCCTCCATAACTGCTGAAGCATCACATGTTTCTCCTGACCAACCTCCACCTACACCTTTACCTCTGTCACCTAGTCCTAGTCCATCACCTACTCATGTTGCTCCTGATGAGCTTGAACCTGAGTTTACTAGACTGACCACACCTAGTCTTGTTAGAGAGCCACTTGATGAAAGCTCTCCTATTTTTGACAATGTATATGTTTCTCCTGAAAGGCCCAATGAAGCTCCCATTACCACTGAGCAATCTGCTGGTGGAGCTGAGGACCCTATTACACTTACCTCTGTATATGCTTTGCTGAACAGGTATGTGAAAGAGGTTGATGATCTCAGAAAGGAGCTTGCAGATACCAAATCCTCACTTGGTGGTGAGATTGTGGGATTGACTAAGAAGGTTCAAGAGTTAGAAGCACAACTTGGGCAGACCAGAAAAAGGAAGTTTGTGGTTACCTCTGATGAAGATCAGGAGGATATACATTTGGATTCTCTTGAGTTATTGGCTGCAGTTTCTCAACAAACTCATGTTTCTTCTCCCATTGCTGCTGAATCCTCCAAACAAAAGGAACCTATTCAGTTTAGAAGAAGAAGGAGAAGACAGTATTTGAGGAAGGATTCCACTGAATCTTTTAAGGTGCCAAGTGTTGATAATGTTACAACTGCTGATGCACAAATGGTTGATGTTGCTTCTGAACATGGTCAAGTATCATCTGTGCAAGAACAACCATGTCCTCTACCTTCAGAAGATCATAATGTTATATTTTTTTTCTGGGAGAACTTTTGTTCTGGATCCTGAAGCTGCTGTCTCTCCTACACCTGTTGAAGATCCTTCTCAACATGTTACTCCTGATGCTTCCATTGGTGTTTCTTTTGAGAATATTGATACAATTCCAATTGTTGATATACCTCATGAGGATTCTTCTAATGTTCCTGCTATGGATATTTCTGACAAAGGGAAAGGAGTTATGGTTGATGAAGATCTTGGTCCAGATCTTGTATCTGAAAAGGAAAGGCTAGAGCAAGCTAGAATGCTAAGAGAGTATGAAGATTTGATGAAGTGTCAAGCATTGGCACAAAAGCTTGCAGATCAGTTTACTACAAATTTTCCTCCTGAAAGACAAAGAGAATTGGATGCACAATCCATTAATTTTACTGATGAGCAATGGGATTCTTACACTCTTCAAGCTGCTTCAAATCCTACTCTAGCTCAAAGCATTTTAGGAGCAAATTTTGATAGTGAAAACTTTGCTGCACAAATGATGGCTATTGGACAACAAAAGAAGAAAGCTGCAACTACTAAGAGAAAAGCTATTGCTGCACAAAAGGCTAAAGCTAAGAGGGAGAAACCACAGACTGCAGCACAAAAGAAAACTTATATGAGGAATGTGGTGTATAATCAGAGCACTGCTCTCTCTCACTCTGATTTGACAAGGAAGCAAGTCTGGGCTTTATCTGAATCTGACTTGACTAGTATGTATAATAGGATTATGAAGCATATTACTTCAGCTTCTTAATTGAAAAGGATTGCTGGTGGTATGGATGCTCTAAAAGCCAAAAGACCCAAGACAGTTGAGATTATGCCTTCTTTTGCTGATGATAGAGCACAGCTAAGCACTCATGATGTTTCTACTGAGGAACCTATTGAAGGTGTACATTCTACTAAGAGAGTACACTCTGTTGAACCTCTTGTTGTTTCTCGTGAAGCTTCACCCAGTGCTGTTGATACATCTATGGCTTCAAAGGGAACGACTATCACTATTGAGCATGATACTATTCCTTCTTCAGCATCTGCTGAACAAGAAGGAGCAGACATGGTTAAGAGAGCTGAACAAGAAGCTTCTAGAGCTAAACAGGCCAGAGAAAAGCTTGAAAAATTGTATGCAATGGGTGGTCTATTCCAATTCCCTCTATTTCTACCTCTTCTATTCCTACTGAAGATGCCTCTGGTACATCTGAGAAGGTACCATCTTCTTTTTTTATGGGCATTTATGTACCTGGTAGGAGGGGAAAAAGGATGTCCAAAAGGAGACACATTGCCATCGGAGATCTCGTGAGATTAGTCGGGACACGAGCCTCGGGTTCATAAATCTCACAAGGGTGGTTCTTCTAGCATTTGGACCTTAAAATTGGCGATACAACATTTATCAAAGTGGGTTCTTCTACAACTTTTCCTGAGGGTTCTTATGGTGTGTTGACAATATGGACATTGACTGATGGACAACTTAACACCATATATAGGATAGATAACTCTTTTACGAAGTTTACTTTCATGAAAGACAAACTTCATTTGGTGGATAGGTAAGATTTGATTACTCTCCATGGTCTTGTCACACAGTATTATGCTACTCAAACACCACAGGGCTCTGGGTTGTACTTGTTGGGAGATCTTCAAGTTCTTTTTGACTCTCAGTCTCCAAATGGTAAAGGGTATTCAATTTGGAAGGATTCACATAAGTGGAAGGTTGAGACTTGGAGATTTTATCCTATCCCAAATGTGCATGTTGTGGAGACAACGTGTGGGATTTCTGTATTTATGTTTTCTGATCAGCATTATCCTTTGTCCATGAAACTGATGAAACGTATGCTTAGAAAGAAATTGGAAGTTCCTCCTGATCCAGTGGGGAATGATATGACCCATGCTGAGCAATTGATTGGGTTGATCAAGTCCAAGCTTCTGCAACACCAAGCTTCTACTGGATTCTGGTATCTTGTATGATTTCTTTCTTTGTTTAATTCTTAGTTAAAAACAAATATAAATATATACCGTTGTATATTCTTTGTTTGTATCACTTCTTTGTTTTCTTTTCATGTTTGTTGTATATAACTCTGTTGATGGTTATCAACTCACGAGATTTGACTTGTGTCCATCAAAGAGTTGGCTAGTCCAAAGGGTACAACTTTGGTAAAGACACATCAAATCTAATGATAGCTGTAATGGTTTGCTAAAAATCATAGGGTATGCAACTCACCCATGCTTAATTGCTGAGGGTTGTATGGTCATCAATTCACCATGGCTTATACCTTTTTGGTATCCTTGAATTAGCTAGCCCACAAGTATATGGCTTGTGGTAAAGGCAGTGGAATACCATATTGGGTAATAAATTCACCAAAGGTGATTCTTTTCACCTAAGAATTGACTAGTCCTGAGCAAACGGCTACATGTAAAGATATGTCAAATCCGTTTATAGCTGCTGATTTGCTAAAAATCAGATGGTTATCAGTGTACCATAGTTTTTGAACTTATACAATTGGCTAATCCAGTAGTAATGGCTATTGGTAAAGAGACATCAAATCTATTATTTTCAATGATTCACCTCTCACAGGAGTTAACACACCTGTATGTGATGAGAATAGTATGAAACTAATCTGTTTTGATGTACACTTTGTCATTTGTTGCTATCAAGATCTGAAGTTTCAAAGTTTTGCCATCATAGAGATGTGATTGTTTTGATTCTTTGCTGTTGATGTTCGAATTCAATCCTCTTGTTCTGAAGTGTTATAGATCTATCAAGAATATTGAACTTAACCATGTCAAATTCAAGATTAGGGGAGGATTGTTGGGAATTCTACTGAATAAGAATTTTGTTGAATGATACTGCTGATGAATGTTGTTGAAGTGTTGGATTTTGCTGAAGAAGTGATTCTGTGGAAGTAGTAAAACCACGTAGTTTGTTTCTGTGGATATAGATATTCCGCGTATGTTATAGTTAGTTAGGATATGCATGAGCTTTATTAGGAAGTGATAATGTATATCTCTTTTAGTTTTATGAATATACGTTTCTTGTGAAACGGTTTAGGGTTCCTTTTCTATAAAAGGAACACATTAGTATGTATGATGTACGAGTTGGAAAAACACGTTTTAGTTTTTTTAAAAGATCCATAGAGGATCAAAGTTTTCTTAGTAACAATTGTTCTTACTTGTGTTTGATTTCCGCTTTAGAATACAAGTAATAGAGACTTTCTATTAGTGTGTTTATGATTACATAAACATTACTAACGATCCACGAGCGCTCAAAGATCTATCAAGGTCTAAGGTTCAACAAACTTCCAAAGCTGGATCCTCCAAAGCTTTGGTCACTCTGGATGACCATGTCAACTGGAAGATGCATAAGCCTGATAATGATGAAGCTTGGGTTACGGCGAGTGGATTCTTGGCAAGTCAGATACTGAGAGGATCAAGATGATCAAGTTGCCTTAATAGGCATCTCTCGGTACATAATTGTGTGTTTGGTTGTAGTGAAAGATATAATGAACTTAAGGAAGCTTATGATGAATTGAAACCTAAATATAATGAATGTTATGTCGAAGTGGAGGCTTACAAAAAGGCTTTAAAAACTTTAGAAAGACAAAAAATTTGGTTTCAAAAGAATCAACTTGCTTATGATGAAACTATAAGGGTGTTAGAAAGTGATTTGGAATGTACTATAATTGATTTAAAACGTACTGAGAAAGAAAAAGCTGATGTAGTTTCAGAAAACCAAGTGCTGAAAAAGAAACTAAATGAGGAAGTAGCTAGACATAAAATATGGTTAATGTCACGTGACAATTTAGCTATCTTACTCTATGGTGCTCCATCTGTAAACTCTGGGACAGGCTTAGGTTTTAAGAAGTATGTTGGCTTAGAAGCTAGGAATGATCTGTGTAAATCTACACCAGCAGGATTAGCTAATTTTGTAAAAGAAGGAGAATTACATGTTGTACCTGTACCTATTAGAGGAGAACATATGCCCACTTACCTTTCCATTACAGTAGACTTTGATGGATCACACCATCTTTATGGCAAAAAGTCAAGAGACTTGCCAGACCCTGATTCTAAATATACTGACTTTGTCTCTTGTTCTGATAGTGACAAGTCCTCTGACCAAGGGTCTACTACATCTACCAGTTGTGATTCAAGTGAAAAGTCAGACCTTCCCAAGACCTCACCCAAGCCTACACCCAAGACTCCCTACAAGCCTATTAGAGTTGCTGCTGAGGAATCAAATTCCAAGACAGTTTCCTCTGAAGACTTGTCATTTAATTCTTTGGAAAACAATGCCTTTAATTCTGTTAAAAACAATTATGTTAATGTTTGTGGTTTGAATGCTTTTGCATGTAATGAAACATCTTTCACTTTGAATAAATCTTCTAAAAAGAAGAAATGTTTTGTTTGTGGAAGTAAAATTCATTTGACTAGGGATTGTAATATTCATGAGCAAAGAATGGGTGTATGTGCTAGTCAAAAGAAAACTAGACCAATGTGGAAAAATATTAATGATATACCATTTTTTGTTCCATAAGCAATTAATAAAACCAGCAAACACAATTCTGCTAATAAACCTTCTCCATTTGCTTGGAGAAGATCTGTTGCTAGACCATATGTGCGACCAACTAGTTCATATTTTCAAAATGGTTATTGGCCTGGATATTTTGACTCAATGTATGTTGGAAGGGGATATTGGGATACTGCTTTGAAGCCCTCAGCAGGTTGTTCTTGGACTCAAAAGGGACCTAATTTTCAAAGGAGGCCCAAGAACAATGGTGGATTTTATACAACTACATGGCCTAACTCTTATGATCCACAAGGCAGGCTCAAGTCAGTGATGACTTGAGTCTCCAAAGTGTACTAATATTTTGTATAATTTTGTTGTTGTTATAGGATCATCCTCTAAAGAGTAAAGAAGTAGGCATTGTAGATAGTGGTTGTTCCAGAAGCATGTCAGGAAACAAAGAAAAGATGCATGATTTTGTACCCATAGAAGAAGGAGGCAATGTGACTTTTGGTGGAGGAGATGGTAGAATCACTGGGAAAGGAACCATCAGAACACCTCAGTTGGATTTTGAGAATGTGTAATATGTAAAGGAATTGCAACATTTCAACTTGTTCTCAGTATCACAAATTTGTGACACCAAGAACAACGTATTCTTCTCTGAGGATGAATGTCTTGTGCTCTCTAAAGACTTCAAACTTCGAGAAGATACATCAATTCTGCTGAGAGTTCCCAGAAACTACAATTTATACACATTCAATTTGAATGATGTTTAACCAGAAGGTGACCTAACATGCTTGGTGGCTAAAGCATCCCTGGATGAGTCTACAAAATGGCATAGAAGGATGGCTCATGTGAACTTCAAGACCATTAAAAAGCTTTCTAAAGTTGGTCTAGTTGAAGGACTTCCTTCCAAAGTCTTCACCAATGAATACAATTGTGTTGCTTGTAACAAAGGAAAGCAACACAGAGCCTCATACAAAGCCATTACAAATGTGAGCACTATCTCGAACCTCTTGATTCTTTGCATATGGATCTCTTTGGTCCAACCCAAACCAGAAGTATTTATCACAAGTACTTTTGCCTGGTAATCACTGATGACTATAGCAGGTTTTGTTGGGTATTCTTTTTGACAACTAAAGATGAAACATCTCAAATTTTAAAATAATTCATTACCCTTGCTGAAAACCAGCTAAACAAAAAGGTTAAAGGTATTGGGTGTGATAATGGGACAGAGTTCAAGAATGATGTATTAATAGAACTCTGTAAGTCTAAAGGGATAAAAAGGGACTCTAGCAATCCAAGAACCCCACAAAAAAATAGGGTTGTTGAAAGAAAGAATAGGACCTTAATAGAGGCAGCAAGATCCATGCTTGCAGACTCTAAATTACCCACTATGTTCTGGACTGAAGCAGTAAGCACTGCTTGTTATGTTCTGAACAGGGTATCAATTACTAGACCTCATTTCAAGACTGATGGATCTAGACACACACCTGTCAATGATATTTTGTATAATATTAATAAACACGCGGAATTTACTTAGTAATACTTAGAAGACGGATTGTATGATGTATTGTAAGTGAACACATATTAAACACAAAACTTAAACTCCAATATTATTAATGAATAATACGAGTGATCTTGCTTATCACTAGGGTTACACCTTGAAGCCTTTGTGAATAATACGTATGTATGTAAGTATCTAAGACAATGACCTAGGACCTCCTTTTATAGTACAAGGAGTCCTTTACAAAATAATTATAAAGCTAACAATATAGAATATACACAAGATCTTTTCCATACTTATCTAGACATGTTTTCCTAACCATTATATAATAGTAGTGGTAATAATGTACCAGCAGTTACGTTTCCACTGCTAGTGCAATACTTAGCAGTGTCTTCCACAACTATCAGTGGTAACAGATTATTCCCAAAAATCCTCCCCTAAACTTATGATTTCTCTGCAAATCAATAAGTTTCTTCAAACTGCATCATCTTCAAGGATTTGGGGAATTCAACCAAACACTTCACTTCTTCCTTAACTTCTGAATAGCTCTTGAACATTGATCTTGAATCCTATGTAACAATGCTCTAACCTTCTCATTGTCTTCATGAACTCTTATTGTTGTACATAACATTACTGTGAGAGTTCCACTCGAGTGGATATTCTTTCTCGAGAAGCATGAATTCATCTACTCCATTTCTTTGTAGAAACATGATGAACTTCACATGAATCATAGTAAAACCATTTAGTACCAGGACATGAACATGAGAATTTACAGAAATCGTCATTAACATCTGGTTCATAGAGCCTTCTAAGATTAACCCATAACTGCATCTCCTTTATATCTTTGAGATCTTGAGCATCAAAACTTTTTTGAACTAACTTCCATAATTTGTCAAGATCATCTCTGTCAAAAGCTTTGATGAGATCTTCAAATTGAATGAATGAGGAAGTTGCACCACCTAGCCTTGTGATCTTCCATGTTGGAGCAAAATTGCTAGCGATGTAAACCTCCCAATCAATGATAGGATGTCGACTTGCGGTGGTTACGGATAAAATCTTCTTCTTCTATCACAATCATTTCAGTCATCTGTTCTTCAGTGAACTTCTCAGTTGGAACTTCTTGTTCTTCAGCAAACTTGGTCTTCTTACCAGTCTGAGATTCACTATCTTTAGCCTTCCTCTTCAAGTTAGGATACCTTATCTCTTCTTCTTCAGAATTCATTAGAATAAAATATTTATCTTGCCTCTGAACTCTGTAGTAAATACTTTCAAATTTATCATCAGGCATTCCTTTGAATTGATGTCTTTTCCAACCACCAACCTTACAACAATAATCTTTCATTATTGAAATTACTTGTGCCTTTTTTGGTTGTCTTGGTTTCTTCTGACCCTTCTTGATTGAAACAATAGCCTCTTGAAGTGCCTGATTATTCTTCATCTGTATAAAATCTTTTAACTGTGCAGTTCTTTGTTCTGCAGTTAAAGATTTATCAGCTACAAGGTCAATTTCCTTCTTC
The DNA here is from genome assembly GCA_022545495.1 of Chrysanthemum lavandulifolium. NCBI lineage: Eukaryota > Viridiplantae > Streptophyta > Magnoliopsida > Asterales > Asteraceae > Chrysanthemum > Chrysanthemum lavandulifolium. The sequence goes on along the minus strand of CM040242.1, from coordinate 16,844,319 downwards.
TTGATTACTGGATCATGTGCAATCAAGAATTCAATTTCTTCTTCAGTAGGTACATAACTGAACTCTAGAGTCTTTTCTCTAAGTCTTGTAGGTTGAACAGTGGAAAGTGGATCTTCTAATGGATCTTCCATTCTATCCAGCCTTTTAGCCTCCATAAAGCTTGCAATCTCCATTTCTTCAAGCTTTTTCTTTTCAGCAACTTCTTCTTCATTAATCTTCCTTGCAACTTCAGCATCATGAGCAATCTGAATTTGTACTTTCTTTGAAACCTTTCTTCTTGTTTGCTCCTTGCTTTGCATATGACTTTACCTTTTCTTTCTTGAACAGATCAATTTCTTCACTTGCGTGGCAATATCATGTCTATCGGTGGGAATATTTGGCTCTGCGGTGGAAATTGGATCGATGGTAAAATCGGCGATTCGATCGAAAATATCTTGCTCTAGTTTCTCTTCTTGAGTATCAGCTTCCTCTGCACCTTTACTAGAAACACCTTCATCTTCAAAATCAATTCTTCTCCCGTGAGTTCTAGCAACTATTTTCCTCCCCTGTTTGGGAGAATTTCCCAAATCTTGATCAAAATCAGCTGAATCACCATTATTAGGTGAGGATGAAGATGATATCACCAACTTTGCAGTTTTCCTTTGCTTTTTCAACCCCTGCAACTCTTCCTTCAAGGTCTGAATCTCCTCTTTTAAGTGTTTAATATCATTGGCATGTTGCTTCTTGACATGTGCCAGGTCCTTCTGTAGAGATTCAACCTGCTTGGCTAATTTGGTACAAAAAACCATCAATTCCATTTGTTGCCCACTGCCCTCATCACTTCCAACTGTGTGACCTGTTGGGAGAGGTGAATCATGGAGAATGGCTCAGATTCCTCCCTAGTTGGACTAGGTTGAAGTCTAGAACCACCACTGCTTGTTCCTAGACCAAAAGGTTCAGAAACATGTTGTGTTGTCATGAGAGAAGTTGGCTGTTTGCGCCTCCTCTCAAAGGTATGAGAAACAAGGGGAGTATAATCTATGTTTGGAACAGAGATTATGGGAGAGTTTTTTTCAGGTGAAATCTTTGCAAGCATTTGAGAAAAGAGAGGTGTAAAAATCATATTGCCATCTTTGTTCATGTTTTGAAAAACTTTAGGCTTGAGACAACGGATTTTATAAACATTTGTATGGGGTTGCAGGTGAAACTCATTTAGCACTGCTTGCACAAACCTTGGATACATCAAAAAATTTGTTGAACTCTTCATATTGCCTTACATACTTTGAAAAATATATTTTGACCAATTAAAAGTCCTATCAGTGGCTAGACAAACCAAAGGGTACGCCATGGTTGAACAAAATTGTTCATAAGAGGTTTTCTTAGGACTTAGGCAATGCAAAAGAGTATGTATCAAAAATCTCCAATGGGGACAAAAACCACTCTTTTTGAAAGTATCCTTTTTGTCAGTGGTATCATACCCCATGGATGAAAGACGTGTATGAATTTCGGGCATGGGTAATGTGATGATACCATTGAGATCATCCAATTGGAGAATTCTCCTCAAGGATGCCTCAGTAACATCAATTGTTACCCCATCCACAGTGGCTATAAGAGCATCCACTGTTTCATGTGTATCTCTAGTCTCAAGTGTTATGGACTGAGCAAAAATCCAAAACTGTTTGATTTGAGAGATATAGATTGTGGGATTGAAAAGTAAAGCATACCTTATATGGGTAGTATTAAGAAAGTCCACAATCTGGTGAAAAACAGGGCCACTCTTCTCGGTAGAATTCTTCAAGTAGGCCACTTGGTTGTGCTCTTCTGCAAAAGTGATAGGTGCCATAGAATCTTTTGATGAAAAATTTTATCGTGTCAATATGAATCGAATAAAGAACACGCCAATTGAGAGAAAATATATAAAGAGTTAGGGTTTTAGAGTTTTGCGCAAGAAAGATTATCTAAGGAAAATATTTATCTGAAGAAGATAAATTATAAGTAGGAAAGTAGATAATCCTCTAAACATTTTACCCTATTTATATATGGAAAGTAATTAACTCTCAACGGTTAGTAATAATTTAATTCTGAGACAACAGCTTGTTTATAGCGGCTAGAACAACGATGGTAAAATAACACCGTCGATGGTAGCGTGAACTAGCGGTGGGAATTTTTCACAAAGATTTTCAAAGAGCAGTGGTAAAGAAAAACATATGAAAAACTAGACTGCTCTTATCATAGTTTTTAGCAAACTACCAGCTATCAACGGATTTGATATGTCTTTATCATGAGGCGTTTGCTATGGACTAGCCAACTCTTAATCATAAAGAATATGGTGAGTTGATAACCATATAGTTTTTGGTAAACTATCAACCATAAACGGATTTGTCAAGTCTTTACCAGTAGCCGTTTGCTTTAGACTAGTTGATTCTTATGTGTATTAGACATGGTGAATCAATAACCATTTGTTGTGTACCTCAGTCATACACCTTTTAAGATCAACTCCCATCTAAGATTGGTTATGTATCTGCATGAAAGTTATTGAACAAGCAAAAACACATGCACAAAACATATACAAACTTATACAACAATATTAGTACCCAGAAACTTCCACTCAACACCAAAGACAATGTGACACAAAAATTTTATGGATTTAGCATTCCAATACTTGTTACCAAGAACTGAAATCTACCCACATCAAGTCCTTTTGTTAATAAATCAGCATAGTTGTCATTAGTATGAATTTTGACAACTTGAATTAGCCCTTTTTCATAACAGTCTCTTATGAAATGGTGTCTAATTTCAATATGTTTAGTATTTGTGTGTTGAACTGGATTCTTAATAATGAAAATGGTACTGCTATTGTCAATATGAATGATGGTATTCATGAAATTGTACCCATAGTCCAAAAGTTGATTCTGAAGCCATAGAACTTGAGCACAACAACTTGCAGCAGCCACATACTCTACCTCAGTTGATGAATTAGCCACCATAGTTTGTTTCTTACACTGCCATGACACTAATATGTTGCCAAGAAATATGCATCCACCTGTTGTAGATTTTCTATCCAAACTAGCTCCAGCATAGTCACTATCTGAGTAAGTAACCATATCTAGAGGAAAATCTCTAGAGTACCACAATCCCAGAGTAGGAAATGCTTTAAGATATCTGAAAATCTTCTTCACAGCAGTCAAGTGAGAGAACTTGGGAGTGACTTGAAACCTTGCACATGCACACACTGCGAACATAATATCTGGTCTAGATGATGTAAGATACATCAAAGATCCAATCATAGACCTGTACATGTGTACATCAACTGCTTCACCACTATTTTCCTTCAATCATTGATGTGTAGTCTTATCTGCAGGGGTGCTGGATGACTTTGCATCAGTGAACTTGAACTTCCTTAGCATCTCAGCCACATATTTATCTTGATTGATGAAAATACCATCTGGCCTTTGTTGCATTTGAAGTCCCAAAAAGAATGTGAGTTCACCCATAGAACTCATCTTGAATTCTTCTTTCATTAGTTTCTCAAATTCTTCACATCTCTGTCTTTATAGATCCAAAAATGATATCATCAACATACACTTGAACCAGCAAGATATCATTCTTGTCTTTCTTGATGAACAAAGTTTGATCAACTCTACCTCTATGAATGTTAGGAATTAGAAAATTCCATGTTAAAGTGTCGGTCACCCCAATTATGATCTAGCATAAGTTAGCTCATAGACGTGTCGTTATTTTCGTTGTTTAGTAGTTTACTAGTTATTTAGTAGCGTAGTTTAGCGTAGTGTAACACCGTGGAGGAAGGACGGGTCTTTACCTACTGTATACCTGATCCACAATCCGATAGGAGGTCGTTGTGTCTGTAAGTATAAATACCCCTTCCATCCATGGAAGGGGTGGTGCTTCTCATTAATCTAATATTCCCTTTGTGTAAACCTCTAGCAAGAACACCCTCTCTCTCTCTACTAACTCTCTAACTATGGCAAACATGTATTTTGATCATCCAAGACCACCCGAATCATCAACACAATAATATCATGATCCTACAATTGGTATCAAGAGCCAGGTTCTTGTGTTGTGTCGATTTGTGTGGTTATTTGATTATTGTTAAAATTGTTTTTGCTACTTTATGGTCGGAAAATTTGTTTTTCCTATTTTTATTGATAACAGTTTTTTACTGATTTGGTATCTTGGTTCTTTTGTGTCATGGTTCTTTTTGGCCCAAAGTAACTTATGTCTCATACATTTTTGTAACATCTTTTGGTATCATACGTGATGTACATGTGGTCAAAGTGGTCAAGAAACATATATTTGTGACATCTTTTTGGTATCATACGTGATGTAAATGTGGTCAAACTTTGGTCTTTAATGGTCAAAGAAGCATATTTTCTGCAAATTTCTGGGTTTTGTATGAATATGGTCGGAAATACTTGGTCGGAAAACTCATCGAAAAAGTACAAAATCCTTGCTAGCGACTTGTGTAACTGGAAAAAGGCTAGCGACTTGTCACTAACCTGTTTAGCGAGTTGGGTCACCTAGCGACTTGTATTTACAAGTCGTAGCGAGTTGACTCTTGACTATGAGCTAGCGACTTGACTCTATAAATGGTAGCGACTTGATATTTATCAAGTAGCGAATTGTTTTGAAAACTTTAGCTAGCGACTTGACCCGTAACCTAGCGACTTGCTTTGAAAATAGAAAGGATGATGAAGAGACTACGACCACTAGACCAACAACAAATACCATATACCAAATCACTCTCGACCTCAGGTTTATAACCTTCATTGGCACATGTTATCCAACACCTCTAACCCAACATCCATTCTAAATCCCTTTAAACATATCAACTTCTAACAAAACATGAATCAATCTAACATCATCAAGAATCAATCTCAGAAAGGGTTCACGCTTATTTCAATCTTTCAATAGATTTTTTTTGAACCCTCAACTCATCACAGATCTACATCTTAATGAAACATAACTGATTTAACATCAAGGATCTCAGTCTATCACTTTTGGTTATCTCATTCGTCCTATGACTCAAAACCAAAAGGATATCATCATTGATCAATTTCTGATTTTGTCCAAAAATAAAGAAATGAGATAAACAAGTATGTTATCTCAAATCTTTTGTTCGTGTAACTCTAAAACAACAATGGACAACAATTACGTGCTTAATGATAACAAAACCTACCTGAGTCACATGGTTTAATCTCGTTGCCTCTTCATCGTCTCAAATGAACCATCCCTGTGGTTATGTCACATCGTTTCTCGAAGCCTTACATGTGGCTGAGAATAGTCTAAACCAATTCATGACTTGATGAGTGAATATTATTTCGTATGGTAATGAGTTTTGTGTGGCTACGTTTGAGAGATTAATGAGGGTAATGGAGGCGTATTATCATCTGTGATATGAGAAGGAGGGGGCGGATGTTTGACTGATTTATGTTTAGGGTTTCAAATGTTGAGTATCTGAGTTTGTGGAGAGAGATTAAGAGAGTGAGTCGGATAAATGTATGAGGAGGATTAGGGTTTGATAGCAGATTAAAGGAGGGAGACGACTGGTTATGTGTTAGGGTTTGTGTGTTACGGATTATTAGGGTAATGTGGGTACTTGTATGTGACGTTTTATACATCCGAATATTTGATTTATTTCAAGTATTCGTGGGCTTTGCATGGGCTGAAGAGATATGCTGGACACAAAATTGACATGGACTTTTATTGGATCAGGTAGGGTGAGAGTTGTAGTGGGCCTCAGTGGAGCTTAATTTGATATGATGTTTTGCGTATGAATGTCTCAGTGTGAACGTTTTTTTTTGGACTGTCTACCTGCTTGTTTTGGCCAAACATTACTATTAAGCATATATGAGTTTTGGGTTATGAAGGAGTATTGAATATTGAGTCCGATTTACATAGGCCTTTATGAGTTAATGTGACTTTGAGTGAGTATTTGAACATGGTATAATAATCTCGTAGGCTATTGGTGAAATTTAAGCGGGCCGAACTTTAGGTGTGAATGAGTTGTAAGGCTTGTGAACACATATTGGGCACCGTGTATTTTCAATATTGTGATTACTCTTGTTGGTCGAGCTTTTCACCTCTAAGATTATTTTTATATGTACGAATTATGTTGCAATTGACCTCAAGCATAGCTTTGATTTGGTAAGTTGGGAGTTATTATATCTATTGGTCCAAGACATCAAGTGTGTGCAACATGGACTTGAATTGCTTTATGAAGATTGGATTTTATGAATTTTGATTAAGAGATTTGTCGATGAGAGTTGATTTAGAGACTTGATGGGTTATGTGATTTAATATGATGATGAGATTCGTTGTGTTTTGCGAATTGGCACTTTGGGGAATACATATTCACGAATAATTCTATGTGTCTGCTTGAATTGATTATTGAACAAAGTTGACTACGGGGTTATTTGTTCGGTATATCTTATTTGGATGTGAAGTGAAATTTTTTTTCGGGCTCGTTTGCTTATTTCGTCTTCTTTCTTTCTACCCTCCCGCGAAGATGACTTGTTTGGGCGTTTATTGAGTATGATAAAGACTTGGCTATTTAGTTGAGGATACGTCAAGAGGTTTTGTACATTGGGTACACCGTTTCTTTTTCACAAGGATTAGTACAAGTTTAAGTAACAAATCTGGGGAAGTTCACTTCATGATCAAGTTTGACATATCGGGTTTACTTCACCAAGTGGTCACAAAGAACAACAGACGAATAATCGTGAATGATGTGTTTACCAAGGTGTTTATTGGATGGTCATTGATTTTGTTGTTGTTGGTTAATGAACCGTTGATTAACCATCGCATGTTCCCTAAAATGTATATTCACGAAACCAAAATTGTCATATCACATTCAAGGCGATATTGTTTACGGTTTTGTCTTGATTTTGTAAAATCCATGAAAGAACCTATTTCTGGTTTAAATCATAGACCAGTAAATCCCATGACAATGGAAACATCCCGGTAATTGTAAAGTGCATTTCGGAACTATCATACGGTTTATTCTTGGTTTTGTAAAATCCGGAAAGAAACTATTTTCGGTTTAAACTATAGAATTGTAAAATCCGTGATGATGGAACCATCTTGGAGAAAGGAAAGCGTATTTCGAGGTCTTCGATCTTTGGTGTTACGGGTTACTTTTGAAGAAGGGATAAAAGGGTGTACTTCATAAATTGGATGTGTGTTTGGATATTCATCATGACAGTTTGGTTATTACATGGTTTTACGGGGTAATGTGCTCTTAACCATGGTCGGGATGAAACCATTATCAAAGTTCATTTAAATGTCAAAGAAGGCTAGATTTGTGCAGTTAACCTGAAGATGTGACAACGGCGTTAATTCAGTATTATTTATTTGAGGTTGAAGTGAATTATCACGGGCAAGTGTACTTAGTATCTGAAGGTATCGGGGATGGATGGATGAAGATTCTTCATGATCCTTGTTCGAGCTTATTATCAAAAACGAAGACTTGGAAATCTAGTTATTGTTAGGTGTCTTTTACCTTTTCTTTTACCACTTGGGGGAATTGGGCTCATACCACCTCAAAATAACTATCACTTTAAGGAGTTACGTTGTAGTGCTCAGTGTCACATTCAATTGTGGATTTCCAAGAGGTAAAGTACGTCTATTACTTGATGGTTGGTTGGATGAAGAGTATAGAGTACTTAGAGTACTTAGAGATGCTAATGGAAATCTGCACCGCTCTTTGTTACATATGTGCAAGTTTAAGTCACGAGTTCAAGTTAGTTTACTTGAGGTCTAATTCATCATATTGGGTTATCTCCATCACCGTCACTACAAAGAGCCTCTTGAATGATAATGGGTTGATTACATGTTTTGCTAAGAGAGCAGAAAAGAGAGAGATTATGACGTATGAACACAACAGTTCATGCCTCGTACTCTAAAGAAAAGAAAAGTGTACGTCTCAGTGCGCTTTATCTTCAAAAGAAGATAAATCTTCTTATGACGTTTGAACATATCAGTTCAAGCCTCGTACTCTAAAGAAAAGAAAAGTGTACGTTTCAGTGCGCTTTATCTTCCAAAGAAGAGAAATCTTCTTATGACGTATGAACACTACAGTTCATGCCTCGTACTCTAAAGAAAAGAAATGTATGCGTTTACAAGATTATCTTTGAAAGAAGAGAAATCTTCTTATGACGTATGAACACAACAGTTCATGCCTCGTTCTTTAAAGAAAAGAAAAGTGTACGTGTCGGTGCGCTTTATCTTCCGAAGAGAAATCTTCTATTATGACCATTCTCATCAACATGCTTCATACTTTTCCATGCGCTTGGTCATCAAGTGAACCGGCTACCACCGATTGTTTTCTCATTCCACTTGCTCGATTATAATGAAGATGGCGACATCACGTGCTTATTTTGCGGGAGAAAGTGTGAATAGAACATTCGGATGATTTTCACTTATTTAATCAAGAATGGCATCTCCGTATGCAATTCTTGAGGGGAGAAGAAGTGTGAATTTTTGCATGATTGATTAATATTTGAGAATATATGGTCAAACGGCTCCTAACTCATGTAAGAACCGAGCTTCTTCTTATCGGATCATCTTTACATGGAGTTTCTTCTAAGAGCCGTTGGTTGACATCTTCACTCTGATTGATGAGTTTATCGAAAAAGTGCTTCCGGTTAATGCTTCACGTATACATCAACATGATGATTCCGAACAATCTCTCTGTTCTTGTTTGATGTGATTGGTAGTTTGGTGTTACCATCTTGTGTGTCCGTTGCGGCCTGATTGCTGATTTCCTTGATGAACATCTTTCTGTTCTTGTTTGATTGGGAGGATTTTAGTTAAGGGATTTGCAAGATGTAAGTTAATGGGATGCTCTTTGGTGGGATTCTTTTGGTGTGAGTTGAAGATGTTAACTATCTATTCCCAACCGCACAATCTTGAAGAAGGTCGAGTCTGATCATTCTACATTCTCGCTACATGTTAGAAGACTAAAGGCGAGTTGCATTTAACGATCTAAATACTTCTTCTTAATCGGGCTTTTATCGAGCAGTTGTCGGTTTAGGGAGAGCACTAATTGGGAAAGAGTTATAATTGATTCAATTCCCAATTAGACTTGCTCATATTCTTTAGCGATGACTCCTCGAGGCGTTGTTACGTATAGGACATTTGACACAAGTTGATTACTTGAGTTAATCATTTATCACTTATTTGAGATTGAAGTTGACTTTCACAAAGGCGTGTTCTTATTTGATAACTTGCTCGGGCTTAAGAATTTGAGTTGAAGACTTGGTTTATCTAGTTACCAGCATCGAGGTGGATGGTTGAAGACCGTTAACTATCACTATTAGGAGTTACTTTGTTTTACTCGGTGTCATACGCATATGACGGTGTGGATAATCGCGAGAGGTGTTATTGTCTCATACTTTGTTTGGGTAGTGAGTACTTAGAGATTTGCTTGAAGCATAAATTCTCTACACCGTTCTTCCATCATTAGGTGCAAGCTTAAGATACAAATGTGGGAAGTTAACTTCGAGTTTTAAGTATGGTATATAGGGTTTTCTTCATCAGTGGTCACTTAAAATTGTCTACATAAGGGTTGATAAAAAATAGTCAGAGAGAGTCTTCAGCAAATTGATTCTCACAAGAGTTCAAGTGTTCTTCTCATAAAGATTTCAAGTATTTGGGCTCATACATAGTTGCTAATTCTGAAGTGTCAAAACCAGCAAGGGGTAAGGAGATAAGCACCTAAACGCGAGTAAACTTGATGAACTTAATACTTCTAAGTAATTGAAGATACCCGGAAGACAAATGTTATTACCGAGAGAAACTCAAGGTTTGACTCATGACGAGTAAACTTGATGAACTTAATTCTTCTAAGTAATTGAAGATATCCGGGAAAACAAATGTCATGACCGAGAGAAACTCAAGGTTTTACTCATCAAGGTGTTTAGTGTTAGTATTTTATCTTCGTGGGAAGTGATGTTAGAAAAATTTACGAAGATAAAGAGGTACACAAGTGCGACATATTCGGGGAGATAAATGTGTAACATGAGGAGGTGTTATCGATTATTCTTCGGTGGGAATGTGTGTACTTGGATTCTTGAGCTTCATACACGATCATCGGGGAAGAAAAATGTGAACATGGGAAGGTGTTTTCATTCCCTCATGATGTGTATTCGGAGAGCTTTGGGTATTGGTGTACTTGGTTCTTGAGCTTCATACATGATCATCGGGGAAGAAAAATGTGAACATGGGAGGTGTTTTCATTCCCTCATGATGTGTATTTGGGAGAGTTCTTGAGCATTATACAAAGAGGTGATGCATCAATTCAACTACTTGGGGAATTGTTCTCTTGACACCTTTTGGAATAGATTGCTTGAGACTTGATGGAAAAGAAATTTGAGAAGATTATTTATGAGTGGGATGATACGTTCTTGTTCTTCTTCTTGATGATATAACCCGAATGGAGATCCTTGATTATCGTTCTTAAAAGGAGCAATGGGATTTATGATAATGGTGTGCTTCTTTGTGCACCGGCTTAAGCAAGCTTGAAATAGAGCTTGATCCGCTTTCGGCTAAAGGATTTTCGGTTTGGGGGAAGCGCAAAGTCTCACTTTCAGTTGGTTCAATTTCTTTCTTGATTCAAGAGCCACGGAAGCTTTGGTGGTGAATGTTTAAGGGATGATGACTTCTATCTTCTACAACGGGTCGCTCGATATTCTTATCTTGGTACTCGTATCATCATCCTCTTAACTATATCATCTATTCTATCCTTGTATATATTTATTCAAAAGCAAAATACAAAATATAAAACCAACAAAAGAAAATAGAAAAATATAAAACCTTCAAAAACCCATAAAAATCGAAAAATTTCAAAATACCAAAAATATGTTTTCACATGACATGTCTTACGTATCGATAACATCTACGGTCTTAGAAATTTCATTCAATAATGGCACAGGACCATAGATGAAGTTCGAGCGAGAGGTGTAAATATTCTTTTCAAAACATGTCACAAATCAAATGGCTTCGATTATTTCGATTGTAACCGGTCTTCAACTATGGCTTGCGTTACTTGATCAGTAACCCGTGCTTAAACAATGGTTTTCTATTATTTCGAGATAGCAACCCGCTCTTTAAAGAAAGGAAAGTCTTGCACTAAACAAATTTTCAAAAATATTGTGCACTTTTCCTAAAACAATTTGAGGAAAGTATGTCGAAGGATCATTGTTCCTACTCAAATATTTTTCCTTCAAAATTCTTGAGAAAAATATTTGTTTTAACAAAATGGTGGTAAATGAGTTGCTTTAAAACAATCGACTTCAAAGTTCTCGTAAAAATTGAAAACTCAATCAATGACTTCCGCTTTTAAACTTTTCATAAAATGAGTCATGGATTGAGGGGATAATGTTTTTAAATCTACATCATCTAACGGGCTTTCTTAAATTATCCTAATATGCTTAATTAAAATGATGTTAACCTATGTTGAAGGACTAGGTGCCTAGGATATGATTGCTAAGATTAGATGATTAGAGTTTGATGAACACATTATTCCCATACATTTATATGATCTGATTGATATGTTGCATTGACTTTTATTAGTCGATTGTTGTTTGGGTGATGTCGACCACCATATATTTGTATGTGTGTTCACTAACGTATGCAGGTATATTGGTATAAAAGAATGTTCCCAATCCGGATCCCACAATTGAAGATGATTGGATGCCGAAAGGAAAGGGTAACTATATCTTGGGTTGACAAATGAAGAAACGGAGCTTAATTGGACTTCTATGGAGAGTTGGCATAAATGCAACGTAAGAGGTCTCACTGCATCGGCAGATGGTTTTCTTCTAAGTGATTGAAGAAACAGAGCTTAATTTGACCTCAGTTGGCATTCAAAATGCAACGTAAGAAGAAGTCTCACTGCATCAGCAGATGGTTTTTCTTCCAAACCCTACAACAACAACTACGGAAGCTTCTCAACCACTAACGTATCTTTGTGCAGGATACCATTTTTAAACAATTTTGATTTAATTTGATTAAATTGTTTTGAAAATGGAAAATATTGTTTTGAAAATTATTGGACTTAATTTTGTAAATCACCGGACTTCATTTTATCAAAACCTAAGTCACTCAATTATCGACTTCGGTCATCGATTGAGGGGGAGAGTGATTTCATGTTAAATATTTTCAAACGATATTTCTTCATAAAAGTCCGTGTGTACGTTAAAAAGTGGTGATCTAAAGATTTAATGTTATGTCATGGTATGGTTTTCTTTAAAACTCAAAGATCTGTCAAAATAAAATTTTTTCTGTTCTTGTTTGATTGTGAAATTATTTTATTTTACTTAAAAGGTCTCTTAAAACTATCATACTTGACACTAACAATCTTTAATGTCGAAAAACTGTTCCTTATCTGTCATTTTTCAAAAAATTAAATATTGCCACGTCTTTCCCCAAACTTCCTTAATGATTTAAATCAGATGGGATCACAAATCTCAAATGGTTTGATCGGGGGAGAGATCATGATTTAAATATCAAATCTGTTTTAATGGAATCAGTTTTAGTCCTTCAAAGGCACTCCTGCCTCCATGTGCCAAACGATTTCAAATACACAATGCACATGTTGAGGAGGAGGATTTATCCAAAAAACCAGATGAGTATTTAAACAAGGCCACATTTTCTCCCATGTTTTCTAAACCTAATTAAATCACTTGGGATCCAAAATCTCAAAGGGTTTGATATTTTGATTGGGGAGAATTTGTGATTTAATAATGAAATTTGATAAAGGTGATCGATTTGATGAAATTGTGCGAGTTGCTCTCTCATATGTGCTAAACGCTTTCGAATCTAGAAGCACATATTGAGGGGAGCATAACTATCGAGGTACAAAAACTTTTAAAGAGATTTATAAAGTACCTTGATTGAGTTTTCAAATGGTTTCTTAATGGCTTTTGTGATCGTGGATGTACTTCAAAGAACTCTTGCCTCTATGTGATAAAATGATTTTAAATATACTATGCACATATTGAGGGGGAGAATTTTACCATGAAAATCAAATGGCTTTTTCGTATGAAAAGTGTGATCAAAGAAAATATTTCAAAGTCCTCTTGCCTCCTTGTCTTGAACAATTTCTAAATCATACGCACATGTTGAGGGAGGTTTTCTAAATGATCAAAACTATTAGGGTACAAAATGCTTTGATCTCGTATCACAAGTACCTTGATTGTTTTTCCAAATGATGTTTCAATTGGTTTCGAGAAGGAAAGAACAATACCAAAAGACCGACCAATTTATTTTATGCATGGTGTTATAAGGATGGTTAGGTTAGGTATTCGTTCCCACGATCCTCCAGAGCGGAGGGATCTACCGAGGACAATCCACTAGATAGTGTAGAGTCCTTAGGTATATTGAAAAAAGGAGAAAAATGAGAAATGGGAAGAGTGCGGATGAGACGAGCTAGTCTTGGAATAAACCCAACAAGGTTCTAGTAATGAAGTCTCGGTAAGCACTGAAGGGGTTGAAGAATGAAAAGAAATGAACGAGAAAAGGGTGAAAAGAAATAGCCCTCCATCAATTCAACCTTAGGCGTAAACCGGGTTCAATTCATATGCTCTTGGTGGTTACTAAGGTAACACGGTATTGAAGACAAGACATCATGGACCCGGTGATGCCTTTGCACTAGAACTTCCCAAGCTACTCAAGTTCCTCTTAAAAGGACTTGTTTCATTCTCACGGGAACCGACATTATCTATCGACTTTCTCTTAGAGATTGTTGATATTGAAGAAGGAGACCCTCTCCTAGTCTCCCAGACAGGAACCAAATGAGCACTATTGAGTTTAGAGCCAAGAGATCATCCACAATATCTCATTAGGACACTAAATTAATGAAGACTTGTTTGTTTCACACAATGTAGAAAGTAAGAATATATTGAGAGTCCTCGCATTATCCTTGTGGTTTTGCGAACATCCGAGTGGTATATAAAATATTCACGATGAAGATGGAAATCCTTCTAGAGCCAACATCAAACAAGCTCTTGGTGGGTGACATGTGAAATCTTGCAAAAGATCAAGCTTGTGACAACTGGATAGAAACAATGGGCGATTCAATCTTGAATCAACCTTGGTCCGAGAATGGAATTGACGAATACTTTTGGAAAACCGTTCGGTGTGCAAATCTTCTTTTCTCTAGCACATCGAATGTGTATTCATTTTCAAATTCAAAAGTAACTCGATTGAAAAATACTTTTAGAAAAACCGTTCGATGTGCGAATCTCTTCTTTTCGCTAGCACGTCGAATGTGTACTCATTCTCTAATACAAAAGTATTTTGATTGAAAATTGATCTTTCTCATAAAACCTTCGTCGTATTGCAAAACTCTTTCTTCAAGCAATACGCGATTGTTTTCAAATCATTTTCATCAATCGGTGAATCTCAATTTCTTGGTTCACTCACTCCATGTTGTCTTCTTTGAGACGTTTGGTTTGAGAACAAATAGAACAATTGCGAAACCACATCAAGGAGATTCTTAGGAATCCTACCGATCACAGCGGTACTTGTCTTGATCAGCGGGAACCGTGGGCGTGTACCTCAATTCAACGAAAGTGATCAAAGACACTTTCGTGCGCTTTATTGCTAATCGTCGTATGCGGTACACCCGACGATTGCGGTGATCGAATTGAAGAGTCAATCCAAAGCCGCATGCTCACAAAGATCAACACTTAATTTGAAGAAATCATGACTGGTGCATATCTACATAACACGGTTCGATATTTTATACTATGCTTCTACTACTGCCGCAAATATCATGAACCGAAAAAGCTTCCGCTACTCGATGGAAAGATGTCATGATTCAAAAATGTAAGCATGTCGGTCCGAAAGTCATAACTTCACATGTTGGCAACACAATAAAGGGTGATCCAGAGATTTCATCGTGGTGATGATCTCAAAGAAAGCTCAAGATCATCAAAGATGTGGATCGATTAAAGGCCTCCACTAAAAGTACAAATCGGTCACGGACTTTGAAGAATCGCTACTAAAGCACAAAGATTGAGAAAGTGAAGAATTCAAGTCTACGAGCTCAAGAACGAAGTCAAGAATAGAATGCTAGGATTCAAAATGTAAAACATGGGGTGACCTCCCTTAGGGGGAGATTGTTAGGAATTAGAAAATTCCATGTTAAAGTGTCGGTCACCCCAATTATGATCTAGCATAAGTTAGCTCGTAGACGTGTCGTTATTTTCGTTGTTTAGTAGTTTACTAGTTATTTAGTAGCGTAGTTTAGCGTAGTGTAACACCGTGGAGGAAGGACGGGTCTTTACCCACTGTATACCTGATCCACAGGCCGATAGGAGGTCGTTGTGTCTGTAAGTATAAATACCCCTTCCATCCAAGGAAGGGGTGGTGCTTCTCATTAATCTAATATTCCCTTTGTGTAAACCTCTAGCAAGAACACCCTCTCTCTCTCTCTACTAACTCTCTAACTATGGCAAACATGTATTTTGATCATCCAAGACCACCCGAATCATCAACACAATAATATCATGATCCTACAATGAAACCCATTATCAAGAAGATAAGTAGTTAAGGTTTCATACCATTTCCTTGGTGCCTGATGCAAGCCATATAAATCTTTAACTACCCTGTACACTTTATTAGGATAGTCAAGGTCTTCAAATCCTAGAGGTTGAGAAACATATACCTCCTCATCAATCTGCCCATATAGAAAAGCACTCTTTACATCCATTTGATAGACTTTAAAGCCTATAAAGGATGCATAGGCTAAGAACAACCTGATTGCTTCAATTCGTGAAACTGGGGAAAACACTTCTTCATAGTCAATACCCTCCTCTTGAGTGTATCCTTGAGCCACAAGCCTAGCTTTGTTTCTGATAACAATTCCTCTTTCATCCTTCTTGTTTCTGAACACCCATTTAGTACCTATTACCTTCTTGCCAGAAGGCAAATCACAAAGCACCCAAACCTTTTGAATCTTGAATTGGAGCAACTCTTCTTGCATTGCTTCCACCCAACTTTCATCTTCAAGCACCTTGTATACATTCTTTGGCTCCATTTGTGACAGAAAACACATAAAGCGACATTCATTCTTGCCTTCATGAGTCTTAGATTCATATATTTCACTAATGAATCCATGAATATCGATGACCTTGTTTGTCTTCTAGTCTTCACGGTGAATGAACATCCCCAATCACATTCTTAAGAGGATGTGATTTATGAACAGTGTGGGGGAGTCCGAGGCTGCAATCTCACTTGGCATATTTTAGATTTCAACATCATTGGCTTGAGCTTCCTCAGAATCGAGTTGTGATTTCCACTTTTGGTGTTGCGGTGGAAAATTACGCCTAGCGATGGAATCTGTATTGTCACTGCTTTTAGGATCTTGAGTATTCATGTTGCTATCTCCTTCCTTTCCAGAATCATTAGAAGGACGAGCATCTCCAGTCCTTGAAATATTAGTACTGTCTGCATAGTCCCAAAGTGGTAAACTGAATTCATCTTGATCTTCTGCTTGATCTTTGCTGGGTTCATCATCATCAAGAAACTCTTCTGAACCAGCAAAATCAAAAGAAGATGTACTTGTAGAGATAGGTACATAGTTCATAGTATTGGTTAGAGTATCAAGATCAAACAGACTTTCTGGACCAGTTCCTTTGAGATTTACTTTGTTTTCCAGGAACTCAACATGCAAATTTTCTTCAATCTTTTGGGTTCTTAAGTTGAATACTCTAAAAGCTTTGCTGACCATGGAGTATCCAACAAAATACCCTTCATCAGATTTTTTATCAAACTTTCCTAGATAATCTATGGTATTATGAATAGATACATGACATCCAAATGGTCTCATGAAATCAAGGATAGGTGGTCTACCCCTAAATAACTCATAAGGTGTCTTGTTCTTTGTTTTACCACTAAAACCCTGTTTTGTATATAACATGCGAGTGTTAATCGCTTATTAAAAAGTGATTGGCAATTTTGAATCGCCAACATGGTTCTAGCAACCTCTATTAATGTCCTGTTCCTCCTCTCAAAGAACACCATTTTGTTGAGGAGTTCTAGCAACACTAAATTCTCTTTAATACCTTTATCTCGCAAAATCATCCATAACTCTATTTTTGAATTTTGTCCCATTGTCACACCTAATGATTTTAACTTTCATATCATATTGGTTTTCAACTTCGTGATAAAGATCTTAAGGATGCCGCTTTTTCATTCTTGGTTCTAAGAAAGAAAACCCATGTAAACCTACTAAAGTCATCAGTGACTACAAGACAATATTTCTTTAGATTCAAGTCGCTCACAGATGTAGGACCAAATAAGTCCATATGTAACATTTGAAGTGGGTGAGCAATAGAGTTAACCAACTTTGACCTGCAAGAAGCTCGTGTTGTTTGCCTTTAAGACAAGCCACATAGGTTTGATCATTTTCAAATCTTTTACGAGGTAAGCCTCTCACCAAACCATCTTTGACAATCTTATTAATGGTTTTGAAGTTAACATGACCAAGTCTTCTATCCCATAACATGGATTCATCCATTGTAGCCTTTGCAAGAAAGCAAGCATAATCATATTTAGCAACAATGTTGTTCATATCAAAGCTATATAGGTTACCTTTTCTAGGAATTTTAAGTAGAATCTGACTTTCATCAGGCATCTTAAAATCCTTAGAGAGAACAAAGCACATATCTTTGGTAAAAAGAACATTGTTCTTCTTGTCAAACATTTGTGACACACTAAAAAGATTATACTTAAGCTCTTTTACATAATACACAGTTCAAAGTCCAAGTTACCGCTTTGATGACTCCTTTACCAAAGAACTTTACCATTAACTCCACCTCCAAAGTCGACATATTGTCCATCATAATGTTCAAAATTAGAAAGATAGGACTTGTTGCCAAATATGTGCCTTGAACACCCACTATCTCAGATATCCTTGATCGATCTTTTGACCTTGGATGTTCATGCATATAAAAGAAATGGGTTAGTTTCCTTTGGAGACCCAAGCCATGATTTTCTTGGATCTGCCTCGTGTATCAATATAGTTAAATCTATCAAAGGTCATTGATACACCATTGGGATTGGTTGTAGAGGAAATTCCTTTAGGTTTCCATTCCCAACGTCTTGAGGCCTTCTGAGATTGCCCAAGTCCCCTTTTCTTGTTTACAACCCTTGTAGTAGAAACTTTTGAACGAGCGGTGGAAACTACTTTGGTTTGGTTTTAAGTACCATTGTTGGTTATAATGAACCTTTTTAGTTTGAAAAGTTCCTTTCCTGTTTGTCAGATTTTGCAAAAGTTGTTTTGGACTTTGCACTTTTAACAGTGACTTAGGGTGAGCGAGTGTGAGCAGCTTTTGCGATGGCAAAAGTTTTGAGGCCACTTAGTTGAACTTCTCTTGTGATAATTTTCTTTGTGTGGATTAGGGTGCACATTATTTTGAAACACATTAGACTCTACCCTTTTATTCCCATGGACTTCCTTCTCCCAACATGATAGTCACAATAGGCATGTAAATGATCAAAACTACCATATATATAGCATGCCTTATTACATCACAAAATCACTACCTAGTTGTTGAGATTTAGCATGATTCCAACTCCTCGGTTACCCCTAGGAGTCAGAGGCTTGTTCCTATACATCTCAAAGATACCTTACAGTTGATCTAGGTTTATTAGCTTGTTTCCTAGGTTCCTCTTTAATAGTATTAACAACTTTTGGGATAGAAGTCTCTTCATTCTTTTAACCTTCTCATCAACAAGCGATGAGTCACTAGCACTTTCAAAACATTAGTTTCTTGCTTAACCTATTCCTCGGTTTTCACAAATGTGTTCTTAAGAGGACCATATTCACGTTCAAGATCCCGAAACTCTTCTAAGCTGTATGAGCTAAATCTATGCACGGAGGTGATGGAACACCTCTTAATGGTGGGGGCTGTTTTGTAACCCATACCGGACTTAACTTTACTAGTTATTTGAGCATTCAAAATTTTATCAATTGACTTAGACCGATAATAACGGTGTCAGCAGTTAAATTGACATTTTCATTTATCTTTCTAAGTTTATCAAGCTCTTTTTGGAAAGCCTCATTCACAGCTGTCGTATGTTCTAACTCTCTTCTAAGAAGAATCATATCATCATTATATTTAGTCTCATTTTCTCTATAATGCTCTAGTTGTTTTTCTAATACAGCTGTACCTCTCCTAAGGTTTGACACAACATAATTAGCGACAAACGACTGCTCTTTGACTTTCATAAGATTCATTAAGCCTTTCAACTTCTCTAGCGACCCTACATGTTTTAGAACAACTTTCAAAGTTTTGTACCTCAGTCGAGAAAGCCATGAGAGCAAATTCAAGTAGAAACAAGAGCGACATCTAAAGGTTCTTCCTCTTGCTCATCAGCCATGAAACTCCAATCATAGCTCACACCATCAATAGCCAACATTGCCTTTGGTTCTTCCACAGTTGGTTCCTTCTTTTGCTTGTACCAAGTAGACTTGTTTTCCTTGGTCTTTGGTCTTCTACATTCTCTAGCAAAGTGTCCCAACTTGTAGCAGTTAAAACACTCCACTTTCTTCTTATCAAAGCCTGCAGTTTCACCACCATTGATGTGAATAGGCTTGCCAGTCTTCTTGTAGAATTTCCTAGCCCTCATGCTAAGAAGAGCTATTTGCCATTTTATATCCATCTCCTCCAAGTCATCTTCATCAATTTGCTCTATGTCTTTGTAACATATTGGATTTCATAAACACATCAAACTAATGATCAAGATAGGCATATAATATGGTTTTAGTGAGAGGAATAGTTAGAGGTTTTGGGAACTTAGAGAGAGAAAGAAAAATCTTATTATGAGCTCCAACTCTCTACCTTGGGAGGTAGAGAGTATTTATAGTTCTTATAAAAATCACCACCTACGGGCTGTGGATCAAGCATACAGTGGGTAAAGACCCGTCCGTCCTCCACGGTGTTACTTAACTAAATACTACTTAACATTAAATAACTACGACTACAAGCTTTCTAACGATTACATGTACTTGAGGTGACCGATACTTTAACTACTGGATTTTCCAAATCCTAACAGTCTCCCCCTAAGGGAGTTCACCTCAAATTACATTGAACACAAACAGATATTACATTTAAATTGTTCTTGCATTCTTGATATAGTTCTTTGCTCTGTAGCTCGTAGTCTTTAATTCTTCATTTTTGCATGTTTGGATAATCCAAGTGGAGGTCTTTAATTGATCCACGTGATAATGATAGTTGAGCCAGTTTTGAGATCATCAACTATCATATATCACTAACTCATCCTTTGTGGTATTGGTATTATGTGATGTTGTGACTTTTGGACTGACATGCTCACATTCTGGATCATGATTTCTTCTCATCGAGTAGCGGAAGTCATGGTTGATTCATGATATTGGCGGCAGTAGCGAAGCATGGAGTGAAAATATCGAGTCACCGATGCACCGATCATGATTTCTTTTGATGAGAATGTGTTGAGTGAGCATGCGGCTATGGATTGACCACTTCTTTACGATCACCGCAAGCGTCGGGCGACTGCATACACAAGTTAGCAATAAAGCGCGAAAGTGTCTTTGATCACTTTCATTGAATTGAGGTACACGCCCACGGTTCCCGTTGATCGATACAAGTCTTGCATGTGATCGGTATAATTCGAATAATTTCCTTGACAGGTTTCGCAATGCTCTAGTCGTTCTCAAACCGAATGTCTCAAAGAAGACAACACGGAGTGAGTGAACCAGCGAATAAAGATTCACTGATTGATGAAAAGAGATTTGAAAAACAATCGTGTACCGCTCAATATAAATTGTTTTTTTGCAATACAACGAAGGTTTTTAATGAAAATCAATTATCAATCATAAACACCTTTTATTTTGAAATATTAGTACACAGTCGATGTGCTAAAGAAAAGAGTTTTTAACCACAAC
The DNA here is from genome assembly GCA_022545495.1 of Chrysanthemum lavandulifolium. NCBI lineage: Eukaryota > Viridiplantae > Streptophyta > Magnoliopsida > Asterales > Asteraceae > Chrysanthemum > Chrysanthemum lavandulifolium. The sequence continues at coordinate 16,823,387 of CM040242.1, read as the reverse complement.
GACCGGTTTTTCAAAGGTATCCATCAATCCATAACCTGAACCAGGATTGATTCAATAAATTGAATCGCCCCATTGTTTCTATTCAGTTGTCACACGGTTGATCTATTGGATAGATCTCGCATGCCACTTACCAGGAGCTTGTTTGATGTTACCATATCACTCAGATGTTCTGGCATTACCACAAGGATAAAGCGTAGGACTCTTAAGATATAATCTCTCTTTCCACATTGTGCGAAATAGAGAGTCTTCATTGACAGTGTCCTAATGAGATTTATAAGATGATCTCGTGGCTCTAGACTCAATTGTGCACATTTGGTTCCTATGCCGGAGACTAGGGAGAGGATCTCCTTCTTCAATATCAACAATCTCTAAGAGAAAGCCGATAGATTATGTAGGTTCCCCGTGAGAATGAAACAAGCCCTTTTAAGAGGAACTTGAGTAGCTTGAGAAGTTTCAGTGCAGTGCGTCACTTGGTTCATGACGTCTTGTCTTCAATACCAGTGTTACCTTAGTAAAAACCATTAGCAAATGAATTGAACCCGGTTTCTGCCCTAAGGTTGAATTATTGGAGGGCTATTTCTTTTCACCCTTTTCTCATTCATTTCTTTTTCATTCTTCAACCCCTTCAGTGCTTACCAAGACTTCATAACTAGAACCTTGTTGGTTTTATTCCAGTTCTAGCTCTATCTCAGTCCGCACTCTTCCCATGTCTCACTTTTCTCATTTTTTTCATTATACCTAAGGACTTTACACTAACTAGTGGATTGTCCCTGGGTAGATCCCTCCGGCTCTGGCGGGATCGTGGGAACCAATACCTAACCTAACCATCCTTATATCACCTTGCAAAAAGTAAATTTGGTCGGTCTTTTGGTCTTGTTCTTCTGCTAGCGGAACCAATTGAAAACCATTTGAAAAATCAATCCAAGTACTTGTGATACATGATCAAAATATTTAGTACCTGAATTGTTTTTGATATTTTTAGAAAGAAGCTCCCCCTCAACATGTGCATCACATATTTGAAATATTATTGGCACATGGAGGCAAGAGGACTTGAAAATTGTAGATTTTAAGAACGTGTGATTCGATTCTTTAATCACTGTGAAGATCGTTGATAGCTCTTAGACGAGGTCTAATATTATATATAGGAACACATAATAATGAAAGCGGAATATTCAAACATAGAATCAACATTATTATGAACAAGGTTTTTTTATTATCATAAACTAACTAACTAACTATAATAAAGATCAAAGACTTGATCTAACACTAACTAACTAAACCACTAAACGTTTTCCCTACGCCTAGGTTCCCACACACACACACCTTTAGACGTCTACATCTTGTACGTACGTACTAAAACTAATGACCCTATGTCTCTTTATATACTAGAGACATCTAGGGTTTACAAGAGGAATCATAATACAATTAGGAAACTAAATATTCTTTTAAGCATATCTTCTAGAATCTTTCAAATCCTCCATCTTTTTGTAGTTTCCCTTCTTGTCACTTTAAGTCCTTCATGTTTCATTCTTCTTGTTTTGTATCATCAAATCTATAATAGACCCAACAATCTTCCCCTATTTGATGATGACAAAACAAACACGATTCTTGTACGAACTTCCCTAGGCGAAGTAGCGAAGTTGAGATAATTAAATCTCACCATGAATGAAACAATCTTCCCTTGACTTAAACATGTCACTCAAACATCTCTTCCCTTTTGTTATTATCTAAATAGGGAACGATGCAAATAATGATCTTGACCACCACGAACCAATATCATACTTCCAATCTAAGACTTCCAATGCTTCAAATCGCCCACCATTACGCATCATAAGAAAAATGGATCCAAAACAGTAGAAAACTTCAACTAGGAGTAGTAATAATGATCAACAATAGTAAAAATCAAACACTTCCCCTTGAGTGATGCATGTAGATGGTTAAACTTTTAACAATAAGCTTCCCTTAAAACCCATATGTTAACCATCTTCTTGATTCTTCAAAATCTGTAGGCTTTATGTAATGATTACTTGTGAAGAAAACCGAGTATAACGAATTTGATGAAGAAGTAGAATTTCCCAAACTTGTGTCTTAAATCTTGTACTATCCACGGAACTCCATACTTATACCTACCAAATATAAGTAGACCGCAATCCCTTGACAAGAATCCTCAACTAGTATGAGACACTGAGCACTACAATGTAACTCCTTCAAGTGATAGCCAATGTGTGCATAGAGCATCATAAGAAAAATCACACATTGCTAGATTCATCAAGCTAGATGATAAGAACACAAACCAAGTAATTCCACTTCACCTTCAAATAAGTGATAAATAATCCTCTTCGTAATCAATTCTTCAATAAATCTCCAAAACGAGCTTTTTAAATCCTTTTAAGAACAAATCACCAAACTCCTTGTGTGTGTGAACAATAACCTGTGTGTGTGTCGTCCAAAAACCATAAAAATAATTATGCTCGACTTCCCCTTAAATCGAAAACCATATGAGAAGCAGTACTTTCAATATAACAAGATTTTGAAACCTCCTCACAAGTACTTTGAAAGTAGCGATACCTTAAGCATAAGCGATGACTTTAAAACTCCAAGCGATACTTTGCATCCAATGAGCGATATTTTAATTCAAGAGCGGTACTTTTATCCTAATGAGCGGTACTTTCATGTCCAAGAGCGAGACTTTCAAATTCCAAGCGGTATTTCAAACATGTGCAAACAAGACTTTTAAACCAAGCGATTACTTTGAAAATATGCAAGAAGACTTTCAGCGAAGATTTCACATAAAAGCTCGGTTGGAAGATCCTCTAGTGGAAAGTTAGATTGATATATAGAGAACATCCACCCAAAATTTCATTACGATCCAACAGTTAACGAAAAAGTTATGATCGTTTCAAAACAAAGGTCTTGTTGTAACCTTACGAAAAATCGCACAGACTTGACGACTTATAACTTTTGATTGTGAGCTCCGATTGACAATCCTTCGGTGAGATTAAAGATAGATATACCAAGAAGCTCCGGTTCAAATTTTAGCTCGATCCAACGGTTCAATAAAAGTTATGCCTTACGGAAGACAAGTCTTTGCGTATATTACGAATTTTGACGACTTGAATTTTTCTTCCTTCTTCTTCAAGAAAACCTTGTAGATCCCTAGATATCACGAGCCCCAGGCTTTGATACCACATGTGAAGATCGTTGATAGCTCTTAGACGAGGTCTAATATTATATCTAGGAACACATAATAATGAAAGCGGAATATTCAAACATAGAATCAACATTATTATGAACAAGGTTTTTTTATTATCATAAACTAACTAACTAACTATAATAAAGATCAAAGACTTGATCTAACACTAACTAACTAAACCACTAAACATTTTCCCTACGCCTAGGTTCCCACACACACACACACCTTTAGACGTCTACATCTTGTACGTACGTACTAAAACTAATGACCCTATGTCTCTTTATATACTAGAGACATCTAGGGTTTACAAGAGGAATCATAATACAATTAGGAAACTAAATATTCTTTTAAGCATATCTTCTAGAATCTTTCAAATCCTCCATCTTTTTGTAGTTTCCCTTCTTGTCACTTTAAGTGCTTCATGTTTTATTCTTCTTGTTTTGTATCATCAAATCTATAATAGACCCAACAATCACTATTTTCTAAAAGATATCAACATCACTTTCCCAATCAAACTTAATATTTATCATACTTTGTTAAAAGATGTTTTTGTGAGAGGATGTGGTTTTCAAAAGAGTTGCTCCCCCTCACTATGTGCTTTAAGATTTGAGAAGATTTTAGCACATATTAGCTGGAGCTTGCACTTAAGACAAAGAAATCACGTTTTAATCATTTATGGTTTGATAAAGATGCTCCCCCTTAACATGTGCATGGAAAATTTGAAATCGTTTGGCACATGTAGGGAGGAGAGCTTGTTAATCACTTATAAACCATTTGTTGAAATATCAGTTTAAATCCAATTTAAATCACAAATTCTCCCCCGATCACAATTTTCAAATCATTCGAAATTTGTGATCTTTAGAGATTTAAATTGTTTTTGAAAGCTTTTAAGGAGAATTATGACTTGCTTATGAAAACATTTAACCGATAAGGATCATTTATGAGACTTTTAAACTCCAATAACATACATGAATATCTTTTGAAAACATGAAAAATAACCTTTTGATTGAATTGAAATCATTCTCCCCCTCAATCAATGACATAAGTTGTTGATTGAGAGATCGAGATTTTGACCGATGTCAAGTCCAAATGGATTTCAAAAATTTTAGTCCGAGTTATTATGTTTAGCTTTGTTTTCATTAGATAACAAATATTTTTCAGAAGAATTTATAGAAGGAAAAATATTTGCGAAAGAAACATTTGTCTTTTTGTTGACAAACATTTGTTTTAGAATCAGAGCATGAGATTTGAAACATACGTTAAAACAAGGCTCTGTTCTTTCTTTAAAAACGGGTTATAGACTGAAATGACTATAAACCTTTGTTTTATCTTTCTCTCAAAAGGTTTTTTTTTTTTTTTTTTTTTTAAACGTTTATGTACATTCGAACAATATCTAAAGACCCGTATCATTCTTCGAATGACAGCTCAAGGACCGTAGATAAAATCAAATAAAATAAAACATGATGAAAATGACAATAATTTTTGGAAATTTTCGAGTTTTTCAGATTTTTAGGGATTTTGATGATTTTATATTTTTCTATTTCTTTTTGTTTGTTTTATAATTTTGTATTTTGTTTTTGAAAGAATATGTACAAAGAGAATAGATGAAGAGATGCTTTTACTCCTCTGTTTCCTCTTGAAGACGTTTGAGTGTCTCAGGTTGAAGACTCTTGAGTCCAAGACGAGGAAGAATAAACTTAAAACGTTCTCGAGGTAGTGCCTTTGTGAAGATGTCTGCTAGCTGATATTCAGTTCTCACGAAGTAAAGTTCCACCACACCCTTTTCCACTTGTTCCCTGATGAAGTGATGTCGAATTTCGATATGCTTTGCTCTTGAGTGTTGAACGTTGTTGCAAGATAGAGCAATGGCACTTTTGTTATCACAATACAGAGGAATTTTGATGAAGTCAAAACCATAGTAAGTTAGTTGGGATCTCATCCATAGGATTTGAGCACAACACGATGACATGGCGATGTATTCAGCCTCTGTAGAGGATATCGACGTACACATTTGTTTCTTAGATGACCAGCTTACCAGCTTCTCTCCTAAGAATTGTGCACCACCTGATGTGCTTCGACGTGCATCTTGACATCCTGCATGATCTGCATCTGCATATGCTGTTAGTGACATATTAGTGTCCTTCGGATACCAAAGTCCCATGTTAGTGGTTCCTTGGAGATACCGAAAGACCCTTTTAACCGCTTCAAGGTGCTTTTTAGTAGGCTTAGCCTGATATCTAGCACACATGCATACAACGAACAGAATATCTGGCCTACTTGCTGTGAGGTACATCAGGGATCCAATCATACTCTGATATTTCGTTTGATCTACCATGATCCCTGAGTGGTCCTCATCCAGTTTAGTACGCTCTATCATGGGAGTGTCAACAGGGTCACAAGTATCAAATCCAAATTTCTTTAAAATCTCATTTGCATATTTAGATTGATTTATGAAAAGGCCTCCGGGACTTTGTGAAATTTGTAATCCTAAGAAAAATGACATTTGTCCCATCATTGACATTTGAACTTTGGAACCCATTTCGTTTGAAAACCGATCACATTCATTGGGGTCAGTCGAGGCAAAAATAATATCATCAACATAAATTTGAACGTGAATTAAATGTTTGCGACTTTACGGTGAACAATGTCGGATCAATCGCTCCTTTCTTGAATCCAAGTAGATAGAAGAAACTTTGATAGCGTATCATACCTTGCCCTGGAGCTTGCTTCAAACCGTAAAGAGCCTTCTTCAAACGATAGAGGTGAGTAGGATGCTCTGGATTCACAAAGCCTTCAGGTTGGCTGACGTATACGACTTCTTTAAGATCTCCATTAAGAAATGTCGTCTTTACATCCATCTGATATACTACCATGTTCTTGCTTGCAGCATTAGCCAAGAAGATTCTGATTGCCTCAATACGTGCAACAGGAGAAAATGATTCTTCAAAGTCTAAACCCTCTTCTTGGCAGTATCCTTTTGCAACTAACCGAGCCTTGTTCTTAATCACATCACCGTGCTCATCAAGTTTTACTTTGAAGATTCACTTCAGAGCAATGATCATAGCATAGTCCGGGGCAGGTACTAATTCCCATACATCTAAACAATCGAACTCATGTATTTCTTCCTGCATGGCATCGAACCAGCTGTCTTCAGTCATAGCTGCTTTAGCATCTTTTGGTTCGACCTTAGATAGTACTGAGTTGAAAAATCACCATAAAGCATCAGTTGCAAGTTGTCTACGAGTGGATACTGGACGAGAAAGGTTTCCAATGATGTTGTCCAATGGATGATCATGTGTCCATTTTCTAAGGTGTTCATGTGGTTGTTGTTGAAGAACTGAAGTAGCAGAGTCAATTTCTCCTGATGAAGATGGTTCTGTTGATGATTCAGGAGCAAATATATTTTCAAAGGGTTCATCATCTGGAGGAGCAAAAGGATTCTCACTATCTGTAGCTGCAGCAACATTTACATTGTGTACACTTGATGATTGAGGAATTGATGACGAGACTGAGTGATCAGCAGTAGGCGCTTCTTGACTTAATGACATAGAAACCGAAGAGTTATCTGTGTTGACAGGGATAGGAACAGCCTATGTTGATGGAATTGGCAGATCATTTGCACTTGGCTCATAGTGTTCATCAAACATAGGATCAAACAGTTTCTTCAATTCATCTTCTGAAGGTGGTACATATGGTGTTGCTGGTGAGGAATTATGCACAAGTGAAGAGCTAATGGGACTATTTTGAATTGCGGGTCCAGAACTGGATTGTCCAGGAGCCATTTGACCGGTCAACTCATCGAACGTTATGTAAATTGTTTCCATGATATTTCCATGATATGTAAGTTGTAGATTCGGTATCCTTTTCTGTTTGGTGCATATCCTACAAACACTCCAATGTCCGCTTTAGCTTTCAGTTTACCTAAATCTTAACCATCATTGGTTGGGTAACATAAAGCACCAAACACACGAAGGTATGATAGACCAGGTTTTCGATTACGGACAAGTTCATATGGAGTATTTCCATGAGTTGTGTGAATTAGGGATCGATTTTGAGTGTATCAGCATTATTCTTGCGGCTTTGAGTAAATTGGAACCTTTGAGTAAATCAGCATTGTTCTTGCGGCTTCCACAAGAGTTCGATTTCGTCTTTCAACTACACTGTTCTGTTGAGGAGTTCGTGGAACACTTCTTTGAGAACTGATTCCAACACTTTCATAAAATTCATTGAGTTCTTTATTAACAAACTCAGTTCCATTGTCAGTTTGAACAATTCTGACTGTTTTGTTGAGTCGGACCTGCAGCTGTTTAATAAGTTTAATGATGACATCTGGAGTTTCATCCTTTGTCCTCAAAAACTTAACCCAAGTGAATCGGGAGTAGTCATCAACCACAACTAACACATATCTCTTCCCATTAATAGTTTGCACTCTCATGGGTCCACATAAATCCATGTGAATGGTATGTAGAACTTCCATAACCGAATTTGCAGGTTTGGGTTTATGGGCATACTTCTTGCTTTTTCCAAATTGACATGCTGAACAAAGATGATCTTTTTCATACTTAAGTCTAGGTAGTCCTCTTACTAAGTCCTTTCTGGAAAGATTGTTTATGGTACCAAAGTTCAAGTGATTGAGACGACGGTGCCATAGCCATGACTTAGTTTTAGAATCCTTTGACAGCAAGCAGATGGGTGAAGATTTCATCATATCTTCGATAGAGATGGTGTATAGGTTTGAACCACGAGTTCCTCTGAGAAGTTCCACACCATCAATTTCTCTAACAAAGCAAGTATGTTTTCTAAAGGCCACTTCTAAGTCGGAATCACAAAATTTTCCAACAGAAAATAGATTATGTCCAAGACCTTCAACATAATATACCCTGGAAATCACACTGTCACCAACTACGTAATCTCCATAACCCATAATAGCACCAAAATGATCGTTTCCGAATCTCACAGTTCCGATGAATTTGCTCACGAAGTTCATGAGCCGCGACCGGTCTCCAGTCATATGCTTGGAACAGCCTGAGTCCAAGTACCACAGAACGATTTGAACGACCTGCAGTTGAACACAGACAAGAATGGATAACTGGATAATTGGGATCCCCATGCAAGAATGGGTTCCATTTGGTTAGTAGCAATGATTGGAACACCCACATCAGAAGTAGAATCAATAGAATTATTATGGATAGATGCAATACTATTGTGTTTGAGAGACCTGTTCAAAGTATGTTCACTTCTTAAAAGAATAGTTCTACCAGTAGGCATCCATTTCATAATAGGCATCAACCTAGACAATTTAGGGCACATCTTATTAAGACTAAATTTGCGACCAGTAGGTATCCACTGATAACCTACATTACTAAATTTTCTTCCTGTGGGTTTCCATTATTTTCTAACCTTCTTCCTCCATCGCTTTCTACCCTTCTTAACATATTCAAATGCACTAACACATTTAACAGGGGATTTAACAGAATTATTCAAAACATTCACGCCACATTCATAATTAGTACCAGAAACCAAGCAGTCATCAGTACATTTTTTGCTCAAAGTAGCAGAATTCGAATTAATTACAGTACGCTTATAGCTAATACTAGAATCAACACGATTCGTTTTATTTGACTCAAACTTAATATTCCTATGGTGGTCTTCTACTCTCTTACAATGCACATTCTTAGCTTGCGAGGTCCTATCTTGCTTGGTATTTCCTGGAGGCTTTGACCTGCTTGCTTTAATGTCACTGATTACTCATGTAGAAGGAATTATGGGAACATTAGTTGGTTTTGCTACTTTTTGCATTCCTGATCTAGAAGTGCAGGGATCTGAACTACTTAATGGCATATTAGAATACACATTCTTAGCTTGCGAGGTCCTATCTTGCTTGGTATTTCCTGGAGGCTTTGACCTGCTTGCTTTAATGTCACTGATTACTCCTGTAGAAGGAATTATGGGAACATTAGTTGGTTTTGCTACTTTTTGCATTCCTGATCTAGAAGTGCAGGGATCTGAACTACTTAATGGCACATTAGAATACACTTTCTTATCACAGGGCATGGAACAAGGCATAACAACTTTATCATTCTTATCAAAGGATCTTGGGTAAGTTGCTCTTAAACATTCTAGAAGCTCCTGAGATCGTTTGGCATATAAGCACGCACACCTAACCTCACTATCAAGTGGCTTATTTATTTGATCTTCTTCTACAATCTCACGAAGGCATTCAAGACTATCCTTAAGACGATAAAAGTAATTATGTAACACATGTTCATTGTTTCTGAGATGAGGAGGAATATATTTAACAGTTACAGCATATATAGGATCTGCAGATGCCCGTGAGGCAAGATTATCATCCCAAGCAAGTGGCATTTTCCCTTTATCTTGTCTCTTCAGATTCTCAATTTCCTTTTGTAAAGAAGTTACTTGTTCATTGTTTTACTCACGAGTGACTTTCATTGACTCAAATAACTCTTTAAAATGTCTTTTAACCTTTTCATTTTCTTCTAGAAAACTTTCATTTTCCTTTTGTAAGACATTAACCAAATTTTGAAGATGAAAAGTTTGAGAAGACTGAGAATCTAAAGGTAGAGGCATTTGGAAGCCATTTGAATTGTTTCTTTCTCCCTTCAATTGTGAGATTTGGGCTCTCATTTTTCTGATCGTGTTTCAATGAGCTCAAATTTGTTCATCACGTTTGTTTATTTCAAAAACTGCATCAAAATCAGGAGCATCCGAGGATGTCTTGACATTTGAGGTTTTAACATTTTCTTTTAGGTGTTGATATTTTAATTGCAAATCAAGATATTCAACTTCCAATTTAGAGTAATGTTTTACCAGATTATCATGATCATCCTGCTCAATTTTCTCATGCAGTTTAGAATTAGTTTTTTCAAGCTCAATGACACGATCATGGGAGACTTTCAGAGCAACAGATAATTCATGAAATTGAGAAGCATTAAGGGAACAATTCGTAGCAATGTAAAACACATCTTGAGTAATACATTCAGAAATAAGATTCTCATTCAAGGTATGCAAGTTATTCCTCTCAATCTCATTATATTTTAGTTCTCGCTCATAGTCACTAACCTCAACTATCATTGCATCAAATTCCTTTTCCATTTGTTTAATATCTGAATCCATTCCCTTTTTAAGACTCTCAAATTGACCTTTTAATTGTTTAAAGAAAGGCATGACTTCAGTTAAATAGCATTCTTTAGTTTGCTCAAAACCTCTTTCCCCTTCAGTTATCCCAGTAGGTGTGATCCTTTTCTTACAAGTTTTCTCAAAATCAACAAATAGTTGAAAAAATAACATATTGACTGATTAAGGTCTTGCTCTTAGTGAGAATTGATCTTGGAACTAAATGCATTGGGGGTATTGGGGGGATAAACAGTGGCAGGAAGCATTCTCCTACATGGGGTATTCTTTTCAACAAACTCATCAGCTTTTTTCATGTCCATATCCTTTTTCCAAAACACTTTTTCAGGAGTCAGCTGTGTTTGAGGTCTAAATTTGTTAAAGGCAATCCAATTTTCCTTAGCATAGTTGGGTGTTTTATAACTGATTTTCTTTTCTATGCATAAAGGGGTCTTAAGCTTTTCATCCAATTTCTTTCTAGTTACTTCTTCTAACTGTTTATCTTCCTCAGTATTCTCAGCACAACTAGGTTTCTTTCTAGGCTTAAGGATTTCATAGCCATCATAGATTACTTTCTGTGCTTCTCTAGCTTTCAGACACTCCTTAGGATTTTGTTCATCAACTAATGCAACACTATGTTTGTCACTTAGAACTCTATGCTTAGTGATCATGTGAGCAGTCTGAATGGTGTTTCCTTGTATGTACAATTTGTTTTCTAGCTTGTATTTCAAAGTTTTTAGGTTGGAAAAATCATTTAAGAGTTTTGATTCCTTAGCATTAAATTTCTGCTTAAGCACTTTCACATTTTTTTGAAGTTCTTGTTTTTGCTTAGCCGTTTTGTTAAGCTTTTCTTTTAAGGAATCTAGCTCTTGTTTAAGTATTTCTTCCCTAAAATTACTTTTTCTAATTATTGTACGCATTTGGTCATCCATCTCCTGCTCACGGGAAGTTAGCTCAAACTTAGCACGTTGTTCATAAATGGCAACTTGTTCTTTATAGACATTAAGTTCAGAGATAGCAGAATCATTAGGAACATTAGCAGTGTATTCATCAAAAATATAGTCATCATTGACTGCATTAGATACATCACTTAGTTCAATCGCACTCTCACATTGGGTCGCATATTGATCATATGGGACAATATTATCATTGCCCATATTAGCAATATCTGAATCACAAGTTTCCTGCGATTGAACTTTATCATGTATCTTTTGCTGATCAATATTATCATATAGTTTTAATACCTCTGAGATGATTGATTCTTTAGATGGACCTGCTTGCTGTGGTGAGGGGACTTTGGAGAGACCATTGGAGAAATTCTAGCCATGAAAATTGTCGGTGCAGTAGGTTCATCATCGACGTCAGAGTCGTATGCATCACAGTCGGTGACTTGAAAGGCATTCTGATGATTATGACCTATCTCCTGAATTGGATGCTCATCCACATCTGCATCATATGTCTTGGCATTGCCCTCAACAAGAAACAACAACTCCTCTTCATCCAACACAGCTTCATTATCCTGAGCTTGCACAAGTAACATCGTGTCTCTGAAGTACTCGGCATTTTGAGGGCGTTTTGGATATATGCAGTTTCTAGCTATATATACATCACCATCACAGTTGTAGCACTTGATCGGCTTTGCTTGTCCTTGATTTCCATTCCTTCCCCTATTCAGATTTGCCACATACCCTACACCAGCTCCACCTCTTCCCTGGTCATATTGCCTTACTTGACCTTGTTGCACAGAGACATTTCCATCTCTGATCAAAGCATGATTGTGTAGATTGGATGAGGTTCTGACTTCATTGTTTGTGTGAAGACAGTTAGTATGAGGTGAGAAGGTCCGGTTTTGCTTAACCATAAGAGCTAGTTGATTGATGAAGTGCTCCATGACTGCATCAGCATCAGGTTGTTTGAACCTCGGATCGGGAATGAGTTTGTGATTTCCATTACCATTAGGTATGACTTTAGATGCTTTAGTAGTGATCCCTACATTGGTGTAGTATGCGGTTGAATCATTTGATGAACTTGATTCTCCCTGTTTAGCTTTGAACTGTTCAAGAATCCTTTTTTCAAACATAGCATGTCTCTCATTCTGAAAAAGGAAGGCGTACAGTTGCTCATAGTTTGTATTCTTCAAACCTTTGGTTAGCTTCACAGCGGTGACAAACTTGTGCCATTCAGGATTCATGTTGTTCACAAACTTTGAGTTCAGCTGAATGTCTGGCATGGTCATTCTGATGTTCCTCATATCATTCACAAGCTTGTGGAATCTCACGTAATACTCATAGACACTCTCATCTGGTTTCATCTTGAATTGATCAAACTCATCATACAGTTGTGATTCTCTGTCTTCCTTGGTTACTTCAGAACCTGAGAGAAGCATCTTGACATTATCCCAAACTGCCTTGGCTTCGGTGTTGTGATTGATATGCTTGTAGATATCTTTTGGAAGACCACAAGTATAATGTTTGAAGCCACGATATCAGCACCGAATCTCTTTTCTCCTTATCATTGAGCTCATCATACGTCTTTGGTCCGTCTAATCCATAGATCATTGTTCCATCCGCATGTATCAATTATGTCTCTTTAGTCTCAATCGATAAGGTCCTTCATCAATGGATTTGAGAATGTTGACCCCATTTTCCTTTGCAAGACAGTACAATCTGATTCGTTAAGCCCAAGAGTCGTAGTCAGTTCTGTCAAGCATGGGTGGACGAGTATCTGAACCAGTTGCTTGAACATCCTCAGCAATAGTGGAGATGATTATAGGTACGTTGGTAGACATGTTAACAGATTACACGGGATTTTATAACTCTATGATTAAACCGGGAAATAGATTCTTTCACAGGATTTTACTAAATCAAGAGAAAACCGTATTACAAAAAAAGATCAACCAAGTCGCTAAGAATCCTTGAACCAAATCGCTAAGCACCAAGTCGCTAAGTAGCAACTCGCTAGACTTCAAGTTGCTATGAATCAAGTCGCTAAGCCCAAGTCGCTGGACACAAGTCGCTATAATACCAACTCGCTAAGCAGTCAAGTTGCTAAAGAACAACTCGCTAAGATCCAAGTCGCTAGTATCAAGTCGCTGAGAATACAAAGTCCAAGTCGCTAGCAAAATTGAAAGCAAGTCGTTAACCTTACCAAGTCGCTAGCCATAGTGGAGAATCCACTAACTTTTACTGTTTGTCGGCTTGTCTCAATAGACAAGTCGCTAGGCTCAAGTCACTAACAACAAACACTATAACTCGCTAACAATTACTGAAGCAAGTCGCTACGAAGAAAAACACAACGAGACTCAAGTCGCTAACTTAAAAAACTTCAAAAACACACTTTTCAATCCAAAACAAGCCCAACCACAGTGATTCAAGCTTTCCAAATAAAAACCCAAGCACTTACAATGATTCTAAACACAAAAGTACACCCAAAATTCAAAGTTTAACACAATAAATGATCCAAATGATGCAAAAACCACTAAACTTTTTCAAACTCAAAAACATCTAAAACCACTAGAAATCCAAGGATATGTAAGAGAGATGATCAAACCATGGCTCTTGATACCATTTATAACATATTAGATTTCATAAACACATCAAACTAATGATCAAGATAGGCGTATAATATGGTTTTAGAGAGAGGAATAGTTAGAGGTTTTGGGAACTTAGAGAGAGAAAGAAAAATCTTATTATGAGCTCCAACTCTCTACCTTGGGAGGTAGAGAGTATTTATAGTTCTTACACAAATTGCCACCTACGGGTTGTGGATCAGGCATACAGTGGGTAAAGACCCGTCCGTCCTCCATGGTGTTACTTAACTAAATACTACTTAACATTAAATAACTACGACTATGAGCTTTCTAACGATTACATGTACTTGAGGTGACCGATACTTTAACTACTGGATTTTCCAAATCCTAACAGTCTTCATGGGTTAATATAGAGCCATTAACTTGAGTGGAGATAAAGGCATAAAAGGTAAGATCTCTAATACCAGCAATCTTCTTCTTTGAACCTGCAGTGGTAACACTAACATTACCAGTGGAAACTGTAGAACCAGCAATGGCAATATTCATCACTGTCATCTTCAGAATCATCACTATCAACAGAGGTTGACATCAAGGCCAAGCTGCTTGAGCTTGTACCAAGTTTCCCAGCCTTCTTCAGTCTTTGTTCAATGAGTTTAAAGTTGTTGTAAAGATCATTGAGCTTCATTGTTTCAATATCGCTTTGTTTTCCCAAACAAGAACATTAGTTTGAAACTCAAGGCGCACTTCTTAGAAACTTCAAATTGAGATCTTCCTTTTCTACCTCAATGCCAAACATAGTTAGTTGTGTAACAATCTTCGGATTTTGGTGAAGATGCTATCAAGTGAGTCATTGCTTGAAGTAGAAGTTTTCATAACTTTGCTTCAACAATGTCTTTTGTGTCTTCTTTGTAGCATCATTACCACCAAACACCGAGCAAATCTCTTCAAAAGTTCTTTAGTCGTCTTGAACTTGTTTGAATGCTATGATCTCGGTCTCTAGGGTGAGTCATCGAGAACAAACTTCTAGCCTTTAGATCATTCTTCTTGATGCCTTTTCGAACTAGATTCGAGCACGTAAACTGCCACCACATCTCGTGTCACCAACCTTCGTGTCTTTGACACAGGCTTGAAAGAATCTCCGTTAAGATGATTTCCCATAGAGCATAGTCTTGAATGAGAAAGTATAGCTCAATCAAGATCCTCCACATCTCAAACTCATTAAGTTTGAGATTAGGTAGCCTTGGTGTAGAAGAGTTGGATGGTTGTTTTCCATCTCCATTGAATTGAGTGAGTAGGTTAAGCTTATTCCTTGGATCTTCTAAAACAAAATATCAGAACCTTCGCTCTGATACCACTTGATGGATCTAGACACACACCTTGTGTCAATGATATTTTGTATAATATTAATAAGCACGCGGAATTTACTTAGTAATACTTAGAAGACGGATTGTATGATGTATTGTAAGTGAACACAGATTAAACACAAAACTTAAGCTCCAATATTATTAATGAATAATACGAGTGATCTTGCTTATCACTAGGGTTACACCTTAAAGCCTTTGTGAATAATACGTATGTATGTAAGTATCTAAGACAATGACCTAGGACCTCCTTTTATAGTACAAGGAGTCCTTTACAAGATAAGTATAAAGCTAACAATATAGAATATACACAAGATCTTTTCTATACTTATCTAGACACGTTTTCCTAACCATTATCTAATAGCAGTGGTAATAATGTACCAGCAGTGGTATTACGTTTCCACTGCTAGTGCAATACTTAGCAGTGTCTTTCACAACTATCAGTGGTAACAGATTATTCCCAACAAAGACACCTTATGAACTTCTCACTGGGAAAGTTCCCGATATTCATTACCTCAAACCGTTTGGATGTCAAATGACCATTTTGAACACTAGTGATCCACTGGGAAATTTGATGAGAAAGCTGATGAGGGTTATATGTGGGTTATTCAGCTCATAGTAAGGCTTATAGGGTATATAATTTAAATGCTAAAAAGATTGAGGAGACTCTTAACCTGAGATACCTAAAAGATAAGCCTAATGTTCAGGGTCAAGGTCATGTTTGGTCCTTTGACCTGGATTACTTAACTGATTACTTGGGTTATACTAGATATGTTGCTAACCAATCTGCAGGTTCTCCCACTGACAATGCAGGTACCCTGGATGATGACTCAAATAGTGAGTCTACGCATGATGAACAAACCATCGTTGTACCTTCCTTTTCCCCTAACCATTTTGCAGGTGACAGTTCTAAAGTTACTTCTGATGATAATGAAGATGAGTCACACTATGCCGAGGACCTTGCTAGACTCAAGAAGCAAGAGCATGCAGCCAATCTAGAAGCTGAGAGGCTTGGTGTGGAGTTTGCAAGAGATGCTGAGGCACTAATCAGACAATCAACATAAGCAGTCAGTGGAAACCAAGATTCTGCTGACAGTTCTCCTGTTTCTCTTGGCATCACCAAATCTGCTGACAGTCCTGCTGCATCTACTCCCATTTCTACTAGTGCGTCCACAGACTTTGAAGAACCATATACATGATTTCCAAGTCCTTCAGATCTTGGTAATCACCAACCCAAAGCTGGAATCTTCACCTCAACTTCCTATGACAGTGATTTTGAACCAACTGTGAACAATCTTGACACCACAATTGATGTCAACCTCACTGCTACAAAAAGGATCAACATTGCTCATCCTCAATCAAATGTTATTGGTGATCCTCAAGCACCTATTCGAACTAGAAGTACTGTGACCAGTTCTAAGTATGGTCAAGTTTCTTTTCTTTCTTATGTCTCACAACAGCAAAGGGACAATCATACAGACTTTAAGCATTGTCTGCTTGCTTGCTTTCTTTCTCAAGTGGAACCAACCAGTGTTTCTCAAGCTCTTGAAGATTCAAGTTGGCTTGAAGCAATGCAAGATGAGATGCAACAATTCAAGAATCAGCAGGTTTGGATACTGGTACCACTACCTGATGGGAAGATTACAATTGGGAAAAAATGGATTTTGAAGAATAAAAGTGTTAGCCTTAATTATTTTATTAGAAGTGATGGTCATTCACGTTTAGGAACTTTGTAACGTGTGTTAGATATCGTGCTAGAATAGTCAACGGGATCGTGGATTGGGATAAGCTATCTGGTTAAGCTTGCCGTCTATAAGCTCATATATCCCACGTCCAAATCCAATCCAACGAAGCCCATACAAAACCCAAGGAAAGCCTTTAGGGAAACTTATGTCTTGTACTATAAATACCTCTCAAATAGTCATTTGAGGGGTGTGCTTGAAAGTGTGTGTGTGTGTGTGTTTTTCCTTTGGAATATACAACTTTATTGTGTTCATCTTTATCTCACATATACACGATCTTTATATCATTCAAGTCACCATCTTTCTAACCTTATTTCTACGCTTTGTTTGTGTTTGGGTTTCACGAGTTCTACGCATAACTGTGGTTAACGTGGGTATTTCGTGATAAGGTTGATATCGTAGTGGTCCTACAATTGGTATCAATCGCCTAACAATAGTTTAGGAGTGTTTGTGTTTGTTTTGAAGGGTTACGCGTAAAGGCTCTCGTTAGTCATATTTGTCTCGCTTAAAGCTTTAATTTTTGCACTTAAAAATTCAAGATTCTTGTGGTTTAAGGTTTATTTGGTGCTAAAGTTTCGCTTTTTGCAAAAGTTCAAAGCTTTACGCGTTTTGGTTAAGTTTTAAACTCGCTTTTGGTTCGTTGGTCATTTCTACTCGTAACTTTTCCGAGCACTTTGGGTGAAAAGGTCAACATTTTGGGTTATTCGAGTGTTTTTAAGGCTATCTGTGCAAAATAAATCATTTGAATCGTTGGAAATTTCTTCACGTAGAAGTCAACAAGTCAAAACCCTAGTTTTCTACACATAACATTTAGGTGAAGAATCTTGAGCTATAACGGTTACTCGATGCTTCCTCACTTGGATAAGTGTGTGGAACACTTCGACTTTGGATATCCCTTACGTGACAAAGGTGTAAAGGATTTTGGTTCTTAACCATAGTTTACGCATAAGCTAAAAGCTTACGAGTAACTCTACGCATAACTTCACAATTACGCGTAAGGTTTACGAGTAACTTTTGTCTCACGCATAAGCTTAAGGTTACGCGTAGAAGATACTTTCACGATAAGATCCCACGCCTAAGGAATCCTACGCCTAAGCTTCCTACGCATAAGATCCTACGTCTAAGCATCGCTACTCAGTAACTTCCTGTTTCTACGCCTAAGCTCTTTCTACGCATAGAGGTTTAAAAAAAAAAAAAAGTTTTTTGGCGGGAAAACTTGAGTAAAATTTAAATTTTTGAGGAGACTAAACGTTCAATTTTTACGCGAGATTCAAATTTTAGTTTAACTTGGAAAATTTTGGTCAAAAATTCAAATTTTTGGACCCAAATTCAAATTTTTTAGGTCAAATTTGGCGTCAAAATTGTCATAACTCAAATTTTTCATACGACCTTAGAATTGATTTTTATAGTGAATTTCAAATTTTGGGAGAAATTTTTTTTTTTACGCCTAAGAACCAAGGTTACGAGTACGACTTTCAGAAAAACCTCAACCAAGTTTAATCTTCATCAACCACAACTCCTTTATCGTTGAATCGATCCTACATCAACTTTATCAGATCATACCTTCATCAATGGCAACTCAACAAGACATTCATGCAGCCGGTGCCGAAAACCGACCTCCTATGTTGGCAAAAGGTGGTTATCTTCAATGGACAAGTCAAATGCTCCGCTATATCAAGACCAAACCTAATGGGAAACTCATGATTAAATCCATTCAGGATGGACCCTTCCAGCCTCGACAAGTTCATGTACCTGGAAATGCAGATGCAACACCTCCCATCCCACCATCTTCTCATCTTCAATACGAATCTGAATACACTGCAGAGGATTAGAAACAAGTCGAAGAAGATGACATGGCAATTCATATTATCCAACTGGGTTTACCAATAGACATCTTTGTCTTTGCGGTGAGCAGCCAGAAACCGCTTCGATATGTGGGAACGTGTTAGACGACTTTGTCATGGAATGTAAATTGGTCACCAAGACATGGAGAACAAGTTGCTAACTAAATGGGAAAAGTTTACTTCTACACCGTGAGAATCCATTGAATCCTACTATGGAAGGTTTTGCACTTTGATGAATGAGCTAATCGAAACAAGCTAACACCGAACTATCGCTCAAAACATCAAGTTCCCGAACAATCTTCCGTAAGAATGGGGACGATATGTCACTATTGTCAACCAAACAAAAGACTTACATCGTAAACTTTGATCAATCGAATGATTTTACGAAACAAAACCAAGTCAAGCGAATGAAGTCGAGCAAGAAAGATTAGCAAAGAATCATGATCCATTGGCACTCATTGCAAAGACTCAAACTTCGGTGAATACACAACAACAAGCTTCATCATCTTCCAACAACAACAACTTACGAGAATACATTCCACAACCACAACAACAATTCTATCCAGATCAACAATACCAGAACAAGAAATCACCGATCCTGGCCCGACCTGAGCGACCTTGAAACAGATATACTCTTTATTGGGTAACGCACTAAAAGTCGCTATTCCACACCAACTAACAACAACCAACGGATTTCATCAAACACTACAAGCAGAAAGTTGCACACCGGAGTGAATATGGGTCATCAAGGACAAATGGTTGGAGTTATTGGGAATCGCAGATGTCACACCCCAAATTACTGCTTTGCGGCGGAATGGAATTCACAGGGATTGATCATCATAGCATCACAATCACAAGTTATATTGAACGACCTAAAGTGTCGTTTGGAAAATACATCGTTTGATTTAATGAAAACAATCAGAGTTTACAAAGTAGGTCCCAAATGAAAATCAACTTGTGCGGAAATAAGTTTGTTACAATTCAAACGATGTTTTAGAGTACGTAAAACCCAAGTGAGACGCGTCGTCATCGCGACTCCATGATGTGTCCAAATGCATGCCATGAAGTGAATGCCTTAGATACCTGAGATAAAAACATGCTAAAAGTGTCAACACAAAGGTTGAGTGAGTTCATAGAGTTTGTTTTGAAATGTAAAGCCTTCCAAAATAGTTTATGCAGCAAAGGCATTGTAAATCCACCCAGTTCCAAGTTCCGCCCATACAAAACTTGCAACCTGTGTATTCACAACCCACTGCCAAAATGTGTATAGTTTATGTTCAAACATATGATTTCAAGTGAATTCACAATAGTACCTAACGCGACGTAGAACGATAGCACTTAACCAATAAAACTAGACCTAATGTAACAGTAGTCAACTGATTTAGAACGTTATACGACGTAGAACCATAGCACATAATCAATAGCACCTAACTCAATGTATCGAGAGTCAAGCGATTTAGAACGTTATCTGACGAGAACCATAGCACGCAAACAAGAACAATTGATATGGTATAACCTTTGATTTAGAAACAATGGTAATCATGGTAGCATTTAGCCTTAAAAATCTAAAGTACTTATGAAAAATAGTTAAGCATGTATCTCCCCCAAAACAGTACAAAACAATTGAAAGTGGGGCTATGAAAACTCACGGTAATCCGTAATAGTTTAAAGTACTTGTGAAAAATAGTTTAGCATGCATCTCCCCCAAAACAGTTATGTAAACAAGTAGAAACAGGGGCTATGAAACTCACGGTAATCCGTAATAGTTTAAAGTACTTGTGAAAAATAGTTAAGCATGCATCTCCCCCAAAACAGTTATGAAAACAAGTAAAAGCAGGGGCTATGAAAACTCACAGTAATCCTTATATGTTTAGAGTAACTATGAAAGTAATTGAAAATAGTTGAGCATGTATCTCCCCCAAAACAGTTATGAAAACAAGTAAAAGTAGGGGCTATGAAACTCACAGTAATCCTTATATGTTTAGAGTAACTATGAAAGTAATTGAAAATAGTTGAGCATGTATCTCCCCCAAAACAGTTATGAAAACAAGTAAAAGCAGGGGCTATGAAAACTCACAGTAATCCTTATATGTTTAGAGTAACTATGAAAGTAATTGAAAATAGTTGAGCATGTATCTCCCCCAAAACAGTTATGAAAACAAGTAAAAGCAGGGGCTATGAAAACTCACTTGGTAAACTAGAATAATGGCAAAAGTGAGTACACCGAGGTATAATGTGATGCGTTAACCGGGACCTATTACGAATGATATGATATGTCATGAGTTGCAATGTAATGTTATGCATGCATTTCGTATGTTATTTATACCATTTGCGGGTTTTGAAAATAGTACTTTTCGTCGAAAAATACTCTCTTGTCGTCTTGACCATTCAAAAATGACTTTACAAGTTTTTACGTCAAAATGTCATCCTACAATGGTTTTATAATGATTTATGGTGAAATTTCCACTTTTTGACGCAAAACAATGTCGTCGGAAATATCATGAAATTAACAAAAATGGCTTTGGAAAACTAGTCGTAAAATGGTGTACGTCGATCGTTAGAGAACGAACTCGACGGTTTTAGAAAGTTTGTATCGATATCTAGAAGTTTCAGTTCAGGAGCTTTCGTCCAAAAGGTCTCGATCATAAAGATAATAAGGGTTAAAGATGGTGGTTTTGGCTAATTGTTGTGCAAAAAGTGAGTTTCGGCCAAGTTTGAGCAACCGTAATTAATTTACTACAACTCCGCTATACAAACGGCTTGTCGTTTTGAAAAATATGGCCGGTGAACTTGATTTTACTAGAAGACATTTCGTTCCAAAAAGTTTCACAACCTCGTTAAAAAGAGCCCTCAACATGGACGTTATACTACTAAAATACTTGTATCGTAAAAATAATATAGATTTTAGAAAATAATAGTTACGGCAAGTTTATGAAAACGTGCATATCTTTGTCGTTTCAAACCGCTTTTCACGTAATATACGTCCTTAGCTTCGTATCAAGTAAACTAATATATTTTGACAAGTCGAAATAATTTGTGAAGCTTAAGGCTCGTTTTGACCCGAACAAAGTGAAAATAGTATGCTGAAAATTCGAAAATATATTTTCGTCAAACTTGTAAATTCCATAACTTCTTCGTTATAAGTCCGCTTTTATCCGCTCAAGCGACCACGGATTCGCTTTTAAAGTATATTTTCTAAATATCAAGGCCAAAAAGTCGTACCTACTGTCGGTTTTTCCAGAAAATCAAAATAAGGACAGAACCTATTTTATACGTATCGAAAATAGTTTTTCTCGGACAAAACCTATTCTAATCCCTTCAAATCAACTCCAAAGCTAATCTAATCCTACCATACACCTTCTTAGGGTGTCATGGGTTCCTAATCACCATCAAGACCAAAGAATACCATGGGGATAATTATAGGATGACCAAATATATATATATATAACTCTTAAAATCATGAAAAATGGTATAAATCACATATGTCTTGCATGTTGCTCCAAAAATGAAAGGATACATATGAAATGAAAAAGGAAACATGATAAGTGAAAGAAACATGCTTACAATGAATATGATGAGGTGTAAGTAACAAGGTTAAGCCTAAATACTCTTGGTTTTTATTTCAAAACCTAATAAAGAGTAATAACTAGATTGATAATTATGCTTGAACTTGAAAAATGATGATCCCTTTGTAAAAGCATCCATGGCCGGTTCTTGAAGGGTAGAAACAAGAGAGAAGAAATTTGGTTTGCTTGCATTATTGTTGAATGAGCTGATTGAATGAAATGTGTTGAAATATTTGGAGTATAAAACTAACTTTCAAAGAAAAATGAGACCAACCAATTAATGCATACACTTCCCCTAGAACCGGTTTTGGGGAATGTATCTCACCAAATACATTTTTTTTTTTTTATAAACTTGTGTATATATAATTGCTAGTGTAATTATTGTGAGAAATGTAGAAAATGTATAAGTAATGATAAATGGAGATTTTGGTACAAGTAAGTTTTAATAGATCAAAATAGAATGTAATGAGATCATAAAATTATAAAAATACATTCCTTGTAAAATTTGAGTGATAAAATAATTATCGTGAAATATTTAAGAAAACGTCGTAATAATTTAACTTTAACGATTTATGTACCAAATAAATTTAAAACATTAGGTAAAGTCAAAATATAGTTTTATAACTAAATGTAAGTATAAAATGTGTCGGGATCATTTTTGAAAGTAACGGATTAAATATTCAAAATAATAACTCACGCGATAACGCTTATTTAATATAAAAATTACGCGCTAAATGTGAAATGAAATGTCATGAATGAACTAATGAGATGCAAATGATGTCAATGAAATGTAGACTAATCTTAGTCCATATGAAATGTACGTGATGTTATGATCATGAATTCGCCGCTAAACCTTCAAGGTTACGCGAATTTGGAACACGTAAACCAAGTTTACGATAAATGTTGAAATAATGAGGCATAAATTGTGTCAAGAAATGACCTGAAAGTACGGGTTGTCACATTCGCCCATCCAAAAAGGAATTCAGTCCCTGAATTCAATCGTTGTTAGTCTATCGGGTTTAGGGTTTGATGTGGCAAACTTTCCCATTCCCGAGCAAAACCCTCAAAAGACTTTTTACCAACCAATTTTCACTTAATCTCACAACTCATCAAACAAGAACTGTCATGAGATTAGGCTAAATTTGTTTGAAGGAGGACTTTGAAAATTTGGCTCGATTCGGAATTGCTTACACATATAAGCCTACTACTCCCTTCATCGCATGATTCTTCCCGAATTAGACATAGGTGATCGGGCTATGTATAATTTAGGAGTAACTATGCAATGCTTGGACTAATCGACTCATATGTTTGTTTGGTGTTGAGTCAACTGATGTTAAAATTGTGATGAACATCGAGGAGAGAAGACATGGAGAAGTGTCGTTAAAATGATAGTTAAAGTAAAAAGAATTAAAATCCTCGTAAATGATAACAATTCGGAAAGAAAATAAAGTATGATAGATGAGAATATTTTACAACGAGTGGTTTATCAAATAGAAATACATCTTAGGTTATAAAGATTCGGATACGATGGAAAACATAAACTTAGTACGACATAGTACATAAGAAGAAATAAGACTGTTAGTTTCCGAACTTCTTCAGTCTTCCGCGTCGTTGATACCTTGACGAGCTCCTCCTCCTCCTTCTAACATATATACATTCCCATGAGCACCTTTGACTTGTTGACCTTGGTTTTGAGGACATTGGTTCCGATAGTGTCCTTGTTCCCCACATCCGAAGCACGTAACTATGGTCTTGCCCTTACAGTTCCTTAGCAAGGTGTCCTACTTTGTGACACTAAAACATATACCACATGGACCATTATGATGTAGCGTGCATTGGTGGCATCGCGGTAAGTTTCTGCATAAGCTCTTCCCTTTGTTGGTGCAAAGAACATAGACCCCGGCGACTTCTTGTCTTCTATTCATTGTTGATGATGGTTAGTGTTACGGTTTTGGTTGTTGTTGATATAACCTCCTTGGTCATTTTCCCATTTTCTTTTGTTGTTGTTGATTTGGTTATCGTCGTTGTAGTTGTTGTTTTGGTTATTGTAGTAGTTGGTGCGGTTGTTGGTATTGTTGTTAAGGTTGGTGTTGTTGGTGTTGCCCCTCTTTACTACTTGTACCATGAGCTTTTGAGACAATCGAATAGCTTCCTCAATCGTCTGCGGGTCAGAAGAAGTCACATCGCCTTGAATAATCTCGGGAAGTCCTTCAATGAAAGCCTCCAGTAGCTTCTCATTATCCGAAACCATAGATGGGCATAACACGGCCAATTCTTGGAACCTTCGAATATAAGTATCAATGTCGTACCCAATAGTTTCCAACTCATAGAATTCGGTCTCCAACTTCTTAACCTCCGTACGCGGACAAAACTTCTTTGTTACCAAACCTTTAAATTGCTCCCAAGTGAGCTTGAAAGCATTCTCCATTCCAATCGGTTGAGCATAAGAATTCCACCATGACAATGCTCCATCCAGTAATGTACTCGTAGTAAATTTGGCCTTCTCATCATCCTGACAGATTACATAGCAAAACACCGATTCCAATTTTTCAAACCATCGAACCATGGTCGTGGCTCCTTCGGTACCTCTAAACTTCGTGGGATCTCCACTTTTGAAATTCTTATACTGACGACTTTTAACTCCGGACCTCCTGCATTTCTGCAGAAGAAGAAGAAGTTTAAGCGGCTTCAAAGAAGATCAGGCCTCAAGAAGAATAAAGCCCCACCGCTTCCTTTCAATCCTTAATGCCTCTGCTACACTATCCCTTACCAACTTTTGAATAGCCGCTTGGGTCATTACAGGTGTAACTTTCTTCTTCAAAATGAAAAGGAAAGGTGAGATGTAACAAAGTCCTATGTTAATAATAAGCGCTCTAAAGAGATGTGATAAGAGATGATAAGTTTGAGGTTATTTTTTCGAAATGATCGACAGGTTCCGTAAAGGTGGGTTATGAGGTGTCGTAAGTGCTTCAAGTGTATAATGGTTTAGTGACTAATGTGTTAGTAACGTGTAACTCGACATGTTAGTGATGAAACAAAGGAGTGAGAGTGACTTTGCCCTACTTAAGGGTTTATCTCGGCATTCGACGTTATCGGTGATGAGTCAATTGATGTAAAGATTGTGATAGGGAAATAACAAGGAATTCTCCACATTAGAGTATGAGGAAAGGATAATGGGATGGGTATTTAAGGGCATCCATGTGACAATCGTTAAGAAATGAAAGTAATTAACTCGAAAAATGTACGTATAAATCGCATGCAAAGTGAACATGCACTTATGATGAAATGATGAGATGCTATGGTGATGTAGTTATAGTCTAGGGTCAATGATGCAACCTAGTTCTCTATAATCAAGCTCGATGCCAATGTCACACCCCAAATTACTGCTTTGCGTGAATGGAATTCACGGGATTGATCGTCATAGCATCACAATCACGAGTATATTGAACGACCTAAAGTGTCGTTTGGAAAATACATCGTTTGATTTAATGAAAACAATCAGAGTTTACAAAGTAGGTCCCAAATGAAAATCAACTTGTGCGGAAATAAGTTTGTTACAATTCAAACGATGTTTTAGAGTACGTAAAACCCAAGTGAGACGCGTCGTCATCGCGACTCCATGATGTGTCCAAATGCATGCCATGAAGTGAATGCCTTAGATACCTGAGATAAAAACATGATAAAAGTGTCAACACAAAGGTTGAGTGAGTTCATAGAGTTTGTTTTGAAATGTAAAGCCTTCCAAAATCGTTTATGCAAAGAAAGGCATTGTAAATCCACCCAGTTCAAGTTCCGCCCATACAAAACTTGCAACTGTGTATTCACAACCCACCGCCAAAATGTGTATAGTTTATGTTCAAACATATGATTTCAAGTGAATTCACAATAGTACCTAACGCGACGAGAACGATAGCACTTAACCAATAAAACTAGACCTAATGTAACGTGAGTCAATGATTTAGAACGTTATACGACGTAGAACCATAGCACATAATCAATAGCACCTAACTCAATGTATCGAGAGTCAAGCGATTTAGAACGTTATACCACGTAGAACCATAGCACGCAAACAAGAACAATTGATATGGTATAACCTTTGATTTAGAAACAATGGTAATCATGGTAGCATTTAGCCTTAAAATCTAAAGTACTTATGAAAAATAGTTAAGCATGTATCTCCCCCAAAACAGTACAAAACAATTGAAAGTGGGGCTATGAAAACTCACGGTAATCCGTAATAGTTTAAAGTACTTGTGAAAAATAGTTTAGCATGCATCTCCCCCAAAACAGTTATGTAAACAAGTAAAAGCAGGGGCTATGAAACTCACGGTAATCCGTAATAGTTTAAAGTACTTGTGAAAAATAGTTAAGCATGCATCTCCCCCAAAACAGTTATGAAAACAAGTAAAAGCAGGGGCTATGAAAACTCACAGTAATCCTTATATGTTTAGAGTAACTATGAAAGTAATTGAAAATAGTTGAGCATGTATCTCCCCAAACAGCTTATGAAAACAAGTAAAAGTAGGGGCTATGAAACTCACAAGAATCCTTATATGTTTAGAGTAACTATGAAAGTAATTGAAAATAGTTGAGCATGTATCTCCCAAAAGCAGTTATGAAAACAAGTAAAAGCAGGGGCTATGAAAACTCACAGTAATCCTTATATGTTTAGAGTAACTATGAAAGTAATTGAAAATAGTTGAGCATGTATCTCCCCCAAAACAGTTATGAAAACAAGTAAAAGCAGGGGCTATGAAAACTCACTTGGTAAACTGGAATAATGGCAAAAGTGAGTACACCGAGGTATAATGTGATGCGTTAACCGGGACCTATTACGAATGATATGATATGTCATGAGTTGCAATGTAATGTTATGCATGCATTTCGTATGTTATTTATACCATTTGCGGGTTTTGAAAATAGTACTTTTCGTCGAAAAATACTCTCTTGTCGTCTTGACCATTCAAAAATGACTTTACAAGTTTTTACGTCAAAATGTCATCCTACAATGGTTTTATAATGATTTATGGTGAAATTTCCACTTTTCGACGCAAAACAATGTCGTCGGAAATATCATGAAATTAACAAAAATGGCTTTGGAAAACTAGTCGTAAAATGGTGTACGTCGATCGTTAGAGAACGAACTCGACGGTTTTGGAAAGTTTGTATCGATATCTAGAAGTTTCAGTTCAGGAGTTTTCGTCCAAAAGGTCTCGATCATAAAGATAATAAGGGTTAAAGATGGTGGTTTTGGCTAATTGTTGTGCAAAAAGTGAGTTTCGGCCAAGTTTGAGCAACCGTAATTAATTTACTACAACTCCGCTATACAAACGACATGTCGTTTTGAAAAATATGGCGGTGAACTTGATTTTACTAGAAGACATTTCGTTCCAAAAGTTTCACAACCTCGTTAAAACAGCCCTACTCAACATGGACGTTCTGACTACTAAAATACTTGTATCGTAAAAATAATATAGATTTTCGTAAAATAATAGTTACGGCAAGTTTATGAAAACGTGCATATCTTTGTCGTTTCAAATCCGCTTTCACGTAATATATGTCCTTAGCTTCGTATCAAGTAAACTAATATATTTTGACAAGTCGAAATAATTTGTGAAGCTTAAGGCTCGTTTTGACCGAACAAAGTGAAAATAGTATGCTGAAAATTCGAAAATATATTTTTAAATCGTCAAACTTGTAAATTCCATAACTTCTTCGTTATAAGTCCGTTTTTATCCGTTCAAGCGGCCACGGATTCGTTTTAAAATATATTTTCTAAATATCAAGGCCAAAAAGTCGTACCTACTGTCGGTTTTTCCAGAAAATCAAAATAAGGACAGAACCTATTTTATACGTATCGAAAATAGTTTTTCTCGGACAAAACCTATTCTAATCCCTTCAAATCAACTCCAAAGCTAATCTAATCCTACCATACACCTTCTTAGGGTGTCATGGGTTCCTAATCACCATCAAGACCAAAGAATACCATGGGAATAATTATAGGATGACCAAATATATATATATAACTCTTAAAATCATGAAAAATGGTATAAATCACATATGTCTTGCATGTTGCTCCAAAATGAAAGGATACATATGAAATGAAAAGGAAACATGATAAGTGAAAGAAACATGCTTACAATGAATATGATGAGGTGTAAGTAACAAGGTTAAGCCTAAATACTCTTGGTTTTATTTCAAAACCTAATAAAGAGTAATAACTAGATTGATAATTATGCTTGAACTTGAAAAATGATGATCCCTTTGTAAAAGCATCCATGGCCGGTTCTTGAAGGGTAGAAACAAGAGAGAAGAAATTTGGTTTGCTTGCATTATTGTTGAATGAGGTGATTGAATGAAATGTGTTGAAATATTTGGAGTAT
This sequence comes from Chrysanthemum lavandulifolium, assembly GCA_022545495.1. Classification (NCBI taxonomy): domain Eukaryota; kingdom Viridiplantae; phylum Streptophyta; class Magnoliopsida; order Asterales; family Asteraceae; genus Chrysanthemum; species Chrysanthemum lavandulifolium. The sequence continues at coordinate 16,794,635 of CM040242.1, read as the reverse complement.
AAAACTAACTTTCAAAGAAAAATGAGACCAACCAATTAATGCATACACTTCCCCCCTAGAACCGGTTTTGGGGGGGAATGTATCTCACCAAATACATTTTTTTTTTTTTTTTTTTTTTTTATAAACTTGTGTATATATAATTGCTAGTGTAATTATTGTGAGAAAATGTAGAAAAATGTATAAGTAATGATAAATGGAGATTTTTGGTACAAGTAAGTTTTTAATAGATCAAAATAGAATGTAATGAGATCATAAAAATTATAAAAATACATTCCTTGTAAAATTTGAGTGATAAAATAATTATCGTGAAATATTTAAGAAAACGTCGTAATAATTTAACTTTAACGATTTATGTACCAAATAAATTTAAAACATTAGGTAAAGTCAAAATATAGTTTTTATAACTAAATGTAAGTATAAAAATGTGTCGGGATCATTTTTGAAAGTAACGGATTAAATTTTCAAAATAATAACTCACGCGATAACGTTTATTTAATATAAAAATTACGCGCTAAATGTGAAATGAAATGTCATGAATGAACTAATGAGATGCAAATGATGTCAATGAAATGTAGACTAATCTTAGTCCATATGAAATGTACGTGATGTTATGATCATGAATTCGCCGCTAAACCTTCAAGGTTACGCGAATTTGGAACACGTAAACCAAGTTTACGATAAATGTTGAAATAATGAGGCATAAATTGTGTCAAGAAATGACCTGAAAGTACGGGTTGTCACAAGCAGGGATATGCTACTGGATTTCGCATGGGTAATCAGCGGTTCGAATCGTGTCAGTTGGGTCGAACGTTGGGAATAGAGCGATGGGTGTCGAATGGGAATGTTGCGACTTCATCATTGGGAATTATGGAAATGTGAATCGGGTAATCGTGTTAAGTGTTATAACTGTCAAGGAATAGGTCACATGGCACAAAACTGTCCCACTAAGTCGCACAAGAAGAATGTTGAGTTTCTTGAGAAGCTATGTCATAGCACGAAGCAAGAAGAGGGATGCGGTTGATCTTGAGGAAAATGATTTTTCGCTATTGTGGATGATTTGGAAGACCTCGAGGAACTCAATGCAAACCGCATCTTCATGGCAAATCTTGAGGAGACTAAGTACGACATCGAATCGACGCACCTCCTGCCTATGACGCCAACGCAAGATGTCGAGGTACCAATCATTGATCCATGTTCTAACAATGTCATATTTGATGTGTTTACTCATGACGAACAAGATTCTCGTGACGCCAAGACCTACTTATGATACATACCGGACAATCCGAGTTGTGGCAATACTAACTCAAACCTCGGATGTGGATCCTAGTGGAGGTCGTGTGGCACAAAATACCGAGATCGATGAGGAAACACATGCCTATTTTGAATCATTAATCAATAACTGTGGCATTGAAATTGAAAAAGTGAGTAAAGTCAATCGCGAAGTTAAGGCCGCGAATAAGAAATTGACCGTTGAGCTTGAGAGTTACAAGTAGCACGCCAAAGCCTATGAATTTCATACAAACAAAATGTCTGAATTAGAAATTGGTTATCGAGATTCTGTTTTAAGAGAAAAACAATTGCAACTCAAGTATGACACACTTGATGTGAATTTGAACTTGAAAATAAAATCTTTAAACAAGGAAATTTCTAATCTAAATGACCAACTTTCTAAACAAAAAGCACTGTTTTTTTATCTTGAAAAGAGAAGAAACAGTTGATTGCTGATTTTTCAAAACGAGAAGATTCTCTTCTTGATGAAATTCTTGATAAAAATGAAACTATCAAAAAATTGGATAATTAACTTCTTACAACGGGTCATTCCGCTAAAACAAACAAGATGCTTTCTAATCAAGTAAATCTGATTTTTCATACTTCACATAAAATGGCTCTTGGTAACTCACCTCCTGGTTTCCTCAAGAAAGCTCAGAAAGAACGGAATGTGTTGAACAATGGAAAACCTTTGCATGAACCTATAATTGTGCATGATTCTCTTGAAACGTTGGAACTATCTCGAGGAGAGTAGATCGAAATGAAACAAAACATCCGAAATCAAACCTATTGATTATAATAAATGGAACCAAATTAATGGTATTTCGTTTGTTTCTCAATCAACGTTTTCTACCAAACCAAGTGTTTCAAACAAAGTGTCAACACCGACTTCAAAAACAGTTTCAAAACCGGTTGTTGTCTCCAAATCTCTTTCGAACATTGAACAAATGTCTTGAACAATCCTTTTAACACAAGTGATGCGCCAAGTATTTTAGAAAATGTGAAAATGAGAATTGCAGATCTTCAGAGACCGTTAAAACTAAAACCAATATTACAACAAACATCCGGTTTAATTGTTTTGATATTGAATGTAAAAAGTTTTTGAAACTTAAATTGCCCTCACCGACTAACATCAACTCAAGGGTAATCCATTTTGAACAAGCCTTTTGAAAGAAACAAATGACTTTGTCAAGGACCATAAATCCGTAAAGCAAGCTAATGAAAGTGTTGAACACATCCAAGTTTTGGAAAATTTAAATGATTCTCTCTTGAAGATGTTCGACTCATCGATATTATGTCCATCATTTTGCAAACATATTATGTTGAAGATCATGAAAGACTCGATCGAGACCTCCGTAATTGTTTCAAAATATGAAAAGCTCTTGAAAAACTTGAAAAGAAAATATCTCATATTTTAAACAACTTGATCGAAAAAGCGAGGAATGCAAGTATGACAAACCGTCGATGAGCGTGCCTACAATGACATGAAAGCGAAAAATGATCTTTTGAGGGCTCACCGAAAGTCAAAAAGGAAAGGCGATGGATACCGTGATTAAAAACCATTGACTACGGAGAAAGAAAATGTTCCCAAACCGGTTTCCAAACCAAAATGTCTGCTTTATGCCTCCTCCAAAAGTCAACGAGAAAATGTTTCATCAAAACCGATCACCCACCGCCCTACCTAAACAAAATGTTGATAAAGGAAAAGCGGTTATCGAGAAACCAAAAGTTTTAGCACCGGACTTTTTAAGATGAGTACCACTAATGCGTCGCCTCCACATCTAAAACATATGGAACAAACGACATAAGTTTAGAAAAGCACTCTAAAGAGACTAGGAAAGTGAAACCACCTCCTTCATAAAAATGTGAATCCTAATGCGTGTGCCTTACCTTCTACAGACTAGAAAGCACCTCTAGGAGCAGCAGACTAAAGCCTAAGAGCAATACAAGGAACAATAGAGTCTCGCTTGCCTCTAAGAGTAGTCGCTTGAATAAAGAGAAGAAAGTAGAAGAGCACCCTAGGAATTTACCGCTTTGTAATAAGAAAGACATTTCATCTTAATGTAATGAACCTATGAAATCGCTAAGTTTAATGAATCATGAATCTGCTTTGTTTAACTTGCAAGAAATCAGAAACTAATATTCATGATGATTGTGTTTCTAAGAATGAGATTGTTAAGCTCATTAAGAAGAATGTTCCCAAAAGAACTTATGCTAAACGAATAGGAAGACTAGTCGCGAGACTTAGGCTTTACACTACCGATAGGGACCATAATGTTTACTTTAGGGATGACATTTGGAAACCCACGGTAGAACTTTCACACTCCGAATGGTAGAATGAGTGATGCACCTATCTTACCAATAGATGACTTCTATGAGTGTGATCGATTTTACCTCTAACCCAAAGGAACCAAAATCAAAACGGTTTCCAAACTCTTCTTCTTCCGTGATTGGCGTGTTATTGAAATATGTCTTTGGATCATCGACTCGGGTTGCTCCAAGCACATGACCGAATCAAGTCTGGCGATCAATTTCGTTTGGAAATTCATGGGAACCGTACATTTCGGAAATGATCATGTAGCGACTATCATGGGTTATAGAGATCTACCTTTGGAAATTATTTGATCACTCGGGTTTACTATGTTGAAGGGTTGGGACACAATTTGTTTCGATCGGGCAATTACGTGATGCGATTTAGAGGTTGCTTTTAGGAAAATGCTTGCTTCGTTAGAAACTTGGATGGCACCGATCTCTTAACGGGAATCGTGATACAAACTTGTATGCTATCGACATCAATCAAATGGCCTCTTCATCACCAATATGTCTTATGACACGAGCATCCGGAACTCGGTCCCGGTTGTGGCACGACGGTTATCCCATCTCAATTTTGACACCATCAACAATCTTGCCAAAGACAACATCGTCAATGGACTTCCAAAGTTCAAATACATCAAGGATCACTTATGTCCATCATGCGAACAAGGAAAAGCAAAGAGCATCATATAAACCCAAATCCGCACCTAGTTCGGAAGCAAGGTTTCATATGTTACACATGGACTTATGTGGCCCAATGAGAGTTGAAAGCATTAATGGGAAAAAGTATATTCTTGTTATCGCCGATGATTATTCGAGATATACATGGGTTAAGTTTTGAGATTAAAAGACGAAGTACCGTGCATCATCATCACCTTTCAAGCGTATTCAAGTACTTCTTCAAGCTCCAGTAAGAGTTGTAAGAATGCATAACAACGACGTAATTCACTAATCGTGAGTTAAGAACTTATTTTGAAGATGTTGGAATTACACATCGACATCGGTTGTTAGAACTCCACAATGAGAATAGGGTAGTTGAAAGAAGAAATAGAACTCTTGTGGAAGTCGCCGCACAATGCTAATCTATTCGGTGCACCGTTATTTCTATGGGTCGATGTTTGTTGCCATTGCTTGTTTCACTCGTAACCGATCCCTAATCCATCCTAGATTCAATAAAACCCGTATGAGCTTGTGAACAATAGAAAACCCGATATCTCTTACTTTCACGTGTTTGGCGCTTTGTGCTATCCAAGAACGACAGAGAATATCTAGGTAAATTGAAAGCTAAAGGTGATATTGGAATCTTCATTGGATATTCGAGATAACTCGAGGGCATTGTGGTGTATAATGAAGAACTAGGAGGATCATGGAGACGATGAATGTGAAATTTGATGAACTTTCACAAATGGCTTCGAAAGACTCGCTCTAGAACCCGCACTAAACCGGCTGCACTTACGGACACATCGATTCAGGACTCGTACCTCAAAGAGCTCAATCAAATTCGCTTGACAATCCTAAAGAACAAGAATGGGAGAATTTCTTCGAGTTAATGTTCGATGAATACTATGGTGGAACTTGACAAATGCATCAAACCATCATTCCATTGCACCCACTCAAAATCATCCTCCACCCCAACGTAAGATGCATCTACTACGGTCGAAACCAATGCACCAACTCTATCTACATCATCTACATCTACTACGCTTATTGCACCCGTTCTACCAAGAGTTGATGAGCAAAACCAAAACCGAACGATGCAACGTTAGTCAAGACTTATTTGAAAACCCGTTTGCTACGGAATCACCGAATCTTCTTCAAGCTTACGAGAACCATCTAACTCGCTTCACGTTTAACCAACGGTATCCTTCTACTCGAAGTGGACAAAAGACCACCCAATTGAACAAGTTATTGGTGAACCTTCAAGGCCAATTCGGACGAGACGCCAACTTGCCACCGATTGCGACTTATGCATTTACCTTTGCTCAATTAGCAATATAGAGCCAAAGAACATTCGCGAGGCAATGGCGTAACCCGCATGGATAGAAGCGATGCGGGAGGAACTTCTCCAATACCGTCTTCATGACTCTTAGGAAATGGTTCCAAGACCAATTGACATTCGCGTCATTGATCTCAAGTGGTTATGGAAGAACAAAAGGGATGAAGAGATGATCGTAATTGCAACAAAGCTCGTCTTGTGGCCAAAGGATACAGACAAGAGGAAGGGATAGACTTTGAAGAGTCATTCGCGCGGTAACTAGACTTGAACCAACAGATATTCTTAGCTTATGCGACTCACAAAAACATCACGGTTTATCGATGGACATTAAGACCGCGTTCTTGAATGGAACCACGAAAGAAGAAGTGTACGTGAGTCGACCCGAAGGCTTCATCGACTTGGAACATCCGGACTACGCCTACAAACTCAAAAGGCAATCTATGGTTTAAAGCAAGCTCAGAGGCGTGGTATGACGAATCCTCTTTCCTTATCCAAAACAATTTCACCAAAGGAACAATTGATCCTACCGGTTTACACAAAATGCAAAACGACATTTTGATTGTTCAGATTTACGTGGACGACATCATCTTTGGGTCCACTAATCTGAATCTTTCAAAACATTTTGAAAATCTCATGAAAAGTAAATTTGAAATGTCCATGATGGGGGAACTAAAATTCTTTCTTGGTTTACAAATACATCAGTCCCCTCGTGGAATTTTTATTAATCAAGCTAAATACACAACTGAGATTTTGAAAAATCATGGTATGGACAATTGTGACTCGGTCGGAACACCAATGGTAACTTCACCAAAAATTAGAGCCGATTTGTTTAGGAAACCTATTGATCCGAAGAAATATCGGAGCATGATTGGTTCTCTCATGTACCTCACTGCTAGTCGACCAGATATTCATTTTGTCGTTTGCTTATTAGCACGGTTTCGAGCAAAGCCTACCGAACCGCACCTCAAAGAAGTTAAGCGGATCTTCGGTGCACCAAGACATCCATTCACATGGGACTTTTGTATCCGAAAGAACTGGATTGATCTAATTGCCTTTTCGGATGCGGACCACGCAGTGATCAAGTTACGACAAAAGTACATCCGGAGGAGCACAATTTTGGGTGAAAATTTAGTCACCGGTCTTCAAAGAAACAAGATTGCAATGCACTTTCAACCGATGAAGCCGAGTATGTGTCTCTATCTGCGTGTTGTGCTCAAGTTCTATGGATGAGAACACAACTCACAGATTATGGCTTTACTTTTGATAAAATACCTATGTATTGTGACTCGAAAAGTGCCATAGCCATATCATGCAATCTGTTCATCACTCAAAGACTAAGCATATCCGTGTCCGCTACCACTTCATCAAAGAGTACGTCGAAAATGGTATGTTGAATTATTCTTCGTGAAGATCGATTACCAACTCGCCGATCTATTAACTAAAGCCCTTCCAAAAGAAAGGTTTGACTATTTAGTTCGACGAATTGGAATGCGAAGCCTAACCCCGAGGAGTTAGAACGTCTTCTCGAATCTTCTTGAAAATGATTTTCCAAAAAGCTCACTGTAAATATTTTTGAAAACAAAATACAAAATTTGAAAACCAACAAAAGCGAAATATAAAATATAAAACTTTCAAAAATACAAAAACAATAGAAAATCAAAATCCAAAAATATTCTTCTCACGACATGTCTCTCAGATAACCGATATTCATGCGTTTCTAGAAATGTCATTCAACAATGACACGGGCATGTACGAGATGCTTGAGCGAGAGTTCTTTAATTGTTTTCTAAAACATGTCGTTTCTCAAAATTTCTTAATAAAATGGCTTTCGTATACATCAGTACGAAACCCGGACCGAAATGATGACTTTTGATTATTTTCAAATCAAAACTCGTGCTTTTTATTGAAATCACAAGTGTACGCTTCAGTGCACTATATTTAAAAATGGTGAGAAATCATCATCATCTTGAGCACTTTTTCAAGATTTTTCAAAAAGATTTTCAAAATCTTTCAAAATATTTTGTGCTCAAGATAACTCCCTCTAAATCCCTTTAATTGATTATGCTTTATTAAAGGGGGAGTATAAAACAAAATGTTCCAAATTCATGCTTAAATCAAATCCGTTTGTCTCCCCAAAAGATTCTAAAATGTTGTTTAATCCGATGATATCAAAAATATCACGATTATGCTATTTTTGAGGGGGAGGAGACGTGATTAAAATGTGATCAAAAAGTTTTAATGATCGTTGTTTGAATCTCAAAAAAGAGCTCGACTCAGATGTAACCAATGAATTGACGAAGAAAAATGTACCATCTCGAGAAACTTTCTATGGACTTGACCAGGACGGGTAATAATTTCAAGCTAGTTCTTTAGTGATGTAAACGTGTCTCGAATCGGTCTAGCTCATTTAAAGTCGATCAATTCAAAAGTGCGAACTCTACCCTCTATGTGCGATTCACAAAACTTATAAGCACATGTGAAGGGGAGTGTTTCGAAAATATAAAACTCACGGAAGTGTTTCAAACATGTTTTCTATCATAAACACTCTGAGAGATTTTCAAGAAAAATGGTTTTATGGCAACAATAGGACATTCATGGAGTTATAAGGTGACTAAGAATAGGAAATTCGTCCTATGATCCGCCAGAGCCGGAGGGAACTACCCAAGGACATCACAAATTGTTAACATTAGAAGTCCTTAGGAATGATTGAAAAAAAGGAGTAATGTGAGAAAGGAGAAAGAAGGGGTTGAAGAATTAAAAAGAAAAAGTAAAAGAAAGGGTGAAAAGAAATAGCCCTCCATAATTCAACCTTAGGGCGTAAACCGGGTTCAATACATATGCTCTTGGTTGTCACTTAGATGACACCGGTATTGAAGACAAAGACATCATGGACCCAAAGGACGCACTTGCACTAAACCTTCTAGCCACTCAATTCCTCTTAAAAGGATTTGTTTCATTCTCACTAGGAACCCTACATAATCTATTGACTTTCTCTTAGAGATCGTTGGTATTGAAGAAGGAGACCCTCTCCCTAGTCTCCGCTCAGGAAAACCAAAATGCACTATTGAGTCTAGAGCCACGAGATTCATCAAAAGATCTCATAGGAACACTTGACATGACATCACTTGTTGTTCATCATTAAGGACACAAGTGATATATTATAGAGTCCTACGCAGATCTTAGTAATCTGCCAGAAAATTTATGAGAAGTTTCACATCTGTGATCTTCAGTGATTGAATGGAAATTCTGCCAGGTCAACATCAAGCGACCGACAAAGCAGTCACTTGTAACTCCCGTGGATTACGCTTAGTGTGTCTCAAACGGTCTACGATCGTGGGGTGATGCTTGATGTACCTCGACTCATCCGAATCAGATGTACTTGATATATCGCGTTATCTCACTTGTGGGACTCAGGTTCAGAATGGCCTCAGAAGAATTAGAGACGTGTTTTCACACTATGTCGTTAACACCCTCAAAATTCAAACTTGTAAGTGCTTAATCCGCTTATTACTAACTTTGTTTTATGTTTTCTTCTTATGGAAGCTCCGGAGCGGATTGATCGTACAGATTCGCCACATGCTCATACCAACAACACATGAAAGTTCTCATCAAAATCAAAGGCTACTCAAAGTTAAAGATGATTCTTCGTCAATGTCAAAGAATCTACAAAGTATAAAGACTCGAGAACTACATCATTGGTAACCAAAAGACAAATATAAGTGTGAGCATGGTGGATAAAGGCGTGGAAACACCTAACCAATGAAGTTGACAACGACAGACAACCACATTAACTGATCACAAAGCATGAAGGAACAAAGAATCAAGACTATTCTATATCTACGCACAAAGTTCAAGCTCGAGAAAAGTAAAGACCTAATCAAGTGGAGCATCATTTGAATGACCACCCCTTAGGGGGAGATTGTTAGCCTTAATTATTTTATTAGAAGTGATGGTCATTCACGTTTAGGAACTTTGTAACATGTGTTAGATATCGTGCTAGAATAGTCAACGGGATCGTAGATTGGGATAAGCTATCTGGTTAAGCTTGCCATTTATAAGCTCATATATCCCACGTCCAAATCCAATCCAACGAAGCCCATAAAAAGCCCAAGGAAAGCCTTTAGGGCAACTTGTGTCTTGTACTATAAATACCCCTCAAATGGTCATTTGAGGGGTGTGCTTGAAAAAGTGTGTGTGTGTGTTTTTCCTTTGGAATATACAACTTTATTGTGTTCATCTTTATCTCACATATACACGATCTTTATATCATTCAAGTCACCATCTTTCTAACCTTATTTCTAAGCTTTGTTTGTGTTTTGGTTTCACGTTTTATACGCGTAACTTGGGTTACGTGTGTTGGGTTTGCTTGGTAAAGTGATAAGGTTGATATTCGTAGGACCAGATGCAAGGGGTATTGTGGTCAAAAACAAAGCAAGATTAGTGGCTCGGGGGTTTAGGAAAGAGGAAGGAATTGATTATGATGAAGTTTTTGCACCTGTAGCTAGAGTTGAGGCTATTAGAATCTTCTTGGCCTATGCATCTTATATGTGGTTCATGGTATATCAGATGGATGTGAAAGGTGCTTTTCTGTATGGTGAAATTGAAGAAGAAGTATATGTTACTCAACCCAAAGGCTTTGAAGACCCAGATAATCCAAAGCATGTATACAAGGTTATAAAAGCTCTCTATGGACTACATCAGGCACCAAGAGCATGGTATGTTAGGCTATCTGCATTTCTGCTGAAGCATGGTTACAGAAGAGGTGCCATTGACAAAACACTCTTCATAAAGAAGAATTCCATAGAAATCATTCTTGTGCGGTTTATGTGGATGACATTATCTTTGGCTCCACTAAAGAAGCTTAGTGCGTGGAGTTTGAGGAGTTGATGAAGGAGAGTTTCGGATGAGTGCTATGGGGAGCTTACTTTCTTTTGGGTCTACAAGTTAGCGAAACCCGATGGTATTTTTATCGCTTAGGATAAATATCGAGAGACATTTTGAAGAAGTTTGATATGGAAAATTTGAGCGCCACTACACCTTATGAAGCTCCAAAACCAAAGAACAATCTTGAACCGGATCCTGCAGTGAATGTTCACTTATACGAGATCCATGATTGGTTCAATGATGTATTTGATGACTTCTAGGCCCGACATTATATTTCTTTGTGAGTGCTTGTTCTAGACATCGAGTCACTCCACTTACTTCCCACTTGAATGCAATCAAAAGATCTTCAAGTACCTAAAAGGCCAACCCAATTTAGGTCTTTGGTACCCAAAAGAGTCTCCTTTTAGGTTGGAAGCATATAGTGATAGTGATTATGCTGGTGCAAATCTGGATAGGAGATCCACAACTGGATGTTGCCAATTTCTTGGAAGAAGATTGATTTCTTGGCAATGCAAGAAACAAACAATTGTTGCTACCTCATCTACTGAAGCAGAGTATGTTGCTGCTGCAAATTGTTGTGGTTAGGTAATATGGATACAAAATCATTTGCTGGATTATGGGTTTAATTTCATGAACACCACAATCTTTATTGATAATCAAAGTACCATATGCATAGTTAAAAATCTAGTTTTTCATAATAGAACTAAGCATATTGAGATCAGGCACCATTTTATAAGAGATGCATATGAAAACATTTGATAAAGGTTGCTTAAGATTCAACCAGATGATAATGTGGCAGATTTATTGACTAAAGCTTTTGATGGACCCAGGTTTCAACACCTAGTTGTCCATATTGGGATGCTTAACCCTTAACTGCAAAGTTTGAGGGGAGGAATAAGCCTCAGAGGAGGCATATTCCTCAAGGGAGGATTGTAGTTGTAAAACTTGTAAATTTTGTAGAATATTGTTTATGTTTTTGTTTGCTAACACTAACCAGCTAATGATCTTTAAGTCTTGTATGTTTTGGTTTGGTTTGGTTTGTTTGCTACTTTGTGTCTGTTTTGCAGAATGCCTTTATGAGTAGTTACTAATCTTAAGTTTAAGTTCACTAAGTTTGATTAAATGGGAATATGGTCATGTAAGCTTAAAGCTTGTTTCTACTGAAGAGAAGCACAAGTGATACTCATTGGTACAAGTGATCTCATTGTTTCTACTGAAGAGAAGCACTGAAGTAAAGATCAAGTGATAATCATTGAGATATAAAAGAAATGTTGTTCATTCATTCAAGAAATAATTTACAGCTTACAATCAACTTCAAATGAAATAAAAGACCATCCCTATACAAAATCTACCAAACATATTCTAGCTCTTATCATCTATTACAAAAGCTGGTGGATATGCATGACCAGTACGATGAAGAAGCTGAAGATGAAAATGGAAAGGATGGATTGATGAAAACGATGATGATGCTCAAGAACCTAGTTTTATATCTTTGGTCCCTGGCAACATCACACCACCTTCTACTCCACCTTCCCTTTTCCCTTTCCCTTCACCTCTGTCTCCTTGCCCTTTCCCCTGCTTCCATGGTATGAAGCACCAGATCATGGAGCAGGAAGACCAATCACCACCTCTCTTGTCTTTGGGATGGTGGATTTCTGGCACGTGGCCTTGGTTGGGGTTGGGGTTGTGAAGGTTGGGGCTTCTCTCCACCTACTGATGTCCTATCCTCTTCCTCTCTCACCAATCTATTGAAGATTGGCTCTAGACGCTTTGTGGAGTCATCAGAACCCCTAGATGAATCACTTGGATTCACTACATTATCATCTTTAGATGAAGGGAGAAAGGGGGACTTCAAAGGTCGAGGTTCATCTTGATAAGGCTATCGAGACAATGGGCGTGAATCATCACTGGATGATGATGATGAGGAGGAGGAGGTTAGATCGATGATTTCTGGTTTGGTAGACATGTTTGTTGTTGATGATTGTGGAATTATAGAGAGATTAGGGTTTTGATGTAAATTGGGGGTAATTGATATGTGTTGATTGTGAATTAGGATTATCTTATAGGTGGAGTCAAGGGTTAATGGTAATTAATGCGAGTTGGGTGGCACAGTAACACTCAAGATATTTACTGAAAATACTTTTACACTTGAGTTGATTATGATGATTGACTTCCATCAGCAGATTGACCATCCCTGCTGCTGAAGCGTTAATTTTGAAATTGGTTGGAGTTACTTTACACGTCAGATCTGGTCAACGATTTGTTCCGATATTTTTGACCATGATTGGGTAACTTCTATTTATAACCAACTTCGCATAATCTTCGCCCAAAATCAACTGATTCCCTCTTCAATCAATTTAAACACATTTCCATTTGCTTGATTCCTAACCTATTCTCACAATTTCTTCTAATGGCGGCACTTCCACTTAAGAAAGATCACAACAAGGTTGCTTTTCTAGGAAAAGCAAAGGGACCTGAACTGTATGAACCTATGGTGGATTTCTTGAAACGTTCCAAGATTCATTATGCTCTAACACATTCTCCAAATGTGATATTTAAATCATTGGTTGAACAATTTTGGGCATCTGCTGCCAAACGAAGTGACACAGAAATTGTAGCAACGATTGATGGAACTGAGTATGTGGTGACTGATGATTTGATTAGGACACAACTTCGTTTGGATGATGAAAGTGGGGTCTATCACACCAACACTGAAGAGATACTTGCTGGGTTAAGAGATGTTGGATACCAAAGTACTAACACAGATATGTGGTACAAGAATAAGTTTTGCCCCATGTGGAGGTTTTTGGTGCATACATTACTTCAGTGCATAAGCAACAAGTGAGGAGGAAGGGATCAATTCTCTAACCAATTGGGTTGTGGTATTGTATGTGAAAGAGGTTGATGATCTCAAAAAGGAGCTTGCAGATACCAAATCCTCACTTGGTGGTAAGATTGTGGTGTTGACTAAGAAGGTTCAGGAGTTAGAAGCACAACTTGGGCATAACAGAAAAAGGAAGTTTGTGGTTACCTCTGATGAAGAGCAGGAGGATATACATTTGGATCCTCTTGAGTTATTGGCTGAAGTTTCTCAACAGACTCATGGTTCTTCTCCCATTGCTGCTGAATCCTCAAAACAAAAGGAACCTATTCAGTTTAGAAGAAGAAGGAGAAGACAGTATTTGAGAAAGGATTCCCCTGAATCTTCTAAGGTGCCAAGTGTTGATAATGTTACAATTGCTGGTGATCATCTTATGCCTGATGCACAAATGGTTGATGTTGCTTCTGAACATGGTCATGTATCATCTATGCAAGAAGAACCATGTATTATACCTTCAGCAGATCCTCATGTAATATTTGTTGCTGGGAGAACTTTTGTTCTGGATCCTGATGCTGCTGTCTCTCCTACACATGTTGAAGATCCTTCTCAACATGTTACTCCTGATTCTTCAATTGGTGTTTCTTCTGAGAATATTGACACAGTTCCAATTGTTGATATTTCTCATGATGATTCTCCTAATGAGCCTGCTACCAATGTTCCTGCTATGGCTATTCCTGACAAAGGGAAAAGAGTTATGGTTGATGAAGATGTTGGTCCAGATCTTGTAACTGAAAAGGAAAGGCTAGAGCAAGCCAGAATGCTAACAGAGTATGAAGATTTGATGAAGAGTCAAGCATTGACACAAAAGCTTGCAGATCAGTTTACTACAAATTTTCCTCCTGAAAGACAACGAGAATTGGATGAACAATCCATTCATTTTACTGATGAGAAATAGGATTCTTACACTCTTCAAGCTGCTTCAAATCCTACTCTTACTCAAAGCATTTTAGGAGCTAATTTTGATAGTGAAAACTTTCCTGCACTAATGATGGCTATTGGACAACAAAAGAAGAAAGTTGCAGCTGCAAAGACAAAAGCTATTGCTGCACAAAAGGCTAAAGCTAAGAGGGAGAAATCACAGACTGCAGCACATAAAAAAACTTATATGAGAAATGTGGTGTATAATCAGAGTACTGCTATCTATCTATCTGGTTTGACAAGGAAGCAAGTCTGGGCTTTATCTGAATCTAATTTGACCAGTATGTATAATAAGATTATGAAGCATATTACACCAACTTCTAAATTGAAAAGGATTGCTAGTAGTATGGATGCTCCAAAAGCCAATAAGACCCAAGACAGTTGAGATTGTGACTTCTTTTGCTGATCATAGAGCACAGTTGAGCACTCATGCTGTTTCTACTGAGGAACATACTGAAGGTGTACATTCTACTGAGAAAGTACAATCTGCTGAACCTATTGTTGCACCTTCCATTCCCACTGAGGAGGCATCTGAGAGACAACCATCCATGCTTGCTGATAATCCTTCTATTGTCATTTCTCTTGAAGCTTCACCCAGTGCTGCTGATACATCTATGGATCCAAAGGGAACTACTAGCACTATTGAGCCTGATACTCTTCCTTCTTCTGCATCTACTGAACAAGAAGGAGCACATCTTTCTAACTATAATGCAGACATGGTTAGGAGAGCTGAACAAGAAGCTGCTCGAGCTAAACAGGCCAGAGAAGAGCTTGATAAATTGTATGAAGTGGGTGGTTCTGTTCCAATTCCCTCTGTTTCTACCTCTTATATTCCTACTCAAGATGCCTCTGGTGCATCTGAAAAGGTACCTTCTTCTTTTTCAATGGGCATTTATATACCTAGTAGGAGGGGGAAAAGGATGTCCAAAAGGAGACACATTACCATCAGGAGATCTGTGAGATTAGCTAGGACACAGGCCTCTGGAGTTCATAAATGTCACAAGGGTGGTTCTTCTAAGCATTTGGACCTAAAGGCTGCTAATACAACATTTATCAAAGTGGGTTCTTCTGCAACTTTTCATGAGGGTTCTTATAGTGTGTTGACAAAATGGACATTGACTGATGGACAGCTTAACACCATATATAGGATAGATAACTCCTCTATGAAGTTTACTTTCTTGAAAGACATACTTCATTTGGTGGATAAGCAAGATTTGATTACTCTCCATGACCTTGTCACACAGTATTATGCCACTCATACACCACAGGGTTCTGGTTTGTACTTATTGGGAGATCTTCAAGTTCTTTTTGATTCTCAATCTCCAAATGGTAAAGGGTATTCAATGTGGAAGAATTCACATAAGTGGAAGTTTGATACTTGGAGATTTTACCCTATCCCAAATGTACATGTTGTGGAGACAAAATGTGGAATTTATGTATGTATGTTTTCTGATCAGCATTATCCTTTGTCCATTAAACTGATGAAACGTATGCTTAGAAGGAAATTGGAAGTTCCTCCTGATCCAGTGGCGAATGATATGACCCATGCTGAACAATTGATTGGGTTTATCAAGTCCAAGCTTCTGCAACACAAAGCTTCTACTTGATTCTGGTATCTTGTATCATTTCTTTCTTTGTTTAATTCTTAGTAAAATATATATATATATATATATATATATATATATATATATATAAAATTTTTTTCAGGTTTGTTGTATATAACTCTATTGATGGTTATCAACTCACCAGATGTGACTTGTGTCCATCAAAGTGTTGGCTAGTCCAAAGGGTACAGCTTTGGTAAAGACACATTAAATCTGTTGATAGCTGTAATGGTTTGCTAAAAACCATAGGGTATGCAACTCACCCATGCTTAATTGCTGAAGGTTGTATGGTCATCAATTCACCATGGATTATTCCTTTTTGGTATCCAGAGAATTGGCTAGCCCACAAGTATATGGCTTGTGGTAAAGGCAGTGGAATACCATATTTGGTAATCAATTCACCAAAGGTGATTCTTTCCACCTAATAATTGACTAGTCCTGAGCAAACGGCTACAGGTAAAGACATTTCAAATCCGTTTATAGCTGTTGATTTGCTAAAAATCAGATGGTTATCATTGTACCATAGTTTTCGAACTTAAACATTTGGCTACTCCAGTAGTAATGGCTATTGGTAAAGAGACATCAAATCTATTATTTTCAATGATTCACCTCTCACAGGAGTTAACACACCTGGATGTGATGAGAATAGTATGGAACTAACTGCTTTGATGTACACTTTGTCATTTGTTCTTTGCAAAGATCCAAGTTTCACGCTTTGCCATCATAGAGATGTGGTTGTTTTACTTCTTTGTTGCTGATGTTCGACTTCAATCCTCTTGTTCTAAAGTGTTAAAGACCTATCAAGAATCTTGAACTTAACCATGTCAAATTCAAGATTAGGGGAGGATTGTTGGGAATTCTACTGAATAAGAATTCTGCTGAATAATACTGCTGACGGATACAATTTCGAACTAGTACCCTGAACCGCCAAAACCAGCAGTTGTAACATTCAACTACCAAATAGTAGTAACCCAGCAACAATAATATGGCCTAGCAGCATTAACTTATGCTTAGCAGCACTAAGTTATTACTAGCAGCTGTGAGTCACCAGCATTAACTCCAATTCAAACCAAACAACTTTCTTTGCTAATCCTGCAAAATGTTAGTACAAACACCAAGAAAACATAAGCAATAACAATTTGCATAATGATCACCATATGATTATACTTAGCAGCAGTAAGTATAACTAACAGTAGAAACTTTTGAATTGGCAGCATAAACTTTTAAGACTTGAATAACAACACTAATCCATACAAAGACTTTATAAAAAGATAAGAGATAACAAACATTAAGGATTTAACATTCCAATACTAGCAATCAAATATTAAAATCTGCTTACATCAAAAGCTTTTGTAAGCAAATCTGCAACATTTTTAGGGTTTCGTATTGATTCAAACAAGGATCAAAGATTCAATTTTTCCTTAGTTTACAAACATAAATGTTCACATGAAATCATAAGAAAGTTTCACTTGTGTGTAAAAAGCATATAATAAAGAAATGATGAGGAGCATAAGGCTTAAAACTTTAGGCCTTAATGAAATGGGAAATCAAGAAACAAAGAACTATAACAAGAATCACCATCTTTAATCTTTTAACAAGACCCTAGCTTCAAACCCTTGATTTCCAAGATATAACCTAAGCTTACTTCAACCCTATATAACCCTTGTAGAAACCTTAATAACAGCCCTAATCACCCTTGTGTAGCTCTTGATTCAATCAAAGAATGAAGAAACAAATACTAGAATCATGTAAAGCTTGACAAGAGCTTTAACTATGATATGAAACTTGTAACTTGAAAATAAAAGATGGAAATGTTATGGAATTAAGTATGGCCGGTTTTTGGTGAATAAATAGGTGAGGATGAGTTGTTTCTTGGTCAATGAATGAGTATATATAGGCTAGAATGAGGAGGTGCAAGTATTAGGATGTTTAGGAAGCTTACTTAGGAAGTTTGGACACATACATGTATTCCAAAGGTTCAAGACTTATCACAAGCCACCAAGGCATGGTGAATCACCCCTTAGGTCAGCCAAACTGAGGGGGGGGGGAGGTGATTAGATAAATAAACTTGGTATTATCTAGTTCGCGGAGAGAGTTTTGATCCCGGTAATTGCAAACTGTAAGTCGTTAAGTCATGAAACGAAAAACCGAGTATTTTAAAAATATGAAACTTGTAGAAATGATTAAACTCATCATTATACTCCATATCAATATACAAAATGAGTGATATGTTTCGTCGGGTTGTTTAAACGTCGTAAAACGCAAAACTGAAAAATGTAAAAATCCAAAACTTGTGAAAATGTCGTACGATGTGAAAAACATATATTTCTCTTGTTTTCAATGTTTTATGGACATATCGGGATGCTCAAATGTCGTTTAAACCTAAACGAAAATCTCAGACACGGTTTTGCGAAACCGGTTCTGAATAGATTCGACGTACGTCGTCAGGACGACCCGTCGAGTATCAACTCTCTTGTCATGATAAATGAAAAAAAACTCATGAATGAATAATAAAAATTCGAGAATGGACAGTAACCTGAAAATGCGAATTGTTACATCATCGCTAAAGGTTTTTGCGAGGACAAAAATCGGTCAATTCGGGCAAAAATCGGCCAAATCGATCAACGCGGGTAAACTTTTTTAAAAACTAAATTGAGATTTTCTTTTTCAATATATCTTGTGTTTTCCACAAAACCAGTCGACATAACAATTTAAAGACACATCGGGCAGTGATTTGACACAAAATATGAAGATATGCTCGTTTTTCATATTCTAATTGAATGTTTATGACACTAATTGCATTTGAAATTGGTTTCTAAAAAATTTATTGAACCATTTGAACTTTGAACCCTTAAAGTATTTTGAAGCATTAAGTTTATGTAATACATATTATTTTGACTAAAATACACCGTTGGTCCTTAAATTTGTCACTGCGCATTGTAATGGGACAAACCTTGCATTTATCATCGTGGGAAGTCCAAAACTTTTGTCTTATACTCTAGACAAGTCCCTTGATCAATTTTCTGTTAATCAACGTCTATTATTTTCCCCATGTGCCTTGCACATGAGGGCAAAATGATCATTTCACTGTTTTGGTTAATTACCCTTCATCTTCATCTTCCTCATGAGTTACCATTTCATTGTTTTGGTTATTAACCAATCATGACTTTGCACAACATGCTCATGTTCCTTCTTTTGAAAAGGTCTACTTTTTGTCGTGTTTAGTTTTGTGTTTTACAAGTGTTTTCCGAGTTGCATGTTGGTGTTTGGATATAGTACTGATGGTCAAGTAATCAGCTTGAGATGTAGTAATTGGTTTAGGAGTAGTCGTGATAAAATTGAAACTTATAAGTATTTAGTGATTAGATTATAATTTAGTAGCCCATCAAAACTCGTCCTAGTTAGTTGATTTAAAAGGGTTAATAACCACTGTTTCAGACTCTTTTCATGGCCACCCTCAAATGTGTACCTAGCTAGTGAGGATTAAACATGAGAACTCTTGTGAGGACACCAGGATAGCCTATGTTCTCAAGATTAAAAGAGTCACTATTTTTGTCAAAAATTAAAAAAGTGATTATATGATTACCACAACTTTGAACAACATAAGTACATCCAAACACCATCTTCAAATAGCTGAAGCATCAGATAGGCAGACACTAGCTCCTGCATCTTGTCGTTTTTAACACATCTGATTATCTGATAGCATTATTCCACATATTATAAGCATATTCATAACACAATAGTACCAAAGAAACTTGATACATGTACCACGCTTGAATGATGTTTTCAGTATCTAGAGATGTACAAGAGATCAATTGAAGACCCTGCTGGCTTTTGGTCAGATATGGCTTCCGAGTTCTACTGGAAGGAGAAATGGGGCCCACATGTTTACTCAGAAAATCTCGACATCACAAAAGGGAACATCAAAATAGAGGTAGTTACTAATCAGTAACCAAATTGTCATTCTCCACAATTATGTCGTGTACACAAATTTTAACCAGTTGGGGTTTTGTTATCGATTTAGTGGTTCAAGGGTGGTATCACAAACATTTGCTATAACTGTCTGGATAAAAACATAGAATCTGGTAATGGTGAAAAGATTGCACTTCATTGGGAAGGAAATGAGCCTGGTCTTGATGACTCGTTGACTTACAATCAGCTGCTAGATAGAGTTTGCCAGGTTCATTATTTATTTATTTTTCCTGTACTGGTTGTTAGATTATTATTTGTGTTTTAAATTATTAATGTTTTGTGACAGCTTGCAAATTACTTGAAAGAAAACGGTGTTAAAAAGTGAGATGCAGTCATTATATACTTGCCTATGCTCATGGAACTGCCCATTGCTATGCAAGGCACATGGGGAAATTAACAGTCGTTGATTAACAAAAATTTGGTCAAGGGACTTATCTAGAGTATAAGACACAAGTTTTGGACTCCCTACGATGATAAATGCAAGGTTTGTCCCATTACGATGCGCAGTGACAAGTTTAGTGACCAACGGTGTATTTTAGTCTATTATTTTTGAAATTTAAAATTTTATATATTAAAATTCCTATTCGATTAATCCCCAATTAATCCCGTCTAACTGATTAATCGTTAAGTGATACTCGGTCACCTGATTAGCGCCTAACGATTTTTACAACCTTGAGTATGTTAGCATGTTACAATTTATTTTTTAATAACTTCTATTAAGTACATTGATAGTTGGTCGTGTTATCTAGCAGTTTAAAAAAAACTAAAGCAAAGATCAACTAGAGTAATAGTAAGGTAAAGAATGATAATTCATAACTTTTGACAATGAGTATGAATAATGAGATTTTTATCCGTTTATGTTTGTGTTGAAGATAATTGTTCAAGCTTATTTTATATTGAAGGACTGAAGTTGACATTATCTCATTCTCATCTTCAGTTGTTTCAAGTATTAGTTGGTTTTGTCAAGAGTTAAAGTTGAGGGGCTAGAGTGCAATATTGGAGGTTATATATTCTCCTTATCCTGATTAGGGTTTCATTATCTTTGATCCTCTCTAAATCAGTCTAAATTGTTTCTCTCTCTAAACGTTTGTTATTGTCTGGTATATTGATATCATTCTTGATATCAGGTTTCGTATTTTGTATCAAGATCAAACTCTTCATTTGATCTTGTAGTTTGTGTGTTGAGTGTTATTGTAGTGAGGTTGATTGGTGTCTTCCTAGAAGAGATCAATCCTTTCTTGTGTATTCGTTTGGTAAGCACCGATTGGGGACTTATCTACTTGACATTGTTATAATAAAATTACACCACGGGTGGTTGGTTGGGTGTACGATATTGGTTGTTGTGTGCTCTTGATTGTTTTACATGGTATCAGAGAGCACGGTTCTGATCTGGTGGTTTTGAGATTCTAGGGTTTCTAGGGTTTCGAAGGTTGATTTGGGGTTTTTTGCAATTGGAGGTTTATTTGGTTAATTGAGGTTGTTTCCTTAACGGTCGTGGTTGATTTGATCTGTTTGGGATTAGATCTGGTGATTTTGTGGGTAATTTGGTTAGGGTTTCTTGAAACTCTATTTTGGTTATTTGGGGTTTTTTATCACTGGTGGTTTCTTGATATATTTGGGCCCGTTCTTGGTTACAATCTCACTAGACTAAGTGAATCTAGTGAGTTTGTACTTCATTCCGCTGGTATTTTACTGTAAGTATATTTCTCATCTTTAAGATAACATTTACTTAGTCAAGAAGGTGTAAACAGAGTGGTCAACACCTTGACCTGCTACAGTGAGTGGTACGGAAACCTGCTCTGGCCACTCTCAGTCTTCTTGGCTGGTATTTGGTTACTCTTAGGTGTGAGTTTAGCTTATTGTGTCTAGGTCGAAGGAGGTTAGGTATTGGGTTTGAGAAGTTGTGTTGAGACTGTTGTGGCTGTCTTGGTTTATTTGTTGTTCTTGGTTGTTATTTGTTCTGTTATTTGTTGGTTTAATTGTTTATCTCTGTCTCATTATGGCTATTGATGAACCTAGTGGTAATAATGAAATCTTAATTAGTAATTTGGATGCTGGTAATCCTCTTCATATTCAAACTAATAACAATAGTGGTACTGCTCTTATTCCATTTAAACTTGTTGGAACTGAAAATTATAGAATATGGTGCGGTGCTATGAAATTAGCTTTACAAGCTAGGAATAAGTTCGCTTTGTTGATGGTTCTTGTGTTAAAGAAACTTATTCTACTAGTAATGTGCTTTCGCTCAATGGGATAGATGCAATGCTATTGTTTTAACATGGTTAATGAATTACGTATCTCAAGATGTTTATATGGGTCTTGTTTATTACGATAATGTCGCATGTGTCCGGAAAGAATTACAAGAAACATATGATAAAGTTGATGGTTACGTGGTTTATAGTCTTTTCGTAAAATTAATTGTGTTAAACAAGGTGGTACTTCTGTTGCTGATTACTATCATAGGCTTAACTCCTTGTGGAGAGAATTTGATGCTTTAACTAAGGTGCCTATATGTGTTTGTGAAGTTAAGTGTTCTTGTGCTGCTAGTGAAGAGTTGGTGTTGCATAAGCAACTTTTGAGATTAATGCAGTTTCTTATGGGTTTGGATGATTGTTATCAACCTGTTAGAACTTCTTTGTTGACTAGGGATCCTCTCCCAGAGGTTAAAGATGCTTATATAACTGTTTCTAGAGAGGAGTCTCATAGGGGTGTTCCTGAGTCTTCTAGTGTTACTGAGTCTAAACTGAATGCTTCTTCTTTTGCTGTTAAGTCTTTTAATAACAATAGAAGAGGATTTAATAATAATACTAATAATAACACTAGGAGTACTCCTAATAATAATAACACTATTAATAGAGGTCCTAATCCTAATCTAAATTGCAAAAACTGTGGTAAAATTGGACATACTATTGAAAGGTGTTATGAAATAATTGGTTTTCCTCCTAGTTTTTCTAAACCAAATGGTTCTTTTAAGCAAAATGGTTTTAAACAAACATTTAATGCTAATGTTGAGGCTAAACCAATTGACAAATCTTCTTCTACTAGCACTTCTTCTGGTTTTACTTCTGAACAGATGAAGAAGCTTTTGTCATTGATTAATGATTCTTCATCGAAGCATACATGCCAACATGGCGGTGTAGGGCTTCATTCTATAATCATAATGTTTGGTTTAATATGAACTTCTCTAAGTATTATTTTGCTAATTCTAGTCTTACTGTTAAGAGTTTGACATTGGGATGGATCATTGATTCTGGTACTAATCACCATCTTACTGTTTCTACTAAAGGAATGTTTAACATTGCTGATATATCTAGTTTACATATTACTGTTGGTCATCCTAATGGCACTCTTGCTACTATCAGTCATATTGGGAATCTTAAGCTCACTAATAATGTGGTTTTATATGATGTTCTTGTTGTGCATGGTTATTGTGTTAGTCTTTTATCTGTTAATAAACTGATCAGAGATAGCAAAATGTTTGTTGGTTTTAATGAGGATAAATGTTATATTCAGGATTTGAAAAGGGAGAGTGTCTTGGGGACTGGTAGCCAGTCTGATGGTCTGTATCTGTTTGATATGCATCATGTTGATTCTGTGAGTAATTGTAGCCTGATTATGTCTCATAATGTGTCTAAGTTTGTGTGGCATAATAGACTGGGTCACCCTGCTGATCCAGTCTTAAATGTTCTTCAAACTGATCTTGGTTTCTCCAAGAATACTTCTGTGCCTGTTTGTGAAATATGTCATAGGGCTAAACAAACAAGGGAGCCTTTTCCTTTGTGATGTGCCCGGTTGGTGCAAGTTTTAAAAATTTATAAACACGATTTAACCGTCTAATCTATTAACACATACGAGCAAGTATACTCGTCCGCAATAGCAAAGTTTGGTAAGTCGAGATCGTCCCAAGGGATTTTGTGTATGAAAGATATTTATTTAAAAAGATTCCAACAAGAAAGCATGTCAAGGCTTTCCCCAAATAATTATGTTATAGCGAAATTCAATAAGAAATATATATATACTTGTGTGTAGTCTATAATCAATCATAAATAGTATTCAAGAAGGTTTGGTGTATACTTTTATATGATGCACAAATCATAAGCAAATGATTCCTCAACCATGGTATGTGTTTGTAAAATCATTCTAAGAACAAAACATTTAGGTAATCCTTTCGGTCCTTATCCCAATGATTATCCTATAGAAATTCCATTTGTTTGCAACATGTTCTTATTAAAGTTGTTCTTACGAATCTTTCGACCCTTCGTGATGAAAATATTCCTAGTCTTGTTTTAATAAGCAAACATGGTGGTTGTCAATCACTATATCCCCATACTAGTTTGTCACTTCACTTTTTGGAATAAAACACAAGAGAAATCCTTTCGGTCCTTTTTCTTAAAACATGTTTTATCAACAAATCAAACCAAGACTAGTATTTTTCCAACAAACTCATTTAAACAAGATCATATGTACATGCATCACATTTTGAGAACACTACTATGATTAACTACATCCCAACACACAAGTATATCCCAAAATTACTCCATGATAATAATAATAACAACTAAACACAAATAGTAACAAAGTAATTCCAACAATTCAAGAGAATAGAATTCCATAACAAGGTTCATAGAATACCTAAACTTTTGTGATTACAAGAATTAGAATTCGTGGATTGTAGCAACCACGCGCCTCCAATCTCCTAGGTTCACCGCGCAACTCCAAACTATCAAAACAATGGATGAGAATGGTTCCTCCTTGCTCCCCGGACGCTTTTGAAGAAATACTAAGCTTTTGGGTTGAATAAAATGGTTGGTATTAGTTTTGGTGTAAACTAATACAATTTTGGTTGTGTCACACTTAGTATACTAGTACTAGGTTCATTATATATCCAAAGGTGCTTGCCTAACTGACCAAAAACGTCCTCAACAAGTAAATATCAAGAAATGATCGGACTCCAATGATTATGGGGAGTTAAGGCAACAATAAATGCGACTTTGTGTAACTGCAGTGCCAGAAACCGGATCGGTTTCATCTTCGACCGAATCGGTTTTGCCTTGACCATTTGCCCAGCCGGATCCGGTTACGGGTTACGACCGATCGGCTGGGTTTATGTTGTTTTGACTTTTTGTTGACTTTTCTCCTATACGCTTCATTCTTTGCTCTCGCTGATGATTTCCAAGGCAAAACTTGATCTTTCCTTACCTTAGATACTTAGAAATCATTGCGTTTCTTAATCATTGAATCCAAAAGCTTCCTAGCTCAACTTCCTTCCTCGAGAATCTTCCAAAATGTGCATAAAAACTTCATTTCTTCGTTATTCGTGATACCTGGCTACATATACATACACAATACGCATCTTTGCACTTTTGCAACAGTTATGAGTAAATATAGCCGATTATCATGCACAAAACTAACAATAACGCTACTAAAACATGTTCAATTTAGGCGTTATCAAATTCCCCCACACTTAAGCTCTACTCGCCCTCGAGTAGGTCTAACATTTGCAAAGATTGATTTCAATGGTCTTTGACAACATGGTTCTAAAAGTAACAATTACCCCAAAAGATAATCATCGGTTTGCTTATAATATGTGAAAAAATTTAAAATGAACCAAAATACTTTAGATAACACAACTAGAACACCTCACGAATGATGTAGAAAATCACTCAACTCTCATATATTGGTAGGTATATGTAAATCACTCATTGCCTAGTCATGATCAATGCTTTTACTATAAGCTTGTACAAGTATCAAAACAAAGAAAATAAATTCATCAAAGAGGGCTTTTATTCGGGTTATAACGTTAAGGCTAAGGGTTCATAAAAGGTATGGATAAGGCATGGGATAGTTTATGAAATTGGTGTTAAAATAAAAATAAAATCAAGTCTAAACCTCCATGTTGCTAGCCATCATACAAACCACAATCCGAAAATGATTATTTCACCTCTTCTTATATCGATCTCCAAATATATATATCACGTCTTAGCACATTGGCTAATCAATATCTCCAACATACTTCATCTTAATATAGCACATTGGCTATAACCATTTTTTTTTTTTTAATTTCCCCACACTTAGTGTAAGCATACACCAAAAAAAATCGAGAAAGACGTCTCTTTCATCCAAGATGGAAAATGGTACACACTATAAACAAAGTGTAGCTTCTTCATAATCATCAAAAACAATCCAATCATTCCAAACAACTAGCAACAAACCAATAGACTTGATAAGGGTTGGCTAAAGCTTGAAAGTGTAAAATATTTTTGTATTTTTTGAGTTTATCAAAACGAAAAGATTGGCTCGGAAGGGTGTACTAAGGGTATCTAGTGCTAAAGATAAGCACTAACAAATGGGTCCATATGGGTGATTAACTAACCAATGTGGTTAGCTTAATATATCATTAGATGTAAATGAAAGGCCATTTGGGTAAATCCTAAGGTGCCTCTTATCATTTGAACATATTTAAATCACTCGAAAGTGATTTTAACCGTAATGCATAACTAGTACAAGTTCTAGAATCGACATAATCACCGGCACACTCATAGCAAATATAAAACAAAAGATGTATTTTATACAAAAAGAAACCTCACAAAAGTGTGGAAAAAGGCTATTATGCATGCTAGAAAATGCTATCGAATCCAAATTGAATTACTTCCGTAATTTGGTTCAAATTCAAAAAAATTTCAAGAACTCTCATTTAACCATTGAAATCTCAGGTTATAAATATCAATTATGCGTGGAAACAACTAGACCAACAAGGGCGAATTTCTTCTAATCACTTGCATCCAAAAGTTATAAAAATGCACATCATTTTCATCATGTTCCTATTTTCTTCCCTCCCCCATACTTAAGTTTTGCATTGTCCTCAATGTAATGAAAAATTAACTTCAAAGTAAAGAAAATGGGAAAAAAAATAGTTAAAAGATACCACGGGATAGAATATGCAATATGCATATTGGGTCATAAGAAAGCATGTGAGTTATCCAACTCCAAATATTTGACCATCAATAAGCTTCTGACACATCCATCCTGCAAACAAAACTGCAACACGCAATACACAAAACAAACAAACAAACGCAACTAATAAACTAGATAAAAATCAAGCAAAACATACTAAATAATCTAAAAAAAAATAATATTGTTTAACACATCATAACCCATTGTCTTTGAAACCATAAGTCATGAATGATCCATAATCACTCTTCATCTTCGCTCATGTCATCTCCTTCTTCATCATCATACTCATCATCATCACTTTCGGTTACGTATTTTTCGTCCACAATCTCCGAACGAACTCTCCTCTTCTTCTTCTTTCCTCCAACTCCTGATGATGATCCTACAACATCGTGGCTTGCTCCACCAACTTCGTGTAATCGACCATATGGGGTACTTGGATCAGAAATGGTGCGTACTCGTGATATGGATACGGATAGGTCCGTGATAAGAAGTGTAAGGGAAAGGATATGGTGGAACATTGGGTGGATTGTAGGGTGGCAACTCATAATTGGCTTCACGATCCATGTTTTAAAAATAGGCATGGAATAATCATTGATGTAGTTGTTTCTCAACATCATCGAGTCTCCATACATCCCTACATTGAATCTCATCTAAATGCTTGTTCCACTCTCCAACCCGAATCAAAACTCCGGACGCACCCATTTGCACGTTCTCCATTGGTATATTCCCTTGCTGTTGTGGTGGTTGCTGTTGTGGTCTTGGTTCAATCCATAACCCTAAGGTTTTCAATCTCCTATTCAAAGCATTACCAAAACCTTGCGCAGTCCACGTATCACTATACATTGGCTCTCCACACTTAGCCAATTCCTCATCAACATAATACCCAAGATTCTTCGCCAATTTTGTCACAAAATGTCCTCCACAAATGTTACTTTTGCTCTTGATTCCCGGGGCTCTCCTAGACAAATATTCGGCTATCTGCCAAATGGCATTACCGTCCTTAGTTTCTTCCAGTAACTTCATAACCCATAAGTCCGGTTTCTGACATTTGTCCCTGCTTCCAAATCTATTAAATGGCCCGGTCACAATCAACTTGTGAAGTATCCTCATCAACGGATTCCTGATGGTTGAAGCATTCCTCCTAGCGCAAGTAGGATCTCCCACTTGATTCCAATAAGCGGGAATACTAGGATAGTCTTTTTCAAACCTCCGAAGTCTAGAAAAGTGAGTTTCAAATAATCGATGATTAACCTCATGTGGCTCATACAAACCAAGAGCCACGCCAAAAGCTGGCAACGTGTAAGCATGATCCCTTCCACAAAGCCTAAACCAAACACAAATCTCCGTCATCAAGTTCCGAACATCCACCTTTCTTTCAAAATACATGGTTGAAAAGAACTCCATACACCATTCTCGATAGACCTCTTCATTAACGCTAAATGCTCTTTCCCATGACAAATCATTGAACGAATCTCCATCTCCTGGATATACATAAGACGTTCGCATCATTCCTCTTAACTCATCTTCGCAATCACATTCCTCAAATAAATCCCAATCAATCACCCTCGAACCAAACATGTCCTATGTTGTAACTTCGACAACCTTTCCGAAAGCATGTTTCTCCCGTCGGTGAGATTTTGAACTTTAAATTAGCATTTGCCTCCGTCTTCACACTATACTTAACCTTCTTCTTCTCGCTTCTTTCACAAAACTTCATAACAAGCGGGTTTATTGGAATTTCCTCCCACTCGAGCTCCCTACAATAATTCTCTGTAGAAATCACAAATATAAGACCATATGAGAGTGTTAGAACAAACAAGAAGGTTCAAGGAACCCTCTAAGATTCATTTCAAAATTTCACAAAATATTTAATACAGGAACCACAACCGGATTCGGTTGGATCACCAACCGAATCGGTTTCCAAATGGTCAAACACCAACCGTTCGGTTGCAATGCGCAACCGAATCGGTTGTGCAGACTGCATAAGGCGTTTGCCTCTAATCCTCTTAAACTCGAATTTCTAATTCCCAAACTACTCTTAGATCGCATTCTATCATCCACAATGATTTCCACATCCTTGAATTATTCTTAACTCGCTTCTCAAAACATCAAACATCATCAATCAACATCTTAGAATTCAACTTATAAACCTATATCCTTCATTCATTAGTTCCAATAATGTGGTATCTATCACTCAATAAATAAATACGCATCATCTATCATTAGGAATCACTTATTGCAACTTATCTTGATTCAAAATCACAACCCAAATAAAATCCGAAAATTCAATCATTTATTATTCATCCTATGTTAAATCAATCAATCCAATCCTTCTTGCAATGCATTCCTATATCAATTACCTACTCAATCTTAAAATATTACAACTTAATTCGAATTATAACAAAAACCCCCAAATTGGTGACCTAATATCCAATTCGAATCAAATGCTTTAATAAAACCTTAATTGAGTTAATTGACTGTAGATGCTTACTTGTTTAGGTGCCATGATGTTTTCCTACAACTTAAACAACCTCCAATCTGCTTCTCTTGGACGAATTTTTGCAAAACCACCTGGAGAATTAGTGTGTGTGTGTGTGTGTTTTGGAAAAGTGAATTTTTTTTTTTATTTTTTTTTTATACTCAATTGCAACTGGTTCAGTCAAGGACACAACCGTTTCGGTATGCATTTCACCAAATTTTGCATTTTTACATGTTACTTAGGCATTTACCTTCCAAGCAACAATTTTACTCAAAAATTCTACTAAAGATTCACACAACATTCACCCACCATATGAAATTTTGAACAATCATCCAATCAAAAAACTCAATCTCAACTCATCATACTAATGAACTAAACCAAATTCATCTCAAAACTCAAAGTTATAATGCATTAACCAAATCACCCAATCATAAAAAAATAAATAAGAAACAAAAATCCTAAATGCATCAAATCAAAAAGAAATAGTTCATGAAATTCAAGCAATAATTTCTTGTTTATTACGGCGTCTTGTCTTCTCCTCAAAATTCCTCAAAATACTCTTGTCTTAGAATATCCTCGCTTTGAAATTTTCCGGTCAACTCACGGAACGTTTCAAAAGTTTTGAATTTTCTCATAAATCTTCTTCCGTCCGGACATAGTATATCAAACTTAACATGCCATGCTCCATCTCCGGTTTGTCTCTTGTAAGTCCCCGACCCTTCGGGTCTCCACTCCAAATTCTTAAGTTGCACCGGTAAAGAACCTAAAAAGTCGGTCAACTTTTTGTAAACTAGTATGTTTTGAATGGGTTATAGAAAGCTTCACCGCTAATGCACGCTCCATTTCGTCCTCTATATCAAAATAAGACGGAGCTAACGGTCTGTACATTGGGTTACCTTGGACATCACGTCCCACTTCAAAACATGTTAAATCATCACCTGCTTCCATCCATTCCAAATCCTCCATAAATTCCAAAGTTGGCCCTCTTGGTTTTGGGTAGTATTTTGCATCGAAATCCCATCATCAATAGTCAAAGTGCCTCTTCCCATGTCTATAATCGCACCACAAGTTCGTAAGAATGGTCTCTCCAATAGTAATGGTAAACTCTTGTCCACCGGAATATCTAGGATAAGGAAATCTGCCAAATACGGTTGATATCCAATTTGCACTCTCACATTCTTCACCTCTCCCATTTCCTTCGCTTGAGAGTTATCCACCATAGTAAACTTAGAATGATTAGGTTGCGGATTACTTAGTCCCAAAGTTTTAAACAATGGATACGGCATCACATTAACACTTGACCCCGTATCGGCTAAAGCATAGACAGGTGTTGTTCCATTCACTACAAGAAAAGTGGCTTTTTAGGACCCCCATAAGCGTCATAAAATGGTACTTTTTAGGACCTTTCATTTAATAGGACCAAGGATGAAAGCGTTTCATATAAGGCGGTTGTAATAGGTCCAAAGCGTCCTAACCCTTATGAAACCAATTTTATGGTCGTATTATATGTCTATGAACAACACAAATAGCGTCCTAATAAAACCATATTAGGACACTTTTACAATGTTTTAACATGTGATTACCTACTTTTAATCTTTTGAGACACATAAAACGTCCTTAAAAGTATTGTTAGGACGCTTATGATGTAACATCATAGCTATTTTAGCAACCAAGAAAAGGGTACTAATAACTCAAATAAGATTATGATACCAATTTTATGGTTGCATTTTAGGTCTATAAACAACACAAATAACGTCCTAATAAAAACATATTAGGACACTTTTCCAATGTTCTAACATGTGGTAACCTACTTGTAATCTTTTGATACACATACAAGCGTCCTTTAATGTTAATTCTTAGGACGGTTATCATATACCATTATAGTTACTTTAACACCAAGAAAAGGGTCCTAATATCCCAAATACGATTATGAAACCAAATTTATGGTCGCATAATATGTCTATGAACAACCAAATAACGTCCTAATAACAA
Organism: Chrysanthemum lavandulifolium; assembly: GCA_022545495.1. Lineage (NCBI taxonomy): Eukaryota > Viridiplantae > Streptophyta > Magnoliopsida > Asterales > Asteraceae > Chrysanthemum > Chrysanthemum lavandulifolium. The sequence continues at coordinate 16,763,373 of CM040242.1, read as the reverse complement.
CATATTAAGACACTTTTACAATGTTGTAAAACGTTGTTACCTAATTTTAATCTTTTGATACACATACAAGCGCATTTAAAAGATAATTGTTAGGACGCTTATCATATACCATTATAGCTATTTTAGCACCAAGAAAAGGGTTCTAATATCTCAAAGAAGATTATGAAACCAAGTTTTGGTCGTATAAAATGTCTATTAACAACCTAAATAACGTCCTAATAACAACATATTAGGACACTTTTACAATGTTAAGTTAATTGTTAGGACGGTTAATAAGTTTAATAGGATAGGACGCTATTTTCAAAGTCCGGACAAGTCATATGATAGGACGCTATTTTCACCATGCACACTCTATTATTACGATATGAATAAAACATCAACTAAATATTAAATGAATAAAACGAAATTGTATTTCAAATTAGCAATTGTCATAACAAAATCACTAAACATAAATAAGGTAGAGAATCTAACATAAAGTCTCATAACATTAAACAATAAATTAACGCAACAAGAAGCTTAGTCCGTGGTCATCATGCATCATCTCTCTCAATCCTCACGGACCACCTACAAATAAACACCCATGTATAAGCATTAAGCTCCATGTTAGTAAAATTATTGGTATCACAAGATTAACAAAGACATACCGAGATAAAGGGACAATGCCATGCTATGGTTGCACCAACACGTCTTCAATTGTGGCAAATAACCCATAGGGTCTCACCAACACTTCATCTCTTTTGTTGGTACTTGAACGCTTACCTCACACCATCCTCGTCCAATCTGTACCACCAACTATATCATTTGGGTTCAAGCTCCTCACCCATCCTTTTGCTACAGCCTCGATTGAGTTTAGAATGCTTTTAAGGAAAACTTCATCCCCGACCTAGATTTCGCTTTCAACAAACATTTATCAATTTATAGTCAAGACACATGTATTAGGTTAAACAGATGTATCTGCGGTATGGAGGTGGGGTATACAAAGGAGGTCAAAATTGATCGGTGTAATATCAGCAGTGTGGAGTCGATGCCCCAGTGCAGGCAATGGTTAGCCCTCGCAGCCACTTTGAACTATCACCTAAGCCGAGAAAAATCATAAAAATAAGCTAACTGTGGGATTCAAAAGCTTAGATGGGAATTTCAACATGTAAAAATCTCAAGACTTGAATCTCAACACAAAATTCACAAAAATTCTCCCGAGATCCGAGTTTCGACTAACATACCATTTTGACTTTTTGATTTTGAACTTAAACTTTGACTTTAATGAAACTTGTTTGATCCGTATGCACTAATTATGATTATTTAAGCTATGATAACACTAATTTAAGATACATGAACAAGATTTAGACCAAGTGGTTGAGATTTGATCCTCACATGTCCCAACAAAGGACCTGAGAGTGAAGGTAATTTGATTTTGACTTTCTCTAGTTCAAACATTGCTTTTATAGTTTTACTAGTTCTAATATCACCTAGAGGTCATAGTGTGCAGATAAACAAGTGAAAATGCAACTACCACAGTTGAAACAACACATAACCAAACACCCCTTAATAACTGAGTTAACAAATTTAAAAGGCAAATGAGCAATCTAAATCATAATACTGATACATAAGCTTGTAGCCTAGGTTCATTAGCTATCAAAGATAAAATAAGCTATAACAACTAGAAAGGAACGATTTATAATACAAACATACCCGTAAGCGTGGAGGTTCATTGGTTACAACAGGAGAAGCTTGTGATGTAAGAGGTGGAACAATGGAACTATCATTCGACCCATTCTTCTTTGATAACTGGGCTCGTAACTTTTCATTTTCACTAGTAAGTTCTCCATTTCTAGACTTCAATTCGTTGTTTTCTATGACATGCTAAACGACTTGGTGTTACACCCCAAACAATGGCACGAACACCTAGACCATACATGCCTGCATCACCATTTCGATCTTTACCCATAATCAGAAAAATATCATCCGGTCCAGATTATCAATTGAACCCTCGGGCGATTATCACTAAGTTGTTTCATATCATCCCGCATTTTATATAAACATGAACAACATATAGTAAAAGCATGTATTACAAAAAAAGCATATTGTGTTTAACTTATGCTATTAATACACTTTTGCAAACACAAAAGCATATTACTTACAATCGCTTTTGCGGTGTCATCATTTTGGTATTTCCATCTATGGAGAAGCATGCACTAAAAAGATCCAATCGAGTTGGATCTCGTCCCAAATATGTCTCGTATGAATAAAAAGAAAATGAATATTAATAGTGGATATCCACAGGATACATTAACAATCCCACTTTCTCCATACACTTACCTTTAACTCTTCCCTTTTGCGAGCATAACTTTTTTACCGGTTCTTTGGATCATCTTCTTTTTGCCCGATTCGCCTTGTTTTTTCACTTAAACTCTGCAGATGAAAGTAAAATATCATAATGGGAAATTAATTAATGTTATTTAAAGTGAAATAGTATTTCACACCTTAGTGTTTTCTCAGATTCCAATACTTCACAAGCTTCTTCCATTGTTTATTTTGCACTTGCTTTGGCCTAGATCTTATTTGTTGCTTAACCGACAAAGACGGATCATGGTAGTGTTCCTTAACTCTTGCCCTCCGGTTCTTCACCTTCGCCCAAATGATTGCAATATCCATTTTCTCCGACTTCCGAATATCAAATTTTGTCTAACAAATGTAATAGCTCACATTAGAAAACAAATACTTTATTCATTAACATACAAATTTAACATTGTGTACCTTTAAGAGTTCAAGCAAAGCTTTTTTTTTTACGTCAACTTTATTCCATGGTTTATAAATCGGACAATACTTTCCACTCCTTGAAAGTGTTCCCATGAAATGAGTCGATGACTACTTTTGTCGTTAATAGGTTGTCCGTGTTCATTAACTAAAATAGAATTCTATCCCTTTTTCTTGGGCCCAAACTTTTGCCATACGTGTTGGTCCTCTCTTTCTTTTGCTTACAATCCGAACTACAAAAGTGCACATGATTACAATAGATACGTATACATTTAAAATACTAAATAATTCAAATGGAGGCAATATCTTAGCGTTGTATTTTGTCTTGTTTTAATTTAACTTTATTATATATTCTTCTTATATGACACAATATATGATATATGATTTTTAAAACAATGCAATCAAGTAGACCATGTTAACTTGTTTCATTTCGAGCTTGTGTAACTACATGGTTTTCTTCATTTTCAGAATGCTCAGCTTGAATCTCTTCTCCGAGTAGATCATCGCCGTCATTTGTTAAATCATTCACAAACTCCAAATCATGCTCATTCTCCAAATCATCCTCATTCTCCAAATCATCCATGTCTTTATCTACATCATCTTCTGAAGTAGCTTGTTGTTCAATATCTTCATTCATAGGTATGTCTTCGATATCATCATTTTCAACATCATAAAGGTCTTCATTGTTATCTATATTAAAATCTTAAAAAAAAAAAAAAAAAAAAAAAAAAAAAAAAAAACAAGTAAGCACCGAAAACAGTTAATCGAATATACACTTAATAGTAATTTAATATCATATATATATATTTGAAATTTATGTATAGTTACCATCGATCTCAAGTCACGCTCCCGTGGTCTTGATCGTTGTCAATTGCAACTAAGTTTCTCTCGCCTGCGCTAATCTCCTCTGCTGATGTAATTTGGTTGATCATTTCTCTTTTGGACTTGGTCGGACTCTGCACTTACCACGTATTGCCTCCCCGTATCAATCTGTTGTCCCTTTTGCGATTGAGATTCAAGATGTTAGCCAACCGGAGACATTCGAGCACTCATTCGCTTTTTGCTAAATTTTTATATCTAGTCATGGACTGTGGAGCAATGTATTTTCGATTCTGTTTCATGCAAGTATAATTGTTAGAAAACAAACATACGAAAATATAGTAGCCAAATTTATTATTCGTACCTTTTATTTGTTTGTGTAGCCGCTTCTTCCGGGTTATCTTCCTCAAGATTAAGATGGAAGTATGAACCGACATATAATCTGCATCTTTCTCACCGGTATCCATTGGTTTCTTTTTCTTTTCTTTCTTTTGTCACTCTCTACTAGACTTGTCAAAGACTTAGCAATATTTTTCACTCCCAAAGCTTGTAATCTCGTTGGTTTTCTTGAATCCTTGTCCTTCGGACATTTCATAATCATTCGTATTTCGTGGTGATTTGGCGTTGCATCCTGTTATTTTCCATAACCGGTGCACAAAACAAATAAAATTATTATGAGATTGCAAAGAACAATAGTCGTTTGAGAACAACAAAACCGAAATCAAATCGATGATCTCGTTACATGTTACGTAATGAAATACATTAGCTAGAAACTGATATCAAATCACTATCACTATCACTACCCAAATCCTTTGACCCAACTTTACACAGGTATACCAACATTCATTTAAATTAAACATAGCAACTTAAATACAACTTGTACCCCATCACAAATAAGCAGCACTTATGATCACATATGAGACTCATCACAAGAGGTCAACCAAACACATACTTGAACCAACCATTTCCCACACTAACAATGTATAATGATGATAATAATAATAATAATAATAATAATAATAATAATAATAATAATAATAATAATAATAATAATAATAATAATAATAATAATAACAACAATAATAATAACAACAAGAGAGGTTTGCATTACACTGTGAGTCGATCTTCATTCAAAGTGAAAACCCACACTCCTTGTTTTGCTTCCCACATACAACCCTAAACCAAAATTGAGATTTTAACCGTCTGTGAAAAACGATTTCCATTAATAAAATCGAATCAAATACTTGAATTCGAAAAGATATGCTTGATTTTCGCAACACCAAAAGTTATTTATGAATCAAATTTTCCCAAAAATTTTAAGCGGGTTTATGTGAACGTGGTGGTGTGTAAGTTTTCCCTAATTTTAAGATTATAATTAGATTTATAATTAAATTAACTAATAGTAGTATATAGTATATGAAATGTATTATATTATTGTATATATGTAATATATAAGTATTTTATTGTATGTGAAACTAAAAATGAAGTAGATTTGGCATTCGTTTTTCCGACTTCCCGGGTCAAACAACATTATCAATGTGTTGAAGTAATCATTCTCTGTTGTATCTTACTGCCCGAAATGGAGCGGCTCCAGATAGTTCAATTTTTTTTACGCGGGCGTTATTTAAAATGTTGCTATTTTCTTACAGACGGATTTATCCTCGTGGTCTACGTTTGTTAAAGCGTATCCGCATCTACTTGACCCGAAAGATAAAGTGAGATGTAGGACAAGAAACCACACTAGAGTCATATATGCCATTGGTGCATCAATGAGACGGACATGCATGGAACCATATGAATAATAATGAAATGGCTCGGGTTTGAAACCGGAGTCAAATATCATATCATAATCAGTGTCATATCAAAGGTTCATATCCAATGTTGCAAATTAAAATCGCGAATCGAGAGTCGGGCGGTCGACCACCTTGTAGGTTGTAATCGGTCCAGGCGGGATGAATCGGTGATAGGGTATAATTTGATGTATAAGTAAATTAGTTAATACTACCTAGTATACAGTATATGAAAAGTATTGTATTATTGTATATATATATATAATATATAGGTATATATAGGTATTTTATTGTATTTGAAACTAAAAAAGAACTAGAGTATTACCCGGTCGTTGCTCGGGTTATCAACTAAGGGCCCGTTTGGTAGGTGGGTGTTGCTTTGGATTCGGGATTGATTTGGTAAAAACGTAAAGTTTATGAAATATTAACTTTGAAAAAGCTAATATGAATAACTCTCAACGGATGCGGTCGCTCATTTATATTGTCAAGATTTTTACGTAAGTCGACTTCCCATGACGCCACATTCGGGATGCTTTGTAGCCTATATTCTACACATATTGAACGGAGGAATTGTCCTAGGCATTTGCGAGGCCAATATACGCGAGGTGATCATAAAGTGCCGACTATTATGATTGAATGTATTGCTTCGCATGAAGTCATAGATAGGACAAGAATCCAACACGAGCCCGTAAACATAACATATCATATCATATAACGATAATCCAAGAATCGAGATAAAAGATATAGGATGCATCCATACTCCCCGCAGATAACATAGTGGCCAAACATATACTTTAGCTCAAATGAAGATTCGTCATTAAGGTTCATCAAGGTCGACAACAAGGCAATATCACGGTTCATATGACCCAAGTGTACTTGTCGGGTTGTTCGGTTAGTTTGGTTTCATTCAATTTGAAAATAATAATCATGAATATTTTAAAATAATATTCAAATTATAACCATTTATAAAGATGGGCGTGATCTTTTGAAATTCACGGGTTGAAAAGGTTAAACGGGTTTTTGGTTGACACAGTCAACCTTTTTTTGATACAAAAGTTGCCACATTTAGAAAAAAAGCTTAAACGGGTTAGATGGGTCGACCCAAACCCGACCCAATTAATTTATTCACAACCCGAACCTACCCTGATTAATAAACGGTTAGATGGGTCGACCCGAACCCGACCCGAAATATATTTATACTCAACACCGAGTTACTAGTTCCTTCCTTGTTACAACTGCTTCAAACTCAAACTGAATTGGTTACACTTTGAGTCATCCCAATTAAAATAATAATCATCAATATTATGGGAACTCGTAAGTAATTCTAGACCTTTGATTTTCTGCATTCTCTTAATTTGTCATCATTACTTGTTTTAATTATTTTATTTCTCAATAATACTCTTAATTTTTTCAGTTCATGCATCTACCCTTTATATATATGTTGGTTTTATTTTTATTTTTTCAGTTTATCCATATCCTATTTTCAGTTCATAACTTTTTCACAACCCTAATTGAAAATGTCTGCCACTCCATACTTGAAGGAACTGAAAGATCTTTGTGGGTCTGAAAAGCTGCATGATTGTTTCATTTTTCTCAATATTAATGAGATACCTACGAATGAGGTCAACATGAGAATGTTGCGGCCGCCGAGACGACATGAGGATGCAAGTGGATACGAGAATGCATGCGACTGCGGAGGTGTTTTCTTTGAATACCGATGAAGAAATGGCGGTGAGGATGTTTATGATTCAATGCATGAAGTCCAGCTCATTGAGAGGCGATTGGTTGAATCTCTTGCAAGTGTTGTCGCGATTTTCGAGAGGTTGATAACATTGAAGAAGGAGACCATTAAGATTCGGAGAAGTATGATGAAGAATGAAGGTAGTTGTTGGGTCTTTTGTGGTTTTGTGTCGATGGTCTCATGTTGTTGGGTTATGTAATTATTTTGATGAAAACTTGTTATGTATTTAGGGTGAAGGGATGGTTTGTGAACAATGGTTTCTGAACAATGGTTTAGGATAACTTATTATGGTTAATATTTCAATGGTATGTGCATATTAATGTTTAATGGCCGTTTGTTTTGTTATGTGTTTTGATGATAATCCATATGTGCTTATGTTGCTTATGTTGATAATCTGTGATTGTTAGTTGTTATTGTTAAATGTTGGTTGCTTTTGTTTATATGTGTTTAATTTAGCCTAGTACAAGCTTATGTATCAGTATTATGATTTAGATTGCTCATTTGCCTTTTAAATTTGTTAACTCGCTTATTAAGGGTGTTTGGTTCGTGTTGTTTCAACTGTGGTAGTTGCATTTTCACTTGTTTATCTCGCACACTATGACCTTTAGGTGATATTAGAACTAGTAAAACAATAAAACCAATGTTTGAACTAGAAAGTCAAAATCAAAGTACCTTCACTCTCACAATCCTTTGTTGGGACATGCGAGGATCAAATATCACCCACTTGGTCTAAATCTTGTTCATGTATCTTAAATTAGTGTTATCATAGCTTAAATAATCATAAGTAGTGCATACGGATCAAACAAGTTTCATTAAAGTCAAAGTTTAAGTTCAAAATCAAAAGTCAAAATGGTATGTTAGTCGAAACTCGGATCTTGGGAGAATTTTTGTGAATTTTGTGTTGAGATTCCCCATCTAAGCTTTTGAATCACACAGTTAGCTTATTTTATGATTTTTCTCCGGCTTATGTGATAGTTGAAAGTGGCATGCGGCTAACCATTGCCCTCGCACTGTGGCATCACCAAACCCCAACTTTCCATGTGCCTTAGCTTCTTCATTAGTGGGCCACGGTGAGCTTATTGGTTTTTGAAATCCAATAAGCACATCTATAATGTTCGGGCTTATTTCAAACTTTTGAGCTTATTAGATAGGTCTCATATAGCTTTTGTTTGTCCAATTCCACCCATACACCGAGTGATCGGTGTTGACCACCCAAGTTCAAGCCCTCATCAAGTGCTTATCTGGGACCCAAACCTTTAGTAATAGCTTTTAGAAACCTCAATAAGTCACCTTTTCATATCAAGTCTCGGTTTGATCCTGTCAACCCTAGTGGGACCCACAAGGGCTGCAAGGTTGTTGGTTTTGGCCTGTTTGGCCTGTGATATTTGATCAAGTGATTATTCTGGTCTATAGCTTATTCCTTTAGCTTATCTGGTAGTGTTTAGCTTAATCTAGTTACTACTCATGTAGTTACAGATTATTTAGATTATTGTAGCTTATTTGTAACTTATTATTCCTTTAGCTTATTTGCTTAACGGGTGTTTGGCTCAAATGGGTCAAACAGGTCAATATGGCTTATCACTGTTTGGCTCAAATGCCCATATTAAGAGCTTATTAACTACTCATTCTCTGCAACTTCAATTCCCATTTAGCTTCAACTTCTTTGATAACAACTGTAAATGCATCCATTACTATCTCAGCAAACATCAACAACTGTAAATGCATCCACACATATATCCCATAACAAGCATTTCATTACACAATTTTTGACAACATAACAGCAATAACGAAACACAAAACAATAACAATTTTCTTAAAAAGAACCACACTAGACTTGCTTTCTTTCAACTCCAATTGCAAAGAAAAACATTTGCTTCTCCATAGTTTATTTTGAAACTCAATCTCCCTTTCCAAATCTCTTATTTTTCCATACTTGTCTTCTTTCAAACGTTTTCCTTTTGAATCAAACTAAAACCTCTTGTTTGTAATAGTCATTAGACAACTCAGATCTAGCCAAGAAATGTCTTACATTTTGAACCCTATATGGTACAAACAACAAACATCACTAATATCAACGCATCCAAGAAAACGCATTATAATACTCAACGCATCCAAGAAAACTTACATTATAATAGTCAACGCATCCAAAAAACGCATTAAAGGGAAATCATTGTCCATAAGTCCGCTAATTACTTATGCAATTTTGACTTTTAATTTCTAATTTTAGATATAAATTAGTTTGTCTAGCTTTGAAGTAATAATTAGGCAATTAATTAAGAAATAGCTTAAAAATAAATTGTAAAAGTATTTCTAATTTTAAGATCCAACCACATCATTTCCACCATCCAAAATTGCCAATGAGATTCACCACCATCATCAAGACCGGTAATACCTCATAAATGAAACCCTAATCGTTTTGCTAATTTTTATGAAACAACATATGTGGTTAATTGAATTAGGCTCCCTTTCTTTTGTTGCAATTATATGTGGTTTTCGTGGTTAATTGAATTAGGTTTAAGATGGATACGAGTTGGATGTCTTTACCTAGATTTACCATTGAATATAAAAAGGTCTTGACGACTTTCTTGATCATATTTTCTATAATGAGGGTAAAATGGATGATTTCATGTCCATGTATTGATTGTGTAATCGATATGGGTAGATCGGACGGAGGCTACAACACATCTGTTATGTGTCGGGTTTATGAAAGGTTATACAATTCCACCTTTCGGTTCCAAATCAAGTGATGCTCCAATGTTGGATGTCAAGATGACATGCAAGGTTGGTGAATGATGCCTTCCATCGGTTTGGTGATGACACACTAACCGATGACATGGGAACACAAACCGAAAGTATGAGTATGCCAAACCTAAAGGCGGAAAAATTTTATAAAGTGTTGGGAGGCAAAGAAACCACTATATCCAGGTGTAAGTGTTGGGAGAGCCTAGTTTATTTTGTGAGTGCAATTACGGCTTAGTATAGTACAAAGAATAATGCACCAAATTAACCATTATCATTGATAGATAAGGACAATACAAAGACAGATAACCCATACATAACTTCCAAAATATTGAGACATATAACAATACAAAGACAGATAACACATTATCCCGATGGTTTTTGACTCAAATGTCTTCTTTTTATTGCATCCCAAGTAACATTGTTAGCAAGACCTAACACTTGTATCCTTTTACCAGAACTTCTTCAACTTGTTCAACATTTTTCCTTTTGACTTCTTGCCTTTTGACTTTTGGCTTCGACTTTGTTAATCCTTTGAATTTACAATTAGGTGGAAAGTAATCACCCAAGATGATTTTGAGCTTAACTCATCTTCACGACTTGACATAGGTGATGATTTTGAGCTTCAAATGGTTATCACTTCTGCAACCACATCCAAGAAAACGCCTTAAAGGGAAATCAATTGTCCTCGAAGTCTGCCTAATTACTGGTGTTCACAATGTGTTGGTGGTGGTGGCTGATTACTTCTATTTGAGGAGGAAGACATTTTATGTTTTTATTTATTTAGGGTGTATAATTGGGGAAAAATAATAGGGGAAGTATTATTATAATAAGGATTTAGTGGAAATCCTACATGGCATAAAACTAATGTTTAAATAAAACTTTTGTGAATAAGCGTTTCATAAACCGATCTTTACGACTCAAATATCAAGTGTCCTATTATGGTGTATCAAGTTTTGATACCCAAGTATCAAGTGTCATACTAACTAATGTTTAAATAAAACTTTTGTAAATAAGCGTTCTAAAAAACTGATGTTTTATGACTCAAATAAAGGAGTGTTCTATTATGGCGTAGGATAATAAAACCACAACAAATAAGCGTACTATAAAGGGTAATGTTAAAAGACACAGTTGTCAAGGGTCCTGTTAATTTGTGTTCAAATAAAGCTTTTGCAATTAAGCGTTCTATAAAACTGAATAAGCGTTATAAAAATCGGATGTTTTACGACTCTAAAAAGATGTGCCACATTGTGGTGTATCATAAACAAACCATTATGAACAAGCGTTATATAAAGGTTAACGTTATAAGACGCTATTGTCAAGGGTCCTATTCACGTTTCTTATAAAAATACCTTTTGCAAATAAGTGTTCCATAAAACCGATGTTTTATGACTCAAATATCAAGTGTCTTATGATGGTGTATCAATCTATGGGACCCAAGTGTCAACTGCCATATTAAGTTATGTTTTAATAATACGTTTGCGAATAAGCGTTTTAAATAATTAATGTTTTATGACTTATATATCAAGTGTCCTATTATAGTGTATTGTAATAAAACCATAATTAATATGCATCCTTTAAGGGTCCTATTAAGTTTTGTTATAATAAAACTTTTGCAAAAATCGTTTTAAAAAATGATGTTATAAAACCATTGTACATAAGCGTCCTATAAAGGTTAACGTTATAATACCGACGTGTCAAAGGTCCTATTAAATTTTGCTAAATAAAACTTTTTGTGAATAAGCGTTTTAACTAACGATGTCTTATGACTCAAAACTCACGTGTCCTATTATGGTTTATTATAATACAACCATAATGAATAAACGCCTTATAAAGGTAATTTATTAGGACCCATATTTTAAGTGTCATATTAAGTTATATGATAATAGGACCCCAAATCATCGACCATCCTATTATATAGCTTTTAGGACATCGCCTAAGTAGCAAATATTTAAAAGGACCCTAAACGCTCATATGTCCTATTAAGCAGCTTTTTAGGACTCCATTATCATACCGTCCCACACAAAGGGTCCTAAAAGCCACTTTTGTTGTAGTGATTCACTTTGATTGGCAACACAAAATTACCCGGATCCTTTTCCTTCCTCGGCATGCCTTTAAACAAAATTCGATCTCGCTCCTCTTCCGTGATATTCTTTCCTTCCAACCTAGCTCTTGCTAGCATCAATGCATCCAACTTCTTACGGTAAAGCACATAATCTTGGAGTACTTCTATCACCGGTTTCTTTTCATTAAGCTCAAGAAACTTTTGTTCTAGATTTTCTAAAATAGCTTCTTTTTGCTTATCTGTTAAGGGTTTGAGAGTAGTAGTCGGTGATGATGGTGTGGAATCATTTTTGGTAGTAAAGGTTGTTGTTGGGGTTAGTTTGTTTGATGTCGGTTTCTTCTGATTTGCTTTTCCCATTTTAACCACTTCCACCTCTTTCTCTTCCATGTTTGCACAAACTTCCACTAACATCTCGTTTACTCCTTTTCCTTCTTCCAGATCAGTTATATTAATTCTCATCTCTCCCATTGCAAAATCCACTTGACACTTGGTCGTGACAAGAAAATCTCGACCAAAACACACATTAGGTTCATCCGCATTCCTTCTTCTACTACAACAAAATCGGTTTCAAAATATGTCCATGAATATTGACCTTCGATTTTTGACCATCTTTCTTCCATATGCTTCATAGTCCAATCGTACATGACCAATTTCACAAGAACCTTCTCCAAAATATAGTTTTCTCCATAAGCCATATTAAGTCGCGCATCCCAAGCACTTATTCCTTCCACACCAAGGCGCTCCAAACCTCATTAGCGGTGAATCATACACCGTTAAAGGTGCTTGTGTGAACACTACGACTCTTCCTTTCTTGGGTAGTTGAACCTTATTTTCACCAATTTCCTCCATATTACCCGTATCAATTCCCAATTCTTTCTTACTTTCTTCCAAGATACCACCAATCTTTTCCAATGAACTTCCAGTATCCTTGAACATTTCATCCAAAGTACGAAGGTATTCCGAGATTCCACTTAAACTATCCATATTACTAGACAACTTGACAAAACAAAACAAAACACGAATGTTAACGTTAGAGTTAGTAAAACCAAGAACAAACTATAGAAATATAAACTAAACAATGTAAGACACTTAACAAAACTAAAAACACAAGTTAAAACTCAAAACCAAAACAAAAAATAAAAATCAACACAGAAACACCAACCGGATTCGGTTGGGTAACCAACCGAATCGGTTAGTTGAAAAAGCATTCAGACAGAAACTGTAACCGGATCCGGTTGCGGGTTGCAACCGATCGGTTTGATCGAAATTTTTTTTTTTTTTTTTATATATATATTTTTTTTATATAAAGTAAATAAAATTTAATGCAATTAAGGAATCATTAATATGTACTAAATTCTAGTTAATAAAGAAAACTCTTCATAAACCAACAATTTAATAACATAATAAATCACATTAAACTAAAACAAAAACAAAAAAAACTAACAATTAAAATCTATCATAAAAATAATTAAACTAATAACTGAAAAATTTAACTATCTAATCATTAACCATAAAAACTATAATTAACTAAAACCAAATAAATAAATAACAAATGTAAAGAAAATAAAAAATAAATCTAGGAATAATTAAGCTACAAGACATAATCTACAAAAAGAATATAAAATTACCAGAATTATTCTAAGAATCATAAGACAAATAACTAAGAAGTCTAGAACACTTAAAAACAAAAAATAAAAATCATCACAGAAATTCTAACCGGATTCGGTTGGATAACCAACCGAATCGGTTAGTTTGTAACCAAAACTTTTTTTTTTTTTTACACTTCCAATACTAGTAATTTTAAAGAAAATTAAAGAAAATCCCCGGCAGCGGCGCCAGAAACTTGATGTGCCCGGTTGGTGCAAGTTTTAAAAATTTATAAACACGATTTAACCGTCTAACCTATTAACACATACGAGCAAGTATACTCGTCCGCAATAGCAAAGTTTGGTAAGTCGAGATCGTCCCAAGGGATTTTGTGTATGAAAGATATTTATTTAAAAAGATTCCAACAAGAAAGCTTGTCAAGGCTTTCCCCAAATAATTATGTTATAGCGAAATTCAATAAGAAATATATATATACTTGTGTGTAGTCTATAATCAATCATAAATAGTATTCAAGAAGGTTTGGTGTATATTCTTTATATGATGCACAAATCATAAGCAAATGATTCCTCAACCATGGTATGTGTTTGTAAAAATTATTCTAAGAACAAAAACATTTAGGTAATCCTTTCGGTCCTTATCCCAATGATTATCCTATAGAAATTCCATTTGTTTTCAACATGTTCTTATTAAAGTTGTTCTTACGAATCTTTCGACCCTTCGTGATGAAAATATTCATAGTCTTGTTTTAATAAGCAAACATGGTGGTTGTCAATCACCATATCCCCATACTAGTTTGTCACTTCACTTTTTGGAATAAAACACAAGAGAAATCCTTTCGGTCCTTTTTCTTAAAACATGTTTTATCAACAAATCAAACCAAGACTAGTATTTTTCCAACAAACTAATTTAAACAAGATCATATGTACATGCATCACATTTTGAGAACACTACTATGATTAACTACATCCCAACACACAAGTATATCCCAAAATTACTCCATGATAATAATAATAATAACTAAACACAAATAGTAACAAAGTAATTCCAACAATTCAAGAGAATAGAATTCCATAACAAGGTTCATAGAATACCTAAACTTTTGTGATTACAAGAATTAGAATTAGTGGTTGTAGCAACCACGCCTCAATCACCTAGGTTCACCACAAGAACTCCAAACTATCAAAACAATGGATGAGAATGGTTCCTCCTTGCTCCGGACGTTTTTCAAGAAATACTAAGCTTTTGGGTTGAATAAAATGGTTGGTATTAGTTTTGGTGTAAACTAATACAATTTTGGTTGTGTCACACTTAGTATACTAGTACTAGGTTCATTATATATCCAAAGGTGCTTGCCTAATCGACCAAAACGTCCTCAACAAGTAAATATCAAGAAATGATCGGACTCGATGATTATGGGAGTTAAGGCAACAATAAATGCGACTTTGTGTAATCAGCGATGCGAAACCGGATCGGTTTCATCTTCGACCGAATCGGTTTTGCCTTGACCATTTGCCCGACCGGATCCGGTTCTGAGTTACGACCGATCGGTGGGTTTGTCTTTGTTTTGACTTTTGTTGACTTTTCTCCTATACGATTCATTCTTTGCTCTCGCTGATGATTTCCAAGGCAAAACTTGATCTTTCCTTGCCGTAGATACTTAGAAATCATTGCGTTTCTTAATCATTGAATCCAAAAGCTTCCTAGCTCAACTTCCTTCCTCGAGAATCTTCCAAAATGTGCATAAAAACTTCATTTCTTCGTTATTCGTGATACCTGGCTACATATACATACACAATACGCATCTTTGCACTTTTGCAACAGTTATGAGTAAATATAGCCGATTATCATGCACAAAACTAACAATAACGCTACTAAAAACATGTTCAATTTAGGCGTTATCACTTTGTCAGACCATAAGTCAGAGATTTTAGGTGAACTTGTTCATCTTGACTTATGGGGTCCATACAGAGTCACTAGCAGAGAAGGTTATAGATATTTCTTGACTGTTGTTGATGATTTCTCTAGGGCTGTATGGGTATATTTAGTTAAAACTAAAGATGAAGTTTTTGATGTTTTTGTGACTTTTATAAACATGTTTTCCAATTAGTTTAATTCAAAAATTAAAACTGTAAGGTCTGATAATGGAACTGAATTTGTGAATAAAAAAATGCATCATGTTTTTTCTGAACTTGGTATAATACATCAAACTTCTTGTGCTCATACACCTCAACAAAATGGGATTGCTGAAAGGAAACATAGACACTTGCTTAATGTGGCAAGGAGTCTTATGTTTCAGGGGGGAATTCCGTTGAAATTCAGTGCGATTGTGTTTTAACTCTTGCTCTATTTGATTAACAGATCGCCATCTTCTGCTTTAAAAGGTAAATGTCCTTTGAGATGATTCACAAAAGAAAACATAATCTTTCCCACTGAGGTCTTTTGGTTGTCTTTGTTTTGCAACTATTTTGAATAATCATGATAAAATGAGTTTTAGATCCGAAAAATGTATTCTAATTGGTTTTCTCTTGTTAAAAGGCTTATAAACTCTTAAGCCTAGACTCTAGAAATGTGTTTTTCATAGAGATGTAAGGTTTTATGAAAATGTTTTCCTCCGAAAATGAAAACCTATGATTCTCGGATATACAATGTGTAAAGGAAGCGGATCATTTGAATTTTTTATAATCTTGAGTCTCAAAGTCCCTATGATGATGGGAGAGATACACCAGTTGAGGATGGTAGTGAGACACCCTTCATCATTGCGGCAGATAATACACAAGGTATTAACACGGATCTCGCACAAATGCAACATGAAGGGTGGCAATCGCAACCAACTATGGTGACCAAAACCGTCGAGGGCAATATTAGTCAAAATCTAAATGAGTCATCTCAATCTAGTTATGAAAATGTTGATGTGCAGTCTGATACTCAATCTCCTATTTTAAGAAGGTCTAGTAGAGAGTCTAAGCAACCTATCAGGTTAAATGATTATGTTCTGAGTTCTAAGTTGAGATATGGTATTGAAAAGTATGTGGATTACAAAAGATTGAATATGCATAATAGATGTTTTGCTTCTTCTTTGAATAAATCTGTTGAGCCTACTTGTTTTAATGATGCTATTAAAGATCCTAATTGGGTTGATGCTATGAATAATGAAGTTGAAGCCTTAAATAGGAATAATACATGGACTGAGTGTAATTTGCCTTTAGGTAGAAAACCTATTGGTTCAAAGTGGATTTGGAAAATTAAATATAAATCTACAGGAGAAGTGGATAGGTATAAAGCTAGACTTGTTGCTAAAGGTTATAATCAAAGAGAAGGTTTTGATTATGATGAAACCTTTAGTCCTGTGGTTAAAATGGTTACTGTGAGAAGTCTTATTAGTATTGCTGTTAAAATGTCTTGGCCTTTGTATCAATTAGATGTTAATAATGCTTTCTTGTATGGTGATCTGGTTGAAGATGTTTATATGACTTTGCCTAAAGGGTATAACAGTAATGATAAAACTAGAGTATGCAAACTTAATAAATCTTTGTATGGTCTTAAACACGCACCAAGGCAGTGGAATGCTAAGCTTACAGCTGCCTTGGTTGAACATGGTTTTATTCAAAGCAAGTTTGATTATTCATTATACATTAAACAAAAGGAGTCTATTTTTGTTGCTCTTCTTGTTTATGTAGATGATATTGTGATAACTGGAAATAATGAGGCTGAGATCAGTAGTTTTAAAAGGTTTTTAAACTCAAAGTTTTTAATTAAAGATCTTGGTGAACTTAAATACTTTCTTGGAATTGAAGTATTAAGAAATGATAAAGGTATTTGTATGTCTCAAAGGAAGTATTGTTTAGAATGGTTATATGAATATGGTTTGTTAGCTGCTAAACCAGTTGATACTCCTCTTCCTGAGAATACTGTGTTGAATCATATTGAAACAAGTAATGATAAGGGTCTTAAGAATGTTAATGCTTATCAGAAATTAGTTAGAAAACTGATTTATCTTACTAACACTAGGCCTGACATTAGCTATGCTGTACACTGTTTGAGCCAACATATGCATTATCCTTTACAATCTCATCTGAAAGCTGCTTTAAGGGTTTTAAAATACTTAAAAGGGTCACCTGGGTCTGGTTTACAATTTAATAAAAAGTCCAGTCTAAAGCTGAGTGCATATTCAGATGCAGACTGGGCTAAATGTCCTAAAACAAGAAAATCTGTTACTGGTTTTTGTGTTTTCTTGGGTGATTCTTTAATTTCTTGGAGAAGTAAAAAGCAGGCAACATTATCTAAGAGTTCTGCTGAAGCAGAGTATAGAAGTCTTGCATCTGTGGCTTGTGAAGTCATATGGTTGGGTAATTTGTTACATAGTTTGGGTTTAAGTAAGTTGTATCCTGTGAATGTGTATTGTGATAGTAGTGCAGCCATTCAAATTGCTGCTAATCCTGTTTTCCATGAGAAAACAAAGCATTTTGAAATTGATGTGCACTTTGTTAGAGAGAAAGTGTCAGCTGGTGTTATTGTCACTAGAAAAATTCATACTGATGAGCAGACTGCAGATATTTTTACAAAATGTCTTGGTCAAGCTCAACATAAGTTGCTTTGCAAAAATCTTGGTCTTGTTGATATGTTTGCAGGTATTAATAATTCTGGTTATGATATGAATGATGGTCAAGCTAAAGAGAATTCTGGAAATCAGCTTGAGGAGGGGTGTGAAGATAATTGTTCAAGCTTATTTTATATTGAAGGACTGAAGTTGACATTATCTCATTCTCATCTTCAGTTGTTTCAAGTATTAGTTGGTTTTGTCAAGAGTTAAAGTTGAGGGGCTAGAGTGCAATATTGGAGGTTATATATTCTCCTTATCTTGATTAGGGTTTCATTATCTTTGATCCTCTCTCAATCAACCTAAATTGTTTCTCTCTCTAAACGTTTGTTATTGTCTGGTATATTGATATCATTCTTGATATCAGGTTTGGTATTTTGTATCAAGATCAAACTCTTCATTTGATCTTGTAGTTTGTGTGTTGAGTGTTATTGTAGTGAGGTTGATTGGTGTCTTCCTAGAAGAGATCAATCCTTTCTTGTGTATTCGTTTGGTAAGCACCCGATTGGGGACTTATCTACTTGACATTGTTATAATAAAATTACACCACGGGGTGGTTGGTTGGGTGTACGTATTGGTTGTTGTGTGCTCTTGATTGTTTTTACAGTTTGAAAGCATAAATAAATCATATTACTTTCAGATTTTTAAACCGTGATGGGCTCTACTTTTGTGTTGGAGATGGCACCAACAGGCAATAGCTAGGCTATAAACCGGGAAAGGTGTGTTAACCTGATTTTAACTCGACTTCATTCGGACCCACAAACGTATGATCTAGCATCTGAAATGGTATTTTGACCCAAGCCTTTTTTGACCTGTTGTCAATCCTGTCCCACTCACACGTTTTGCCTGCTCGCCTCAATGAAACTTGGGCTTGGACCCATCGCTCCGTCGGGGTTGGCGCACGAGCTAATTAATCACTAGTCTATTCACTCAATTGAAGAATTGGAATAGTTTACCGAACTATTGCGTGGGCTTTTAAATTTAAATGAGCCGACCACTTGGGCTACCTCTAACGATAGTTGTTTCTATGATGTCCGAGATATAATATATAATTCTTACTCCGTTCATAGTAAGTGATGCATGAGTGAACTAAAACTTGATTCAACCAACTCAGATAATTGTGAACTAAATCTTTGTGAAGCATGTAGTGACTCAAACAATAGTGTCAAGCTACAAATATCTAGTGACTCACAAGTTTGAGTTAATCAAAAACAATATTTTACGATGGTTTTTCCAACCTTTTTGCTACTTGGTATACTCACGAGTCACGATCTTTTCGATCCTATGGTCATAGTAAGTGATGCATGAGTGAACTAAATCTGTTTGATCCTATGGCGATACGGCACGATTTTAGTCCTTTGAGATCTTACGATTTTACAAGTTTACTCGCGATCTTGACAGCCATGTACTAGACCCACTGATTATTGATCTTTTCCGTGATCTTTTTTTATCCATTTTTTCCCTTTAGGCATCTTTTGTTTCATTGTCAAATTTCTGTACATTCTTATGTCATTTCAATAAAAGATTAGCACTCTTGAGGCACATAACCATTCATTAGGAATTTGTACACTGCATTTATAAACACGAAATACTCATAACATGATTTATTCACTAAATATATAAACACGAAATACTCTGTACATTAATTTGATTTCATCAGTAATGCAACAAGTCAAGGACTAGTCGCTCCAAGTCTTTCCAAGAGCTTCCACCTTCCTCTACTGCGACCTTAGCAGCTATAGAAAACTCAGCTGCTCGGCTCCTTTCAGCTAGTGTCTCCTCACTCACTGATTTCCTAAACAACTGAGCCAAGTCACTCGAGTCTGGAACAGTCTTGCCTCCTTCACATGCTTTGATGCCTATTTTCAGCTCATGCAACAACCTCGCATTCGAGAAGTTATCAGCGCTCATCGGCCATGTGAGCATCAAAACATCAGCCATTAACGCTTCCATGATCGAGTTCCAACCACAATGAGTCAACAAAGCCATCACTGATCCATGATTCAGTATCGCCACCTGAGGAACCCAGCCTCGAACAACTAGACCTCTTCCAGCCACCCGATCTTGGAATCCAGCCGGGATCTCCCCGTACTCTCCTGCCGCATGTCCTCCGGTTGGTTCCTTCACAGCCCATACGAATTTCACCCCACTTGTTTCTAATCCTAAAGCTAACTCCTCCATCTGTTTGTTGGTTAACACAAACTGACTCCCGAAACTGACAAACAATACACTCTTAGCTGCACATAAGTCCAGCCAGGATAATACGTCACTCGAACTAGAACCACCTCTTTGGATAATATTATTTCCCACGGGAAGCATAGGCCCAACCGCAAATACACGATCGTGGCCATATTCCGTCTTTATATGTTCAAAATAAACCCTATCCAGCTCGGTAAACGAGTTGATAACCACTCCCCAACTCACCAAATTGGCAAACATTCCATCTCTAGCAAATTCCATTGTAGGGTTTCCTTCTACGAAGCTCCGGCAGATCGGAGAAAGCTGCCACCAAGGAAACGTTGGAGAATTCGGGATGTCTGGAAACAAAATCGGAGTATTGTCATTTGCTGGATCGGGGAGCACACGGAACATGGAATTAATTACGGACAAACCCAAAGAACCGGTGGGAGAGAATACATAACGTCGTATGCCAAGCTTGCTTGCTAGATGCTGTGTCCAGCCAAGAAACATGTCCGAGATGATGGCTACAGGTGGAGAAGGGTGGTTTCGGAACCAATCCTCAATGGGGTTGTAGAGTTCACTGAGGGCTACTACCATCTCACCGACTCTCACATGAGAGGATTCGGACCTATTCTCAACCCCTGGAGGAATCAAAGGGTTAAATGGGAAGGGGAGTATGAGGGTCTTTACCGTGGTTGGATGGATGGAGAGTAAATGGGTCAAAATGGGGAGGTTTTTGGGAGTCACGACTATAGTGATCGATAAGCCTCTAATGGCTAGTTGGTGCACGAGATCAAGGAGAGCTAGCATATGCCCTTGAGCAGGGAATGGGAAAACAAGGATGTGGTCGCAGGTGCCAGAAACTACCTTAGTCGGAGATGGTTGGGCTGATCCTTGACTCATGTCTTCCTTGTTTATTTAAGAAACTTATGTCAAATGTACAAGCTATATATCAGATCAAAAATTTATCACTTTATATGACCTGTTTATCTGACCATACTAAGTAATTAAGAAAACTGCATGTTGCCATCAATCTTTACATGGGTAGGGCCATGACATCTGACATTTACGCCAAACAACCAAATTCAATATAGTAGATTTTGGATGCGTGAATCTTGAGGTAAGGATACCTTTCACTTTATAAAAAAAAATATATATATATATATTAATTTATTTTATCTAACATATAATTAAAGTAAGAGTGGTGGACAGTATTAATACAAAGCCGATATAATAGCATGGATACTACTAGCTAGCACCAACGGGCTTACATCCCAGTGTGTGTAAATGTGCATACAATACGCACGACAGCCTACTGATTTAATGTTTTAGCACTCGGATAAAAGGCTAAACAATTTGCAGATTATGTTGGTGATGTTTCGTTACTTGTTTATTTTTTGTTTTTCTGATTAAGTAGCTTGTATCGAGCCTTTTGGCCGGTAGAAGCTTGTTTATGCTATTGAAAAATTAGGTGTGCATATATTGTTTGTATCAGCAACGGAAAACCTTGAGCTTCAATCGTCAATGTTAGAAATTTATTGGGTTATAAGGGTGTCATGATAATCTTTGATATCTTATTTGAATGATGCATGGTATTTCGACCTTATTGATGTCTTAATATCACGAATTTTTTATTCGGATCGATAATTCATGAATAACACTTTGTTTCTAGCCACAAGAGAACAAAACAAAAACAAATAGTAATTGTATGTTTTCGTATTATCTTCTAACTTGGATCTAACGTAAGAGAAAATATTTATATCATTAGTCCTCATGGATGTATAATGTCTAATGTTTATTATCAGTATTATTTTTAGTATTATTTTATTATTTTATTATTAATTTTATTAATTTTTATTTTTATGTTTTAATTTTTTAAGTTTATTATTATTATTATTATTATTATTATTATTATTATTATTATTATTATTATTATTATTATTATTATTATTTGCTTACTTTTAATCATTATTATCATTATTATTATTATTTTAGCTACTATTATTATTAATATTCTTTTCTTTACAAAATCCAATCCAAATAACTATTTATCTTTATTCTAGCATTGTAATTTCTAGATCTTCCTTTGATGATGCCCTGTATGCTTTTAATGCGAAAATGGAGACGGAATTTTTGGGTAACCCATGTGAGATCGTTGCCCCTAAACTTATAAAGAAATTGGCAGATATATATTTCACAAGTGTCACCAAAATGGCCGAATCTACCTTTTGCTTATCTACTAGACAGATGGTTTTATGGAGTTCGCAAAAGGAGGACTACACTTCAGACTGGCTTAGGGTGGTCCCGATATATGGGTTGGGACAAACCATGAATGCTAAAACCTACCGATGTGTGTTATGCTATCGGCTAGGTGTCCCCCTTTTCTCTGCTCAAATGTCGTGCTCAGCTTGTTCCAAGTTATTTGCAGGGGACATTTATGGGGACCACGCAGTGTTCTTTGCTGGTATAATTGGTATTTAACATCGGCATAACGTAGTGCGCGATACCCTTGTTGACATATGTTCCAGGTCCGGGATCTCGGCTTGTAAAGAGGTTGACATTGGGCTCTGTGGTGAAAGGGACAAAACGTTACGTCCAGCTGATATGTTGCTCTATTCTTGGGAAGGTGGATAGGACGCATGTGTCGATTTGACAGGGTCGTCTCCCTTGATGCAAACTAATATGGATGTTTTGCATCGGGTCGTGCAGTGATCGAAGTTGCGCAACGTAAACGCGTCAAGTACGGGGCTAAATGCGCGGACATTGGATCTGGTTTTCTCCCCTTCCCATTCTCCTCCCTTGGAGAACTTGAGAAGTATGCGGTGACCTAACTAAAGCGCATCCGAAAATTCTCAACGACTCGGGACATTGGAGCACGGGCTGCTGATCATATTTTTAGTAGGATTAGTTTTGCTATAGCTAAGGGAGTGGGGGCCCAGTTAGTATCTCGGCTCCCCACTAATTTCGTGTAAAATCCTATGATTTTCTAATGAAGTAATGTTTTTATAAAAAAAATAAAATAAATAATGATAATAATAATAATGATAATAATAATAATAATAATAATAATAATAATAATAATAATAATAATTTGCTTCGTGATCTTATCTGGATACGTTTCGTACAGTTTTATCACGGTTTTTGGTTGCTACTGTGGATCCTTCTACGGTTGCGAGACTTTATTTGCTTCTTCTAAAAAAGTTCCGTTGTAATGGCTATTGTGCGGTTTCATTGTCCTTTTGTGGGTCTTAGTGGTTGTCATGATGGTAGTGGAAATGGGCTTACTAAAACCTCGTTGATCACTCATCTTCGTGATCGTCATTTCATCGGGGATGCGCTGGCTATTACCAAACATTCTCTGGCTACTAATCTTATTGTTTTTGAGGCGGCTGAAGTTACGTTTAAACGTATGGGTCTTTGGTTATGTGGTGTTTGTTTTAAGACGCATACTTTACGTTCTAAGTGTCGGCATGGCAATGGTTCTAATTTTGTGTCACCCCCTGATTGTGGTGATGGTGTTGTTCGGTTCGTGTTGTTTGATCTCGCCAAACCACAAGTTCCTCCTTCTGTTCATATGGGCCATGTTGAAGACTTGGTTTTGGACGAGCATAGTGGTTTTGATTTGTCTCTTCTTGACACTTTGCTTTCTAAGGGGTTGCGTACTGTCAAATCCATACCCCCCAAGTGTCGCTTGGGGTTCTCTCGGGTATTGAAAGGAGCTCTTGATAAGGTGATCTGCACGCCTGATGATATTTCTTGTTGGGTCAGTTTGTTAGTCTTGCCTCTTTGTCTCCTCAAAACCTTTTGCCCGAGGAGTAACACTGAGTGTAGGTCTGGTACTAAACGTCAGCACCAAGAAGAGTATATTGCTAATGCCATTCGTTCTTGGGACACGGCTAGTGGTTATTTGCAGCTTGTGAAGGAGGCTTTAGCCGAACCCTCACCATCATGGTCTAATATTGATGAAGAAAACTTGGACTTGGGTGATCGTAATGTCAAGCAGTGTAAAAGGAAGATTTGTGATGGCCATTATACTGCTGCTGTCAGAGTTCTTTCTTCTTCTGGTGTTGCTCCTTATAGTGATGCTACTCTTGAGGACTTAAAGGCTAAGCACCCATTCAAACCTGCTCCCCTTTTGCCGGATACACCTATTGATCATCATCACCTCATTGCATCTTCTGCCGTGGTCCGTGATATGATTAAGAGTTTCCCTCGTTGTACGTCTTGTGGTCGGGATGGTTTGCGTGCCCAACACCTTTTAGATTGTTTAAGTAGGTCTGTTGTGGCTATTTCTGATGAGTTGATCGCGTCTATCACCCAAGTGGTAAATCTTTTTCTTGATGGTAAATGCCCTAGGGTGTTAGGTGAGTATATTGCTAGTGCTCCTCTTACACCGCTCGTCAAGCCAGGTGGTGGTATACGTCCTATTGCTGTAGGGACCATTTGGAGACGTTTAGTTTCCAAGGTCAGTGCTTCTATGATTGGCCATTCTTTGGATGGTTACTTGAATGATCTACAGTTCGGAGTTGGTGTTTCGGGAGGAGGGGAGGCTGTTCTTCATGCCGTTAACCGGTTGATTGAAGCTTGTGGAGATGATGTGGGTCTTTCTATGTTATTGGTGGATTTTAAAACGCCTTCAATTTGGTAGATCGTGAGGTTATCTTTGCGGAGGTTCGCCTTCGTTGCCCGCTATTTCACGTTGGGTGGAATTTTGTTACTCGGTCCGCTAGATTATATTATGGGAACACACTTTATGGTCACATCGGGGTGTGCAACAAGGTGATCCACTTGGACCTCTACTTTTGCTTTAGTGTTACATCCTTTGGTATGCAAGGTTCGAGACTCCTTTAACCTTTCTCTTCAAGCTTGGTATTTGGATGATGGCACTATTATTGGAGATACTTTGGTTGTCGGGAAGGTTTTAGAGCTTATCATGGTTGAGGGACCTCGTCGTGGTTTGCACCTCAATGTTGATAAAACTGAGGTTTTTTGGCCGAAGGAAGACCCTAGAAGCAGGATTGTGGGTGTTTTCCCGTCTAATATTGCCCGACCTTTGCACGGAGTTAAATTAAATTATTGGGTGGGCCATCTAGTGTGGACTTTGATTTTAGTAGTGAGCTTGTTATGAAAAGGGTTGCCAAAACCATTGAGCTTATGGGTGTTGTTTCTAAGATTAATGACCCTCAGTGTGAGTTGCTGCTCCTTCGTGCTTGTGCTGGTATTTCCAAATTATATTTTGCTATCGCATGCTCTCCCGTGGTTTTGAGCGTGCTCGATTTCTTTGATCGACGCCGTTCTTCTTTGGAACGTATTGTCACTGCTTCTGGACCTGGTTTTGGTGATTGGCAATGGAGGCTTGCCACCTTACCCTTTGTGTTTGGAGGGCTTGGTGTTTATTCTGCAGGTGATGTCTTGAACTATGCATTCCTTGCGTCTAGACTCCAATCTGCTAGCTTGCAAACTAAGTTGCTCCGACATTCTGGTATTTTAACTTCTGGGCCTTCCTTTGATGTTGCATTATGTGCTTTTAATATGAAAATGGAGATTGACCTTTTGAGTAATCCAAGTGAGATCGCTGCCCCTAAACTCATGAAGAAACTGGCAGATATATATTTCACACGTGTTACCCGAACGGCTGAATCTACTTTTTCCCTATCTACTCGACAGATGGCGTTATGGAAATCGCAAATGGAGGATTACACTTCAGATTGGCTTAGGGTGGTTCCGATATCTGGGTTGGGACAGACTATGAATGCTAGGACCTACCGTTGTGTGTTATGTTATCGGCTAGGTGTTCCACTTTTCTCTGTTCAAATCCCGTGCTCAGCTTGTTCCAGGGTCTTCACGGGTGATATTTATGGGGATCATGCTGTATCGTGCGCTGGTATTATTGGTATTAAACATCGACATAACGTGGTGCGTGATACCCTTGTTGATATATGTTCTCGTTCGGGGATCTCGGCTCGTAAAGAAATTGATATTGGCCTTAGTGGAGAAAGGGACAGACCCTTACGGCCAGCTGATGTTTTGCTATACTCGTGGGATGGAGGACTTGATGTTTGTGTCGATCTGACAGGGTCATCGCCCTTGACGCAAACTGGTATGGTTGATTTTGTGTCGGGTAGTGCGGTGATTCAGGCCGCACAACGTAAACGGGCCAAATATGAGGCTAAGTGCGCGAATATTGGATATGGGTTTCTCCCCTTCTCATTCTCTTCTTTGGGGGAACTTGAGAAGGATGCGGTGACCTTGCTGAAGCGGATCCGAAAGTTCTCCGTGACCCAAGACATTGGGGCACGTGCTGCTATTCATATCTTTAGTAGGATTAGCTTTGCTATAGCTAGAGGAGTGGGGGCTCAGCTAGTATCGCGGCTCCCCACTAATTTCTTGTAAATCCTTTGAGTTTCTAATAAAGTGATGTTTATAAAAATAAATAAATAAATAAATAAATAATAATAATAATAATAATAATAATAATAATAATAATAATAATAATAATAATAATAATAATAATAATAATAATAATAATAATAATAATAATAATAATAATAATAATAATAATAAATGGTGAGACATTGTATATCCATTAGAAGAATTAATGATGCAAATATTTTCTCTCACGTTAATTCAACGTTAGAAGATAACAGAGAAATTATGGCACCGTTCGTCCTTAAAAATATATGATGACTGACTTTTACTAACAAAAAAAATGTAAATGTGCTAACTTATCATTCAAAGATGTATGGTATCCAAATTGAGAAATCACGTAGATTATTTAGGTACACCATTTTTTTACTTTAATCTATACTACTTATAATGCATTTAAGCACTTCCCTCATATTAATTTTTTAAGATTTTCTAATATAGATTTTAAGCAAATACAAGTAACAGAGCATTATTTACAACTATTTAAATCACAAATGCAACTAAAAAACCAATATTCAACACATATAGTTAATACACTATTTAATTCACCCATTTATCAAAATATATAACCATTTAATCACAATGTATAATCTAATCAAGCTACAAGCCAAGTCAACACTAAAAAATAAATCTGAGAAACAAATACACAGAATATTCAATCCAACTCCAAATCAACCGCCCTCACCTATCTGGTTCGAACAAGAACACTAACGAAACCAAAAAAAAAAAAAAAAATCACCATGTCTAAACCAATCACCGTGGCCATTGTGATATTTAAACAGCCTACCCGAGACCACAATCTATCCTAAACCCATCACCATGTCCGAACCACAAAAAGAAAAAAAATAAAACAAGGTCTCATTTGATCTCATTTGACCAAACCAATACTACGAATAATCACATGGTTAGCATAACCCCAGTTCATATTTAGCACCAGATCTGTGTCTTCATCGGTCCATAAAAAGAAAAAGAAAGAAATTCGAGAACATGAAGTATAATATACTATTAACCAAAACAAACAACATCAAACAAAAACTATCCTAAACCCATCTCCTCAAAACAAAAACTATCGTAAAAAACTGAGATCATTGCGAAAACTGAGATCATTGGTTTTATAATTTAGTCACATGATAATATATATTCGAAAATCAAACTCATCATAGATCTACAACAAAACAATAATATCTGAAAACCGGTTAAGAGAAGAAAAAGGGTTGTTTGTATTTGATCCTCGAATATGAAGATAAGATCATTTTTTATTCGCTTTTGGTTGAATGGAAGGGACAAATTTTAAAGGTTGTAGTTACATTTGAGAAAAGGGTGGCTGCAAAAGGTGAAATGATTTACGGTTAGAGAAAAATTAAGATTGTGTGTTTTTTTTAACCCTTTTGAGTTGGTGTCAAACTCTCAATATTTGTGGCCTAATAAACTTAACATTCAAAAGAGCAAAATTTTAAATACTTTGTGGGTTGGTCTTGGTTATTTCTTATTGAGCCTAATTTTGTTCAAAATTACGGACTGAAAATTATATTATTCAAATGTTGTCTTTGGTTAATGATACATTGGGCTGAAAATTGAAACGTATATGGTTATATTTAGTAGGGGTGTTAATCAGTCCAGTTATCGAATTTTTCGTTTTATTCGGTTCGGTTTGTTTGGTTAAAAAAAATTCTGGGTAAAACCGAAAACCGAGCCAAATAACTCGAATTACCTAAATAAATTATTTATTTATCTCTAGTAGCATATAAAGAATTTGGGACTATTCTTAGAAAATGCTACCAAATGACATCTATACTACTTATAATGCACGAAAACACCTCACTCTTAATTTTAAGACGTACAAGAAATTAAGCATGGTTTACAACACTTTAATGCACCTAATTTTCAGAATTACAATAAAGTAAGCATATTGTACAACAACATTCTATCAAACAACATTAATGCTATTAAAAACACCCTTCACCAAAAATTACAACTATTTAAGCACAATGTACAATAGCTGCAACCAATTTTCAAATTTACAACAAAATAAGCATAGTGTACAACAAAATAAGCATGATGTAATTTTCAGACTTATTTTTCATACTTATAACATTAATGCTATTAAAGTGGTCAATGTTATTAATGACTATAATGACTACTACTTACAAGAAAAATAACATAATGTACAATACTTTAATGCACATAATTTTTAGACGTACAAGACAAGAAGCATAATGTACAACAAAACACCACATTAATGCTATTTAATGTAGTCAATTATTTAACTGTTCAAAAAATACAATATAGTTATTAAAACACCCCTTACATAAGAAATACAAATTATCAAGCATATTGTACAACCAAATTAAACACAATTACTGCATTAAATTTCACTACTACAAATAATAAAGCACATTATACAAATATTCAAGCCCGAACGGACAACGGGTACGAGCCCGAACGGCCGTGGACCAAACGGGCTCGAGCCCGAGCAGACACGGGCCAACGGGTACGCGCCCGAACGGGCACGAGCTATACGAAATTCTCGATATCGATAAATTTATTGTTAAAAGAACATAATAAACTAAAATACATTATTCATCGAAAATTTTTATTTGTGGTACCCGCCACGTGCCGGGTACCTATAGTTTTATTTAATTGCTTAAAGTTATTTTAATTTAAATTATCATTTAATTGTACGGTTATTGTTAGAAAAAATACATATAACTACATAACATTTTCTTGCCACAAAATATAGTCACAGGTACCCGCGCGATGCCACGCTAATACGCTACTAGTTTTTACTAATGCATCACCGACCCATGTTAAAATACTAAACAAAATCTCGACAAAAGATTTAGTAGGAAGGAAACGATAGCTTCTTTTCAATATCTTAATTCCTTTACATTATATATTTACTAACACCTGTTTTGCGTCGTATAGAAACTTTCGTTATACATGTGTTGCTGTCAACTGCCCATTGGCTTATTACATGTTTAACGAAATTATACCACCAAAAACAAATATGTGGCGAGCTACCATTGGCCATGGTGTGTTTGGAGATTTACTGTTCATCAGCTGTACAAAATGTATACCAAATGTATATACGTGTGACGTAGAAAACAAACATTCATTGAACTTACTTAATGGCTAGAAGTTTCTCATTTGTACACATGTGATGTTGTCAAATTCTCATTGGCTTATTACATATGTGTGTACACAAAAAATTTACATTATACATCTTTACTATCTACAAATACAGGAGTGTATTGCCTAGAAGTTTCTTACTCAAATGAACAATTGAATGCTTATTTACAACATTTACAACAAGTAAGACAACCAAAGATTCTACAATCCAAAAAAACAGAATCATAACTACAACAACAAGCTTTAGATTCCCAAACAAATCAACGAATCTGAAAAATATTACATCACATCAGGTAGATTTATTAACCTTAGTATATGTTTGCACTTTTATTGCTACATTAATAATAGTTTGTAGCATTTATGGTGTTTAAGGTTGTTTTTATCTTATGTTTCATGCATTCTAATTATGTTTCCTTATTGTTTCACATGTTTAAAAAGTGGTTGGCATTATTTCAAAATCAGTTGTTTCTGTACATATTATATAACTGATACTAATACTAATATATACAATTTTTTTGAGTTATACATAAATTACTGTACCATGGAACCACATGCACCTTCATGCCAGAATCCTTTTCACAGCATCACAAATGCATGTATGCCATCTGATAACAGTTATCGTAAGCGTTCCTCAGATTTAATAAAAGAAACAGAAACAGAAAATGAAACTAATTGCTTAAGAATTAAAAAAAAACAATAGTATAAATGAGTGGACATACCAGCATGATTATAAATACGGAGATACAGGATTCTCATCTAACCTTGCCTTGAGTCCAAAAAAATATGATACATCGATTAGCAACAGCGGGGATGTTACAACAGGCTATTTATACCATCTTCTTCAACATTCAATGAATATCACCCAGTTGTGCAACAACGACAGCAGCCACAATTAGTCAACTATCAATGCACAAATGGTGGAAAAGAAGGTTTATTTGTACCATGTGAAAAACATTTGAAAAAGGCCTGCAACTGTTACCTTAAAAACTCCGTATGCAAAAAGAATCTGTGACAAATCATCCGCGAATTCTGGAACCTCATCTGCGCCTTTGCAAGTTAACAACGATTCATTTGATGCAAGTAAAGGTAAATCAAATTATTCTAAAAAAATCATTACCGTTAAAAGTGACAATGGAATTAGTAGATAACACCATATTTAACTGCTTTACTTTTTTTGTATTATTATTTTTTCAGGTGTATGGGAACATTCTATAATTTATAAAAATTTAGGAGAATATTACAACAAGAACATCAGCGAACTATACTACCAGTCGAAAACATATAGTGAAAATGGCGGGTTTAGAGCTACATGTGTTACAGAATCATCCGAACAATGTCCGACTGTCAATACTAAAGGCATGAGTTATTTGTACCATGCTTTCAAAACTACGGGTACCAACATAGGAAATACCGTATGTGTAATTTTTTACAGCAACATAAAACAATCAAAAAAAAAAGGAAAAAAAAATGAACGTCAATGCACATTTACAGTATTGGCAGGGATAACAGACACATTTTAAATTATATAGACACATATTTTTATAGTAAGACTTACATAACAACATATTCATATTTCTGCTTCTGATTTTGGTTCTCTTTAAATGATAACAAATCTTCTTCTGTAATTGATAACAGGATCATCCTCACAAAACAATGTTAACAAACGGCGGTTAACTGACAACAGCAACAATAACAGACCAGCGTTACCAGAAAGGAAAACCAAAAAAAGAAAGATAACAAAACAAGAAAAATGCGGAGAATTTACCGATGGTAACAGATCTAACACCAGGACATCTCCAGATACTACAGGTAAATTCACAAACAACATCTCGGTTGATTTTGCATATAGTTTAACCACATATATGAATACATTTGCTGACACCTATTTAATAACAAATACAGTATCTTCATACATTGATTTGGGAGACTGTGACTGTAGATGCCAACATTGTGGCGCAACATTCTGGTATAATGAAAGATTAAAACGTGGTTCTGCACGAGGAATGCCAACATATAATCGATGCTGTTCAGGCAGGAAAATAAAGCTAGAAGAAGAGTTAAATCCACCAGAAATTATTCAACAGCTATTCAAAGACAAAGATTTTTTGGAAAACATTCGAGCTTATAATCAAATGTTTAGCATGACATCATTTGGTGCACAAATAGATGATGCAGTCAACCAAGGCAAGGGACCATATGTGTTCAAGATCTCAGGCCAGATTTACCATTGGATAGGATCATTGTATCCATCTGATGGTGAACATCCACGGTTCTTGCAGCTCTACATATACGATACACAGAATGAAGTTGAAAACAGGATGAGACCGTTTGGTGGTCAACATTCAGAAGGACTCAACCTACAAATTGTTGGAACATTGATGCATGTTCTTGATGAACATAATGAATTGGTAAAGTTGTTCAGGACTGCCAGAGATGTCTATAGCGACGGGGCTCTGCCTGAATTCAAAATAGCCCTTTATAACGTACCTGGCTGTCGTGAATATCAACTACCAACTTCAAACATGGTTGGCGGTATACTGTTTGAAAGTGGTCCTAACAGCGTTACCGATTACGATGTTATTATCCAAAAAAAAGGTGAACATCCGCAACGGATAAACAAGCTCCATTCATCTTACATGTCTCTCCAATTCCCTCTACTCTTTATATATGGTCAACCAGGTTTTAATACCAAAATGACCGTTAAACTAACGAATTCAAACGAACCCAAGAAAAAATTATCTATGAACATGTACTACATGTACCACTCCATGAGCATCCTCATCAAGATGGTTTCTTTGTTTAGGGTGGAAGACTTTTCCAACAATATGTCGTCTCGTCTCATCGTGCCTCGAACAAGATCGGCTTAACTTCATAAGAGCTAAGCAAAACAAGATTCGTCATGGTATCTAGCAGAATCTATGATGCTATTTCTAAGGAGACCATAGTGGTTACGAAATAGGAAAAAATTATTCTACCCGCAAGTTTCACCGGAGGTCCAAGATACATGTACGGTCATTATTTGGATGCCCTCGCTGTCTGCCGAGTACTTGGGAATCCACAAGATTCATTACATTCACATGTAATGTGAATCGGCAAACCGAAGATACATGAAAAGATATCCGAATTGACAAGTGCAGACAGAGCTGATATTGTGGATCGTGTTTTTGAACAAAAAGTAAACGATTTCATAAGAATACTCAAAGACGGCAAAATATTTGGACGTACGGCAGGAGGTACTCATACATTACATTATTTTTTGTTACATTTTATAATTGACCAAAATAATTAGGACATTTAAAATAGTAATGATAAAGAATAGAAAATAACAACATTTTCTTCGTGTCATATCTAATAATCTGAAAAAATATGAAATTTGCAGTTCTTTATACAATAGAGTTCCAGAAACGAGGCCTTCCTCACTGTCACACACTCTTATGGCTACATTCTGACAACAAAATACAGTCACCTGAAGAGATTGACAACGTCATCTCTGCAGAATTACCAGACAGGTCACGTGATCCAGAAGGTTACAAGATTGTTGCAGATATGATGGTTCATGGCCCTTGTAGAGCTGCTAACACAAAAGCCCCCTGTATGCAAGACGGTAGCTGTAGCAAGAATTTTCCAAAAAAGTATAATGACAAGACATTTTTTGACGAAAATGGCCATGTGCATTACCGAAGACAAAAAACTCATGGTTACGCTACAAGAGGAGGCATACGGTTAGACAATAGTTACATTGTCCCATATAACCGATTACTCTGCCTTATGTTCAACGCCCATATAAACGTAGAATATTGTGGATGGAGCATGCTGATAAAGTATTTATTTAAATACATATCCAAGGGCGCTGATCGAATTGCTGCAAGAATTATAAAACCGCTAGGTGAAACTACTACATGAGTAAGCAATCAAAAGATAGAGATAAACGAAATTAAAAACTTCATAGACGGTCGGTTTGTATGCCCTCACGAAGCATGTTGGAGACTACTGAATTTTCCAATTCATCACAGAGAACCTGCGGTGCAGATTCTTGCTGTTCATCTAAAAGATATGCAAGAGATACAGTTTCGTGAAAAAAAAGCTTTGTCAAATGTTGTCGCTGACAATGGAAGAAAACTAACAACACTCACTGAATGGTTTACGTTTAATACATTATATGAAGAGGGATGGCATTTAACATATCTAGACTTTCCGAGAGAATTTGTTTGGTATGAAAATCTGAAAACATGGAAAAGAAGAAAGCACAGAAATAAAGCGTCAGTTGGAAGATTGGCGTATGTGCATCCTTCAGCTGGCGAACTTTTCTACTTTAGAATGCTCCTGTCTCATCAAAAAGGTTGCAGATCGTTTGTTGATGTACAAAAAGTGAACCACCAAGTACTACCAACCTACCGCGCAGCATGCCAAGCATTAGGACTGCTCGAAGACGACAAAGAATGGGACACAACATTACAAGAGGCGGAAGCATCAGCAACAGCAGCAGAGTTGCGCACTCTCTTTGCACATATTTTAATTTATTGTGACGTGGCCGACCCCCTACAGCTTTTTGAAAGACACTGGAGACACATGATCGATGATATTCCAAGAAAAGCATCTACGATGGTTCATATAAAAGATCTTCATATAAATCATCCAGAAATAAAAGGGTATATTTTATATGAATTAGAAATAATACTCAACAGCTGCTGGAAATCAATAACAGATTTTGGCTTCACACCACCCCCGCAGCATCTAATTGATGATCTGAACAACAGGTTGCTCATGGAGGAAAAAAACTACAATTGAGATAGATTGAAAGAAGAGGTGGCAGTTTCTGCTATCAAACTTAATGAGGAGCAAAAGGAGATTTATAATCTTATTGTGTAGTCATCAAGTGAAAAAAGAAAACAACTGGTCTTTGTTTATGGTCACGGAGGAACAGACAAGACTTTTTTATGGAAAACGATTATCAACACACTACGTTCAGAAGGGAAGATTGTCTTGGCTGTTGCATCTTCAGGAATTGCATCATTATTGCTTCCAGCGGGTCGAACAGCTCACTCAAGATTCAAATTACCGCTTGAATTGACAGGCAGTCGATGTGTCACACAAAAAAAATACGTTGTTGTCAAAGTTATTGTCAGAGACTGAATTGATTGTTTGGGACGAGGCACCAATGAATGATCGAAGGTGTTTTGAAGCTCTTGATAGAACTTGATATGTGCAAAAACACATATCATTTCTTTATCAAATAAAACCCAAAATAACCAAGAAGAG
This sequence comes from Chrysanthemum lavandulifolium, assembly GCA_022545495.1. NCBI lineage: Eukaryota > Viridiplantae > Streptophyta > Magnoliopsida > Asterales > Asteraceae > Chrysanthemum > Chrysanthemum lavandulifolium. Next base: position 16,728,265 of record CM040242.1, on the reverse strand, counting down.
CCGTTTATTGCTAATATTTGTGGTTTTCTTGAGTTTGTGCTTGTGCAGGTACGGATATGTAAAAACACACAAAAAGGAGCCAAATCAGACGTAAATCCGAGCACGAGAGATTAAGAGAGCTTAAGCTGAGCCGGAAGATCAAAATTATGTATTTATGAAGATTTTATTCTCCGAGGATGATTTTTGGAAGTTAAATTCAAGTTTGAAGAATTGGCAAAAATGACCCCTCAAGTTTGAGCATTTGGCAGAATTGACCCTTGAAGAATCAAAAGTTGCAAATTCAGCCTTGGTCTATTTAAGTATGACAAAAATGATCCTTCAAAGATATTTTCAGAATTTACATGTGTGGTCCCTGAAGTTTCATCTTATACACATTGGGTCCTTGATTTGTTAAAAGGTTACAAAGCTAATCCAAGTCCAATATACAACCTTCGGCCCAAAACACATGATCCAATCCACTCCATATTACCCGGATACCCAGCCAACCCGTTACCCACCATTTTACCCGAGTTAAACCCCAAAAACCCGGTCAACACATTTGATTTATATTAAACAAATCCAAACGCGCCCAACAGTCCCTTCTTCCCCAATCCAAACGCCCTTTTACCCATTCACTTTTACCCATTTACCCAAGTACCAACCTCGTACTTAGCATCTTGGAAAAAGCTTCTAGAAGCACTGACATGTCAGATAAGGATGCAAACGTGGCTAATTGGAGCTACCTCATTGGCCGAAACACCTCATTTGGTGAATTGGAGCTCTCTGATTGGTGATTGTGACAGTGATGTGATTGTGTGGCTGAGGATTGCTTCTAGGCTCTTCTATCAAGGATCCCAAGGCTCTTGAAGGCTATAAATAGACCCCCTTTGCTCACATTGTAATCGTGCAATTCCTTAGTTTAAAATTAGCTTATTGTTTCTTGTATTTCAATCTTTCAGTAGTTTATAAATGTTTTCTTAAAGCTTTCATGTAATCTCAGTTTTCATTGTAATCTCATTTTCAGTTTTAATAAAAAATTTCCAAGTATTTCATCTTTTCTCATTTGATCTTGATCATTACTGTTCCATTGAGTAATAAGCTTGTGATTTTGTTATTATAAGCTCATATAAGCTCTGTATAGCTTATATGAGCTTTTCATATTCATTATATCTTAGTCTTAATCAGTTTTTGCTAAAAGTCAATAAAAGTCAATAAAAAGTCAAACTGCTTATTTCCTTATTATGTCTACTTATTCAGTCTTGAAAACAGCTTTCTCTCATTTAAAGAAGAGTGTCTACACCTTTCTCTCTTAAGAATCCAAGCTCAAAGGTCTTCTCTAGACCAAATCTGTCAAATACCCTTGATAAAGGGGTGTTTGGCACTGTGGGTTGTTCACCACTCTTGGTCATTCTTTTGAGTTTGAATAGGCTCTCACTAGATTTCATTTGGAGTAATGAAGTTATTCTGACCATCTCTTTCTAGTTTCAAGTGGTACAAGTCTCATTTCTAAATTTGAGTCCATAGCTTTAGTAAAATCAGTCATCTTTGCAAGTAGTAGTGTAAACCCTTTTTCACTGTTATTTTGAGGTCATTTTGGTCCTATTTAGTCTGTCTCTAAGTCTTCAGTTAGTGTCAAACCTTTTCAAAAACCTTTGGGTCAGTTTGGTTTATTTTTGGTAACTGTCAAGTCTTCTGTCAAAACAGCCATAAGGCCATTTTCTCAAACAATTTTCAAGGTCTTAATGTACTCAAAAATCCAAAAAAAAATAGTTTTCCATAAATTTTAGTGGTAATAGTTAGCTTATCTTAAGTTTTTACAAAATTCCAAAAGCTTTTATAAGCTCTGAATCAGTTTTAGAAACTGTCCTCTGTCACAGTTTTGTATCAGCATACACTGAGTCCAGTCCCAAGTCCCTTTATATCAGATCTGTCAAATCCTTTATTATGGCTTCAAAAGTGATGAAATTTGGTTTTTTGTAGTCTTTGGCACATGGTTTAGATCTGATTCAGGTCATGTTGGATTATTAAGCCTGTTTGCCAGCTTAAAAATAAGCTCAAAGTACCCCCTTGCTTCACTTAACTGTTGGCATTTCATATTTCAAAACAAGTATGCAGAGCTTTCTAGACTGTAGGTATAGCTTAAGTTACTCCTAGAAACCTTAGGATAGGTAGCTTAATAAGACTCCCCTTCCCAATAGCTTATTTGTATGCTCCTTATAGCTTATTAGCTTATTTATCTAGTAATTTTTGTTTTAGCTTAAACCTTCCTTAATCATTAGCTTATTGCATGCTCCCATAGCTTAATTCTACTCTCTTTAGATCCTTTTGGGCTCCCTTTAACCAGAATTCAGTTTAGTAGCTTGTAGCTTATTCATAAGTCTTATTTGCTATCTGATTACTGCTGCACTCTCTTATCTTACACATAAGCATCATATTTTATACTTTTCATAGAACTAGAATAATATTTTAGAATTTTCCTGAGTTTTTCATAATTTTTAGTCACTGATTGGTATTTTTCTCTATTTAAAACAGTTTTTATTCACTTTTAAATAGCTTTTATTGCAAATAATTAAGAAAAAGCTCCAAAAAATAATTTTTCAATTTTCCCAGTTTAAGAAAAATATAAAAAACATAAAAAATATTTTTCCCTATTTTTTCTCTTTTATTTGGTATTTTTCACAATTTAAATTAGATTTAAATAGTTTTAAATTTGTATAAAATAGAAAAATAATCAGAAAAATAAAAAAATAGTTTTGAAAATTCTCTTATGGTATTTTAGATTTTATAAAAATAGTTTCATATTTTTCTCCTTCATTTTCATAATTTTTAGTATTTTAAATTAGTTTTAAAAGTTAATAATTCGTTTTTAATTCTAAAAAAAATAAGAAAAAAATCCTAAAAAATAGTTTTATTTCATAAATAGTTTTCACATTGCATTTCTAGAGTAAAAGTAATTTTAGGCATTTTTAGGATATAATTTAGACGTAGTTGCATTTTAATTACGTTTCGTTAATTACGTTTTAGTTAATTTTGCATTAGGACTTCCCGTAAAATAGATTCCCTTAATTACTTTCCCTATTTCCGTAGTTTAATAAAATCAAATCAAACAAATCAAAACATCGAGCATTAAATTCCAAACCAATAACGACGTTGGCAATTCACGCCTCGTTGGGAAACGATTCGGGTTGACTAATCCGTATCAACGATCACACACGGGATTTGGTTTGATATTCTTTTTCCTAAAGGAATTTTGAATCTATCTTCGTGATTATTTTTGATATCGATATTGAGGTTTTATCCATACACATACCCTTAAGCCTACATTATCCAACGAATCAGAACTCTTAAGGATGTGTTAAACAATCAAGATAAATTATTTGGTGGAAAATCAATAATGCTAGGCGGCGATTTTAGGCAAACTCTACCAGTAAAAAAAAAGGGAACAAAGGCAGATATAGTTGGTGCATGTATAACTAAATCATACCTTTGGCCACACTTCAAAGTGCACAAGTTGAAAGAAAATATGAGGTTAATGCAGACACATGTTAATGACAGCGAAAAAGAAAAGACGATAGAGTTTGCATCATGGTTGTTGGATCTCGGAGATGGCAAAATAGGCGAAGCTGACAAAGAAGACCCACACAATGCCAACTGGGTTACAATTCCTAAAGAATACCTTATTCCAGATAACGATAGTGGGTTGTCAGAAATTATCAACTTCATCTATGATAAAAATACTTTGGACTCACCGACTGCAAAAATTCTAAAAGAAAAAGCAATTATTTGTCCCAAAAATGAAACAGCGGACGCAATCAACAAACAAATTTTGTCATTGATACATCGAGAAGGCACTACTTACTTAAGTATCGATGAGGCAATTCCGTTAGGGAAAAATGGAGCTGAAAACGAGTTACTATACCCACCAGAATATCTAAACACACTCAGATTTCAAGGGCTGCCGCTACACAACCTTACACTCAAAATCGGAACACCTATTATGCTACTCAGAAACGTTAATTTAGGGGGTGGCCTCTGTAATGGGACAAGAATGATTGTAACCCAACTGCTCTCAAAATTAATTGAAGCAGAAATCATTACAGGAACCAGAATGGGTGAAAAAGTATTCATTCCAAGAATACCCTTAACCGCTAGAGATCCTAATTTTCCATTCATATTCAAAAGAAAGCAGTTTCCAGTTAAAGTGTGTTATGCGATGACTATTAACAAGAGCCAGGGCCAGTCTCTAAAGAAGATTGGAATCTACCTTCCAGAACCAATATTTGGCCACGGGCAACTTTATGTCGTACTTTCTAGATCTACTACACCTTATGGTCTAAAGATGCTTATTAAACAACAAAAAGACTACCCACCAACAGCCACAAAAAATATAGTATACAAAGACTTTTTAAAAACGATTACTAAATCAAAGGTCTTTTTACACATACTTATATGATAGATAGAAATTGCACGTTCTATGTGTTATAATATTATTCTGTACATTACTATTGTTTAAAGTTAAGTTGCATTGCTTTGTTTATTATCATCTGATATGAATACTAACCATCTTATTATTAACTTATTGCAGAATGGCAATGTCAACGATTGAAGAACTAAAACCAGGTATGAAAGATAAAATTGTTGAATTAAAAGTGTATCGCGCATGGGCAGCAAGAGATCCTCCAAGCATAATAGAAAAAGGTTACAGAGCAATTATGTTAGATAGACAGGTACGTATTATAAAATAACTTATACAACAATTTTAATAATTGGACACTCTAACTATCAAATAATGTATTCAGGGGGATGCAATACAAGCGAATGCAGAAGTAAGTGACATTGAACATTTCAAAGCTATACTCATACCTGGCCAGGCATACCGCATATCAGGCTGCGAATGTGTTAACACAGACAACTGGTAACAAACTCTTGAAAACCCAACATCCCTTTCATTCAGCAAGGCAACAAAGCTCGATAAAATACCATCTGAGACTTTCCCCCTCCATTATTTCAACTTCAGCTCTTACAATCAGTTACCTGCCAAAATTGTTGATCCAAAACATAAAACGAAGAGACCATATCCAGTACTCACAGGTAATATTTAAAAATTTTAAAACTTAATTCCCAATTACTTTAAAAAAAAAAAAAAAAAAAAAAAAAAAAAAAAGAAAGAAAGGAAATGACAAAATCTACCTTCATCTTTGCATACTACATTGGCTGTTACATGAACTCAGGAGAAGTTGACAAGGTTGGTAATCCTAACAAAAATCAGTCTTTCATAAGAAGAATCGGAATCGAAAATCTCAAGTAAGTATCTTCACTAAACCTGCAAAAAAATTTTACATAAAACCTGTTATATTACACTAATACAATCTGGATTTATAAAATACAATACAAACAGTCGAAACTTTGTGGAGCTCACCTTATGGGATCACCTTGCACAAACCTTCCCAAAGGATGTCGTTGACAAACTTGAGAGGCCAATCATAATAGCTGTTTCATCGTGTAGAGTATCAAAGTATCGGGACAGAGGTATGTCAGTATAACACAATAATCAGTTGCATATGATTTATGTAAAAAATAAACAAAAAATTTAAACATGTAAAATTCCCATTTGCAGCTTTGCAGCTATCATCAACACCGGCGACTTACTACTACATAAATCCAAGGATTCCACAGCTTGCTCAATATCAAGCACAGTAAGAATTATACCTTTAACTACTACAATATAAACCACAACCCTTTTTTTTCCAACTATAATAATATATACATTCAACAGATACAAACAACTACATGAATATAAAGCACCTCTAGATGTAATCAGATATCGCTTAAACGATCCAGAACAGGAGAAAAAAAGAAATCGTTTCTCTCTATCAAAACTACTTGCTCAAAATCCAGAACCTTATCAGGTAAGTTATTGCAAAATATGCTATTTTAATACAACCCCGATAACACCTTGATACAACAACTCACTCTAACAAGCCACAACAAATAAATACAGAGTGTACGTTTCACTTGCGAAGGGACCATCATTGGTATCAACACAGAACGTGACTAGTACTATATTTCATGCAACAAGTGCAACATGAAACCCAAAAAGGAAGATGACATCTATAAATGCAAAGAGCATGGAATTTTGGAATCGACCGTCTACAGGTAACAAAAATACGAGTTCAAACTTTCACTTTTTAAAACACGCAATTTAACTAACTCATTTCTACAGATACAATTTCAGGGTATCCATAACAGACACAAGTGAGACGGCAAACTTTACTTTTTTCACACCAAAAGCAGATACAATCATTGGAATTGACTGTGCGAGTTTGGTGAAATCAACTGTCAACCCAGACCCGCGTGTTTTCCCACAAAGAATTCACGACATCATTGGGCAACAACACATATTTCAATTTTACTTTAATCCTACTTGCAAGGAAGGATCAGTGGAAATTATCCTCAGTGACATATTGGATAACCACGGACAACAACAACAGATTGAAGAAACATCTCACAGTAAATAAAAAAACTTAATAAAGCTATTTTCAAAATTTATACTAAAACTATACACCTACTACACACTAACTATATCATGTCATTACTACAGGCGAAGCAACATCATCACAGACAGCCGTTTTTATTGAATATACACCAGGAATGCAATCTTTTTTGGAAAAAGCAGGATCATCAACACAAGCAGATAGCCAGTATTCGGGTTAAAAAAAATAACAAATATAACAAATCTTTTCTTTTTGTTACTAACTCTATGTTATAAATAACTAACTTACTAACAGCATCATTTACTATCTACAGATGTCATGCCAACAACAGCCGATATTCCTAAAATAATTGAAACACCAACAAACGACAAGGCGCATGAACAACACTCATCAGGTAACTACCGTCTTTATAGAATATAACATTTCTTCAAACATTATACACAAACCAAATCTAACCAACACCTACTTTTTTAATCTATTACAGAAATCGACATAACGCCACCAGTGTACACTGGAATGCAGACACGATCAAGATTGGACATGGGAGCCGACACAAGCCATAAATCTGCTAAAAGAACACTTTTCCCAGAAGAAGCGCCAGACACCAAGAAAAAAAAGAACTAGAAGCTATGACAAACACACGACTTTTGTCATCTACCTACTAATCTAAGTAAGTAAGCACTATAAAAGTGCAAGTTCACAATGTCGGTTGCTATAAATATCTACCTACAATAAAAATAAATGTGCAACCTTAGACGAAGTAAAAAGCAAACATGTGACTACCTCTTTTGTAACTTCGCTTATGGAAGGATAACTATGCTTACTTACTGTATTTGCAAGTATATTTGTTTGTAGGTACTAATGATTTAACATACTTCATGCTTTGTACCATACAACATAAAAAATATATACTAACACCAATAAAAAAAAAATATGAATACACCAGATTATCTAATAACTAATACTTCTATTGATAACATGAAATACATGAGGTAACTTACAACCATATCCAACATTACAGTTAACTTTACTACATACCATACGATACTGATACAACCTTAATGACTAATCATAACATTTCTACACCACAAGCTACCACAAAACACCCTTACCCATCATATCATCGTATATTACAAAAACCCCTTACATTAAAAACCTACCTTACAAACTGTTAAGCATTTAAATTTTTTAAGTTTGATTCAGCATCCCAAGAGTGTTGCAATAAACATAAAACTCATCGAACCAAACATGTGAGTGATCATTATACATTTTCCAGTGATCTTTATAGATTGACTCGAAAGAAATTAGTTTTGAAAGCTTGATCGACTTTCCATAAGAGTTTTTTTTTTATTTTATTTCTTTTTTTAATGACAATTTTAACTATCTCACAATTTCATAAGACATTTTACTATATCTAATTAGTTTATTCTTTTGTTAGCATTGTATATTTGAATTATTTGTTAATAATAACTTTATATCACGAGTATTATTTGAACGTGCCCATAGTCGTACTTGCTGTTTAAAAATACTTATAATAAAACACTAATTTTATCATTAAACCATGGTGATTAGTTAAGAAAAGTGGCATAATATATGTTTTCTTTTTTCTGTTATGAAACTGATGTATAAGTTACTACGTACTTGTAACCTAAATTTAAATTATCAAATGAAATCAATATCAAAAAACAATTAGAAAAAGTGGAAGAAAAATAGTCAAAATGAAAATGACAAAATTATAATCAATTATAATAAATTGCAGTTGAAAACATATTTAATTAACATGTTGTTGAACAGCTCCAAATAAAAGATCTGTTAATGTAATGAATAGTTGAGCAACTTAGCATGCGTTTTTTTCCCAACTTTCAAGTGATCTTACTCGAATGTAGCTTGTACCTTTGTCACAAAAATAGGCATTGGTATTTTTGGAAAAAAATTATGAAAGGTTAGGGAAAAAAAAAGTGCCTTATATTAGATTAGATAAAAAAAATAGATAGACATGCACATCAGATTAACCAAAAGAGTTTGGAATAATCAAATGCAACAGATTTGAAAACAAAACACATTTTAAAAAATAAGCAAGAAACCCATTAAAAGAGCATAAATAAGCAAACGCCGCAAGAAACGAGAGAAAATATAAAGGAAAAAACAAGCAACCAAGCATGCACACTAGATAGGCAATGTAAAATGATAATTTAATTATGTGGTATAACCTACTTTTAGGCGTATCCAAATGGCTATATATATAGAATGTATATAGGGCATAAATCATAAAGCCAAGATACACTCTAGAGTTAACAATTTGCAACTGAAAATGATGAGATTTTGCACCAGCTTGTTAGCATCTCCAAAGTCATGCAAGAAGCATTTCTATGTGCTTGAACAATCACTTGCGTTGGAACGTCGGTTGTTTTCTTCTCAACCAAGTTCGATACCTGTAGAGTATGTGCATTATATTCGTCGTTATGAATACTAGCTGATTACAGCATTTTTTTTTATGCATATTAGGTTTTGTTTGGTTTGCTTGTTAAAAAAGCGAATACTAGCTAAGTACATTTTTGTTTTGCAGAATCAAGTTTCCACAAACGCATGCTGAAAGTAATCATTTTTATGAAAACATTACTAGTCAAATTCGTGTTGTGTCTAGACAAAATGTAAAACCTAATAAGCCAACACCCAACAATCTCCGTTCATATAAGCTTTCGGCATTGGATCAACTCCATATTCCTTCTTATGTACCGTTCATTTTCTTCTACCAAAACAACGTTGATGGGAAACTTACCAACATGGATGATATCACCTCTAAAAGATCTAAGAGGCTAAAGCAATCACTATCAGAGACACTCACTCGCTTTTACCCATTTGCAGGAAAGTTTATCGATGACAGCCACATTGATTGCAACGATGAAGGTGTGTACTATATTGAGACACGAGTAGATAGTGATCTCTCGAGTTTTCTAACAAAACCAGATTATGGGTCACTTCAAAGGCTACTCCCCACCCCTCCCAACACAAAAGAGCCAACACGAGGATTCTACCTTTCTATGATCCAAGTGAATTTTTTTACATGTGGTGGTATGGCAATTAGCATGTCCAACTCGCATAAGCTAATCGATGGTAGCACTTACATGACATTTGCAAATGCTTGGGCATCTGCAGCAAAAGGTGACCCTCAACAAAAAATGGTTTACCCTAATTTTGATTCTTCATCCCTCTTCCCCCAAAATACTCAAACACCTATGTACCCGTCTTTCCCACTATCATCATTGGCTGTATGGCCTTCATTATTGAGGCAAGGGAAGTGCTCTACAAAGCGATTTGTCTTTGATTAGTCGGCAGTAAATACACTAAAGGAAAAAGCTGCTACTTCTGCGACTCGTGTTGTAGCAGTCACCTCATTGATATGGAAGTGTGCCACCGCAGCGGCAAGGAAACAACATGGAGAAGAAGGACGACCATCGTATTTGCAACTTGCGGTCAATCTAAGAAGCAAATTTGCACGACCCTTGCCACAAAATGCTATTGGAAACATCATCTGGACCACAGTGGCTAAGTGTGAGTCAAATCATCTAAGACTGGATAGCATGGTGGGGAATATAAACGAAGCTATCACAAGAATCGACACCAACTTTGCTGAGCAATTCAAGGGTGAACAAGGGTCTGCCAGGGTTATTGAGGAGTTAAAACGCTTAGGACATTAGTTGTCGAGCTATGATGTGGACTACTTCTCTTTTAGTAGCATGTGTAAATCTGGGGTATATGAAACTGATTTTGGATGGGGAAGGCCTGTGTGGGCCTGCTATGCAAATTTCGCTAAAGATATTCCTCTTTATGCCAACGTAATACTTCTAATGGATACGAATATTGGTGATGGGATTGAGGCATGGGTAACTTTAAGCCAAGAAGAAATGGCCATATTCGAGTGTGATCCAGAAATCACCTCATACGCTTCCATGGAACCTAGTCCTCTACCGTGCACATAACTTGACCTTAGGACATTGCCGCGTCCCAAATGTTACTGAATTTCATATTGTTTACGGTTGAGTGTGCATCAAATTGTGGAAATGATATGATTTATACCTATATACTGCATATCACTTGCAATTAATAATCAAATGAATATTAAAAAATACGGTGTTTACATTAGTTGTGCTATGGGGTCGGTTTCTTTATAAGCAACAAATATTCAAATAAGAATTTAAACGTTGAAAAATCCTGGGTAATCTTTTACTACTCGACTGAAATGAGGGGTCCAAACAGCCAACACCGTCAGAGAAAAGTTATGTATTTGTATAAACAAGTTCGATAGGCTTTAACAATATAAACCAATTCAATTATTAATGTTTGACAGAAGAATCAGATTATTAAATGTCGTAAATCTAACCTTGGATCAAAAATAGAAGAAACTAGCTTCAGATCATCACAAGCAGAGTTCACTTCGCATACCACTGTTGCCTTTTTTCCAGCACAAAAATTTCCATTCGCAAGAGCAGTAGATAATATGCGTATATTATCATCCAGTTCATTCTCAAAAAAGCAAATAATCAGAAGAATTTGACAATAACTCACATTTCCATCCGCAAGAGCCAAGAGGAGTAGCTAACGCGTGTATACTTTTATCCACTTCTATTGAATGAGAATGTAAATACTATCAAGGCATGAAGTTACCTAATTATGATAAACCTAACAAAGCCTGTAACTACAAACACAGTGCTAAATTTTACCTTTACTCTAGGTGCAACAGACAACGTGTTCAGTGCCACTCCTTTCTCCCTGTTTAAAGCTTCAGACGTTTCTTCAAGAACTTTCCAATTAATTTGCAGCTCCATGGGATTCACATTCGGTGCATCTGGTGATGTGTTAGAAATTAGTACCTGATATATATGAAAATCAACAAATATGTCATAATGATATTTGACTAAAGTGGGTTGTATCGGAACATTCATATCAATATATAGAGTAATATACATTAACATAAATTTATTGAAGAGTTAATAGCGGCAAAGAAGTAAATTACTAACCAAAAGCTTCAGACTTCTGAGCCACATGACACAAGATCCCGAACACAATCACCTAATTTGCAAGCTACCGGTTCAATCTACATAACAGGACTTGTCAACTAATTAATGAAATATTTTCAAAAATAATATTTCTAAAGATTGACCACATAATAAAGATGAATGACAAAAATAGGGCTACAGCGGCTCTATGGAAACCGTCATAGGTCACATGAAGCAGTTATAACATAAGGACACCGAGCACTCTAACCAAAGATAAGGTACATGGAAACTAAAACAGTTGATAAACAGGAACCATTCACAAAAGGTAACCACATCCGATACTGCAAACATAAACAGATAGTGCCTTGTTCTACTAACAAAGTTAATAACCAACAATAACAAACATGCACATTAAAAATCGATTAACAATCGACAACCATGCATAAAATCCAGGTGTTAAAAACGACATTCAATCTCGCTTCATAGGCTCATCTCAAGCATCCTCATCAGCAGTCTGGCTGGATGCAAAGACCTCCAAGTACAAAAGCACAAAATAACCTCTCCTCTTGGAAAGCAAAACCGCAGAGTGCCAATCACGATCTGTCTTGACCCAAACATTCCCAACTGATTTGTTAGGATGCTTGTAGGTTAGTTTGTAACATCCAGGAGACAGGTTAAGTCGCTTCTCAAGCATACGGATAACATCTTCAAACGGTTCAGTCCCATGCACAGAAAACCACAACCCCCTACCCTTAAGAATAATAGTCATTCCATAATCACCCCCATGAATCCTTACTAGTGCTCCATTAACCTGCTCCCAAACAAAGATGTTTAATTGCTCAAGCCTTGCTTTGAAAGTCGACAAGTCAACTGCATATAAACATATCAAAACTTTATAAAGCTTGCACAAGATAGTATAATATCAATAAGAAAATGATGCAAATAAAAATATTCATGGTGCTCATCATAAAAGATACCAGTTGTTCACTATAACCTGAAAACAAGCATTTAGCATTCGCCATGGGCTCACGTATAATTATTAAAAGCCATTTTCAAGATAGGCATACGTTTTAACTGTTGTCGTGGTCAAATGTAATATGAATAATAGAAACCAAAAGCTAAAAAAGCCACAGAGATTAATTCATGTTATACTAAATAAAAACAAAGATGGTGTGTACTCGTTGTAGAGAATAATCAAAAGAAAACATGGAAATTACATTTCCACACCATTAAACCAAATCCACGACAAAATATTTATTCATGGGAGTGATACCAAATACACCCTAAATGTATGGAATTTAATAACACGGCCATTGGTTGTAATGTATTGGTACAAATTTATGTTTTAGAAAATTCATCAAAGAGTTGAGGTGAATGAAATTTAACAGACTAAAAACAAAAACGTAGACATGGTACAGTGATACTAATTAATTGCATAGAGTTTGAGAATAGATTCAGTATCAATTACTTAAGAAATTACCATTGAACAAAGCTCGGGCTTCCTCAAAAGTCACTGATCCATTGTTTAGCGAAAGAACTGATTCCTTTGTAATGTGCTCCATCGAGTTCTGTCAGAGATTAATAACACAAACTATTGAAAACTACAAAACATATTCAAATACACACATAAATGTACAAACATATGTGAAAAAACATATTTAGTAACTAAAAAGCATTCATACCCGAGATACGTCATCACAAGCGTCCTCATCAAAAGGATCCTCAATAAAAACAGGCTCAACATAATGATCTTCATCAAAATCATCAACATAAAAATCGTCATCAGTAAGATCATTCTCATCATCAGTAAGATCATACTCATCATCAGTAAGATCATACTCATCATCAGTAAGATCACCCTCATCACAAGCATCGTCATCACAAGCATCCTCATCGCAAGCATCCTCATCAGCAGCCTCCAAGTTCAAAAGCACATAATAACCTCTCAACATAGAAATCAAAACCGCAAAGTGCCAATCACGATCTGTCTTGACCCAAACAGTCCCAACTGATCTTCTAAGATGCTTGTAGGTTAGTCTGTAACGTCCAGGAGACAGGTTAAGTTGCTTCTCAAGCATACGGATAACATCTTCAAACGATTTAGTGCCCTTCACAATAAAACACTTCCCCAAACCCCTAAAAAGAATTTTTAATTCATAATCACCCCCATGAATCCTTACTAGTGCTCCATTAACCTCCTTCCAAACAAAGATGTTTAATTGCTCAAGCCTTGCTTTGAAAGTCGACAAGTCAACTGCACATAAACATATAAAAACTTTATAAAGCTTGCTCAAGCTAGTATAATATCAATAAGAAAACGAAGCAAATAAAAATATTCATAGAGTGATACTAATTAATTGCATAGAGTTTGATCAGAATAGATTCAGTATCAATTACTTAAGAAATTACCATTGAACAAAGCTCGGGCTTCCTCAAAAGTCATTGATCCATTGTTTAGCAAAAGAACTGATTCCTTTGTAATGTGCTCCATCGAGTTCTGTCAGAGATTAATAACACAAACCATTGAAAATTACAAAACAGATTAAAATACATACATAAATGTACAAACATATGTGCAAAACATATAACTAAAAAGCATTATACTTTGTTCAAAATAAACTATAAGAAGTATATTTAAATAAACACCAAACAACCAACGCTAAACAGCATTCATGATTCAAAACACAAACATATACATGATCCTAAATCTGAACCACCACTAAAAATACACAAATTACATGACTCAAGTTATATCGAAGAAATTTAACCAAAAAAAAATTAATCAACTACGCATAAATAGTATCATAATAAGGACTCATTTTCACAATAACTTTATAAAAATAACTTCGCACAAAGACTATAACAAGAATTCGATCATACATCTTACATTCTTACAATATCACTAAACATAAACATGATTCATGGGGAAAAAAAAGATTAACCAAACACTCAAACAAATAAAAATGATGGGAATACAAACCATTCAAACAAATAAAAAACACAAACTACATACTAAAAAAACAAAAATAGAATCATATATATAAGGATTTTTTTGTTAATGAGTAGTTTGAAAAATATTTAAGATAACATAACATATTTGAAATTTCATTTAAACCCATGTTTTTTATACCATGAGACACGATAAAGTAGAAGAACAGTGACGTGAAATCGGAGCAGTGACGCGATAAAGTAGTAGAAGAGCAGTCACGTGAAATCGACGTACGGTGATGCAGCGGTGGAGACGATCTCAGGTTATAAGCATGGTGAGGAGTGGATGTCGATCATGTTGAGGAGTGTAGTCGATGTTCTGTTGTGCATGAGGAGGAAGACGTACCTACATTAGGGTTTATCAATTCTATTTGTTTATTTTTTAGAAGAGAAAAAAGATAATTATTATAAATTAAATACTTTTGAAAGTACTTATTATGTTAATTAATTTTTTTTTAAATCTTACGAGTAACACTAACGGATAAAAGTAAATGTCGGTTCCAAATTCTATGCAAAATCAAATTCTAATAACTCAACAATGTAACCATTCAATTCAACCTTTTACGATAATTCAAATTCTTTTACGACAACAAACTAAAAAACTAAACAATGTCGAACTCTAAATTTCTTTTTGCTTTCGTTTTCGTTTGTTTGATCTGTAATGCCACCGCAAGCCCCTCACCTCTGTCACAAACTATAGAATCATGTGAAACATTATTATTTACCAGACTCATTGCTATGATTATCTTAGAAAGGGGGGATCACGACCACGTAGGCATGATGATCCCTCTAGTTCTTGCTGCTCGGTGCTTAGGGATGCATGGAAAGTTGATCCGGAGTGCGTTAACTCTAAGGTTCTTGATGGTTTCATTCTTCTATACTATGTTGGGTTCGACAGGGATACGACGAGAGTGGATCGTGTCACTTCTAAGTGCGGCATTGGATTGATGAAAAGTAATCCACGTAAGTTTGACGTGTTTTTAACTTACAAATAAATTATAAAATCATATGTTCGAATTTATTTATGTTAACAGTTTACTTTCTTTTGGTATGCAGCAAAGAGACCACCAGTTGCATCAAGTCCTTTAGAGGCAAGACCATCAGTTGCATCAAGTCCTTTAGAGGCAAGACCACCAGTTCAACCTACTGAAGGATCTCCGGCTAGTACTCCTATGGCTTTATCGGGTGATGCAAATTTTTCTTCCCAAAACAGCTTTGATTTATATTTTCGGTATTTCTTTTGGTTTTCCGCGATGTGGGTTGCATTCTTATTCTAATGAAGGCTTTGAGAAGACCATAAAGACCTCCGGAAGAGAAGATTACAATAGTAGTTTGAACTTTTTTTTATGAAAATTATTATTAACTTGTTGAGGATTGAGGAATTAACTTGTTGAGGCTTTCATATTTTTTTGTGTTCTCTTAGACATGCCCCTCATAATTGTAAAAGCAGCCTTAGATGACATCAACCGTTAGCTAAACATTGAAATGAATAACGGTGAGTCGTTCAAGAACATCGATTTTTTATAAGTGCATTGGTTGCGAAAAATGTAGTCATGTTTGATTATTTCTAAATGCACCCAATTGAGTAGACAAGATTTAGCGACATTTAATCGACAAAGAACGGCCAACTCAATATGGTCTTTTCTTGTTTCGAATGTTTGATTCTCCTGCCTTTTTATAAGATGTGAGAAGCAAAAGATTATCATAGTTAGTTGTTGACATTGTAATCTGACCGAGCTTCTAAATCTGTGAACTGAATGCATTGTGCTCGTAGTACATTTTAAACATTTTGCAGTTAGAGCTACAAGATTGCCACAAATAACAGAAGATTGTAACATCAAAAGTTTATGGCCAATATATTTAAACACTAATTACTCGTAAAATTCAAGAAAAGATGTAAAAAGGTGTTTAAGGTCGCCTTAACCCGACATCTTTTCCCATACCAAAAGTTCAGCTTTGACATGTTACACAACCTCCTCGATCCATACAAAAACTCAAAATCTGGAAGACACGTACACATGCCTGAATTCCTGCAAGTGCATCATCTGTTGCGGCCATAGACTTGGCTAATACTACTCAAAATCTGTTAGGTCTAATCGGCTGTTGAGGAAAGCACAAACGGTGAGTTCGCCTAATACATAAGACCATAATGTAAACATGTGTTGAATAATAAGTCTTCATTCATAACTCATAATCGTTTATGAGTAAACAAACACTAGCATGGTCAATAGTAATTAACTTGAATTACTAAAACATGCTCGTTCAAATTTCAATACAAGTTTTTGGTATGAGAATGCGACGTGATTACCAAAGTCATCCATCCATCTTCCTTTCTTCTTTTTGTATGAAAATTATATGAGAAAAGCACAAAGGGTGATTTTGCACACATATGCTAACTTAATCAAACTGAACATTCACAACTAAATGTCAATGTATTAAAGACTTGTATATTTGGTGCAATCAGTGTAACATTGAATAACATTACATGGCGATTGCCTTCGATTGTCCCTAATTGGCTATATGCATAACAGTATATTGCAATCAAGCTTTCTATGTTGGGCTAATGACTGACCCGAGCTTATGGGGCAGTAGCCATCGACCCAAGTCCAAGGGAATGTCGGTTCTATTATAACTAGAATATTAGAATTGTAGTAGGATTAGGAAAGCATGTTCTAATACCTATATATACAAACCGAGCTGTGGTTTGTCATTGTACCATTCAATATCAGTTTTTGTAAGCCAATACTTTTCTGATTAATTGGAGAGCCTATTCCAAGAAATATTGTGTGTTCTAGTTTTATTGTTTTAGTGTTTTACTGTTTCTGTTGTGAACATCGATCAGTGGGGGTCTTGAATTGGTATCAAGAGCAAGGTTGTTCAACCGAGGTCGATCACCGAAAGGGTTCAAGCGATCGATGAAGGGTTTTGTTTTACAACGAACAACTAGTCGATCAACCGAAGGGTTTCAAATCGATCGATCACCGGTACAAAGTTGATCACACCGGTTTCAAGTGGACGATCACAGCAGTTCCAAGCTTAGTCGATCACAAAGGGTTTGCAAGGAAAATAAAGTTTCAAACTTTAACTTGGTTTACTTAGGCAAGAAGTAAAACAAGCATGTTCTAGGGCTGGAAGACAATCCAACTACACCGGTAACTTACAAAAGGCGTTCAAGAAGGATGGTGCAAGGCGAGTCGAGTCAACCACCTATTGAACATTCTAAAACGGCTCTTCAATGTCCAATGTTAACAAGCACGAACTATAACATATGGGCAATAAGAGTTAAAGCGGTATTCCGAGTCCATGGAATACTCGATGCATTGGAACCGGGGAAGGAACACAAGTTGTTGATAAGCAAGATCACATGGCGGTTCGTTACTCTTCCAGCGATTCCGAAGAACTTGTCTTTCAAGTTTCACAATTCAACACACCAAAGAAACTGGGAGCTTTGAAGACCGGTATGTGGGTGTTGAGCGGGTTCGAGACGCGAGGTTGCAAACCTTGGAGACGGAATTGAATCTTTAAAGATGAAAGTCAATGAATCAATCGATGACTTTGCGGCTAGGTTGGGCAAAATTGTAATCAAGTAAATAGCTTGGGAACAATTTATGAAGACAAGAAACTTGTTAAGAAGCTACTTGCATCCGTTCGGATAGGTATGTTGCAATTGTTGCCTCAATAGAACAATTTGCGACTTGAATACTATGTCTTTTCAAGAAGCAATTGGAAGGTTGAAAGCTTTTGAAGGAAGAATGAAGGGTGTTGACACCACTCAAAGATCAAGGCAAGTTGATGTTCGGAAGGGCTGAAAAGTATGATAAGAAAGGTCGAGGAAGGAATTCCTCTAATGGCAACGGTAAAGGTCAAAACTTTTCTTCTCAAAACAAATCTCGTGGTAGTGGTCAAGCTAATAACCACAACCGTGGAAACCAAAACAACTCCGGGAGCAAGACGGATCAAAAGAAGAACAAAAGTCGAGACCTTTCAAAGATTCAATGCTTTAGGTGTGATGAATATGGCCACTTTGCTTCTAATTGTCCCGAACGAAGTGTACAAAAGAAAAGCATGAAGCAAACCTTTTGAAAGCGGAGGATGATGATGACCCACACTTTTCATGATGAAAAGCGTTCAAGAAGTAGTTTTCTTGAATGAAGAAAAGATTATCCCAAACCAATTGAATACTAAGTCAAACGAGGAAGACACTTGGTATTTGGATAATGGAGCAAGTAATCACATGACGGGATCCGAGAATACTTTTCGAGTTGAATGAGAATATCTCCGTGAGTGAAGTTTGGTGATAACTCCTACATCGAGATAAAAGGAAAGGGTTCGATAATCATTGAAGGAAAACGGAGAGCAACGGTTAATCATCGAGTCTATTACCTACCCGAGCTAAAAGCAACATAATTAGTCTTGGGCAAGCTACCAAGGCGGATGTGACATTCGTATGAAAGGTAACCTTCTTACTATGCGTGACTCAGATGGTAAGCTTTTGATGAAGGTTCCTAGAACAAGTAATAGACTTTACAAGATTAAGCTCCAAGTTGGAAGTCCGGTGTGTCTCAAAGCAAAGATGGAAGATGATGCTTGGTTATGGCATGCTAGGATGGGTCACATTAATTTCGAGACGATGGAATTAATGGCAAGGAAGGGCATGGTTGAAAAGTTGCCAATAATTCATCAAGAGAACAAGTTGTGTGAATCTTGCTTGGTAGGAAAACAAACCAAGAAGGCGTTTCCTAAAGCTGCAAAATTTAAGGCAACACATCCTCTTCAACTTATACATGCCGACCTATGTGGACCAATATCTCCACCATCCATAGCACGAAACAGGTACATATTTGTTCTTATTGATGACTTCTCACGGTTTATGTGGACTTTTACCTTGAAGGAAAAAGGTGAGGCATTTGAATACTTCAAAAGTTCAAAGCTTTAGTTGAGAAGAAGTCGGGAAAGAAGATTATAACCCAAGGACCGATAGAGGAGGTGAGTTCACTTCAAAAGAATTTACCAACTTTTGTGAAAACGAGGGTATAACAAGACATCTAACCACTCCTACACACCGCAACAAAATGGAGTCGTGGAAAGGCGAAACCGCACTCTTATGGGAATGACTAGAAGTATCTTGAAAGCACGAGATGTACCAAACTACATGTGGGCTGAAGGAGTTAGACACGCTACATTCTTGATTAATAGAGTTTCAACTCGAGCTCTAGTTAATCAAACTCCATACGAGGCTTTCAAAGGAAAAAAGCCTAACTTGGAGGGTTTAAGGGTATTTGGATGTGTGGCTTATGCAACGGGAACAAGGCCATATTTACATAAGTTAGACGACAGGTCAACACGACTCATTTACATCGGAAACGAGCCAGGTACGAAAGGTTTTCGACTGTTCAATCCAAAACTAAAGAAGATAGTGGTATGTCGTGATGCGGAGTTTAATGAGGAACTTGGCTGGAAGTATGTTGCTGGAAGCGAAACACACGAGCTAAACCCAGGTATGTTTATTATAGAATGGCACGGTTCTATTGATACGGGTTGTGGATTTGTTAACCCAGTGTGACCGATGAAGTTGAGGCGAAGATCAAGAGAATGAAAATAATCATGATGTTGATGAAAATCAACCGGTCAATACCGAACAAGAAGTTCAATTCGAGGCGGATAATGACCCTAATCTTGTGACGGAAACTCAACCAATTATGAGGCGTTCTTCAAGGGTTTCAAATACGCCAACTAGATTTAAAGACTTTATTATGGGGTCTAGTTCAAGAACCTCAGTTGCTAATGAAGATCAAAATCTACTTTTAATTGAAGATGATGAACCAAGAACGTTCCAAGAAGCAAAAGTCTCAAGCAAGTGGATGGTTGCTATGAAACAAGAGATTGAGTCTATCGAGAAGAATGATTCGTGGGAATTAGTTGAAGCTCGGGTAATGTTAATCCTATTGGACTAAAGTGGGTGTTCAAAATTAAGAGAAATCCGGATGGTTCAATTAATAAGTTCAAAGCTCGATTAGTAGTAAAGGGTTATGCTCAAAAAGAAGGAATTGACTATGACGAGGTATTTGCGCCCGTAGCACGGATTGAAACGATACGTTTATTGATCTCATTGGCATGAAAGAAGCATGGGAGCTACATCATTTGGATGTAAAGTCGGCTTTTACATGGAGAACTAAAAGAGCAAGTGTTTGTTACACAACCGGAGGGGTTCGTGAAGAAAGGAGAAGAAAGGAAGATCTACAAGTTGAAAAAGGCGCTTTATGGACTTAAACAAGCACCAAGGCGTGGAATACAAAACTTGATAGAGAACTCAAGCAAATGTCTTTCAAAAGATGCCAACACGAACAAGCGGTGTATGTGAAGAAGACAAACAAGTCAATCTTGATTATTGCGGTCTATGTAGATGATCTCTTAGTAACCGGTTCAAAGCTTAGCGATATTGGTGAATTTAAGAGACAAATGCAAGAAATGTTCGATATGAGTGACTTGGGAAAGTTGAGCTATTATCTTGGCATTGAAGTAAAGCAAGAGGATTCAAGTATCTCAATAAGTCAAGAAAGCTATGCAAAGAAGATCTTGAAAGATGTTGGGATGCATGAAGCAAATCCTACTCAATGTCCATTAGAACACGGAATGAAGTTAAGCATGGACAAGGAAGGAAAACCAGTTGATGCAACTTTGTATAGACGACGAGTTGGTTGTTTAAGGTATTTACTACACACTCGACCTGATTTATCTTATTCGGTTGGTTTGGTTAGTCGTTATATGCAAGAACCAAAAGAATCACATATGGCGGCTGTGAAACAAATACTAAGGTATATCCAAGGTAGTTTGAATTTTGGAATACGATACAACCATGAGAAAACCAAGGAGTTAGTGGGGTTTAGTGATAGTAGTTATGCTATGGACCAAGATGATGGTCGAAGCACAACTGGGCACGTATTTTATCTAGGTAAATCACCTATCACTTGGTGCTCACAAAAGCAAAACACGGTGGCTCTATCGTCTTGTGAAGCCGAGTTCATGGTCGCAACCTCGGCCGCGTGTCAAGGGATATGGTTACGTGGATTGTTGAGTGAAATAACCGGAATGGAAGAAAGAGTGGTGGTCTTATTTGTTGACAACAAATCGGCTATTGCACTTATGAAAATCCAGTCTTTCACGGGAGAAGCAAGCATATAAACACACGTTATCATTTTATCCGAGAGTGTGTTGAAAGAGACCAAGTACAAGTTGAGTTTGTAAGAGGTGAGTTACAACGTCTTGATATTCGACGAAAGCTCTCGCAAGGATTAAGTTCAAGGAAATGCAAGAGTTACTCGGAGTTGAAGACCTCCTTATCTCGAGTCGAAATTAGGGGTGAATGTTGGGCTAATGTCCGACCCGAGCTTATGGGCATCGAAGCCATCGACCCAAGTCCAAGGGAATGTCGGTTCTATTATAACTAGAATATTAGAATTGTAGTAGGATTAGGAAAGCATGTTCTATACCTATATATACAAACCGAAAGTGGTTTGTCATTGTACCATTCAGGATCGGCATGTTTCTACTTTTCGATTATAGAGCCTATTCCAAGAAATATTGTGTGTTCTAGTTTTATTGTTTTAGTGTTTTACTGTTTCTGTTGTGAACATCGATCAGTGGGGTCTTGATTCTACACCTGGGGGATCGCTCTTAGTTAAGGTTATACATATTTTGGGTGTGGATAGCCCGGTTATTCCCTCTGATTGTTAAATTGTAACATCTCTATTTCCTAGATTGCCTATATATATTTTACTTAACATATGCAAACATTAAAATGAATAACCAAGTACCCGTGCACAGTGACGGCGTTGTATAGTTTTCTACAAAATCCGGTTGCAGCGGTGCGTGCCTGGCTTGTGTGTCCCAGGCTTCCAACAGTGGTTTCCGTAGTGCTGTAGGTGGTGGCTCAGTAGTGGTTGGGCAGTGGCTCGGTGAGGATAACATGCACCATATGTGTAGGTGAAGTTGCAATCTGCATCATATATAGTCAATAAGCGCAATAGCTAGAGGACATGCCTTACTCCATGATGATGTTGAGTAGACAAGATTTATCGACATATGACCGACCAATAATGGCGAACTGTAACTGTATAGCAATGTAATGGTAGAACCATACACTCTCAACTTTATGGTGGTTAAGCGTAGGGACGGAACAAGAAAACAAAGTCATCATGTACATTTACGAAAAATCAAACAAGACTACATGCAACTTTTTGATACCGGGTGCATTTATAAAAAAAAAAATGAGGTTTTTTTTTTAACAAAATTAACACTACGAGACAAAAATCCATGGGGACGCCCCCTGGTTCCGCCCCTGTTGATCCCTACATCATGCCCGGCTCCATCCAACTTTTAACCTTTGACATATCTTTACCATGTATATCAGGAGCGACTACGAAAGATTAGTTTAAGCTGCATTAAAAAATGGATCCAAAAGTAAGATGTCCCAAAGCTTATCATGGCCATGTGCTCATAAGCATCTCAAAGTTTAAATAAAATTCGGTTTTACTAGAATACAATACCGATATGTCTGATGCTTTGACTCGATTACTGTTGATTCCTCCATTTCGCTTTAGTCATTCTCTTCATCCGTGTTGTCTTTGCAATCAAGCTTGATGTTCCATTAGCATCTGAAACAAAGCTCTTAATTACAACTATTGAACTTAAAGAGCTTATATTTTTCTGGCAGTAGTTAAACAACCTCGAACTTAAACAAACAGATATAAAATGATTACCTGACAACTTTGCACTCAAGACTTGAACTTTCTCAAAATACCATCTTGAGTCATCTCGATCTACAGCAGAGTGCAAATACACTACAGAGGCGTATTGCAGGTCACCTGACATATAAGAAAATCTAAAATATGTCAAAATCATGTTTGACTAATGTGGTTGTATCTGAACATTTTTATGAATATACGAAGTAATATACATTAATATAGGATTAATAACAACAAAGATGTAAATTACTAACCCAAAGCTTCAGACTTCTGAGCCACATGACACAAGATCCCGAACACAATCACCCAATTTGCAAGCTACCGGTTCTGATTCTTTTGTGCTTTAAAATGTTCAACTTCTTCAAAGCGCCAATAAAAGTACCATTCATATCTTGAGTGATCTCATCTTCAGATAACAAACCCCTTCCACATAAATCATTTAAAATCATTTCCCCATCTGGGAAATCATTTTTCTTGCAAAAAGACTCGATTATAACACAAAACGTGTTGACCATGGGACAAATGTCTCTTTTTTTCATTTCCTTGTACAGCTTCAATGCTTCAACCAAATCACCATTACCACAAAATCCCGTTATTAGAACATTATAAGTAACAGCATCAAATCTTACATGACTGATTTCCATAACGTGTTTTAACTTCAAAACCTCTTGGAACTCGAGTTTTTTGCAAAAAGAATGCATCAAAGTAGTAAAAGTAGCAGTTGTCGGGACAATATTCGACCTAAGCATACAATCAAACACTAAAAGGGCCTCTTCGATTCTTCCTTTTTTTGCAAGCCCACGAACCATAGCACTCTCGGCTACACTATGCGATGTTACACCAAGTGATTTCATTTCACTTTTTACCTTAAGAGCCCCTTTAACGTCTCCCACTTTACACATATCAGTAATTAGCCGAACCACTTGTTTTTCATTAGGGACAAAACCTTTCTCCAACATCTCGTTGATAAAAATATCAGACGCCTGGCAACCATACGTTTCTTTGATGCCTTTAAGCATGATATTTAACGTATCGTGATCGGGAGTAACTCTCAACATTTTCATAATATCCAAAACTTCAAAAGCTTTCACAATCTGACGCTTCTCACAGCATTTCAAGATCATCATATCAAAAGTGTATTTATCAGGAAACATACCTTTCAAGATCATATTTTTCAACATTTTGGAAGCAAAATCGAGTATACCCGCGTTACAAATTGCAAAAATTAGGGCATGATATGTTCTTTTATCAGGAACAAGCCCGTTTCTCAAAAGGGTACTGTATAATTCAAGGCACCTCGCTATATCCTTTTGTTTTGAGTATCCGTGTAAAAGAATGTTATATGTAGACAAAGTAGGCGACAGACTGTCATATTTCATTTTAGAGAATAAACCATAAGCCATGGACATGTTTCCCATTCTAGAATAACCATCCATAAGTACATTGAGTAGAACCGTGTCAGCAAAAAGGCCCTCTGCCACCATCTTCTTGTGGTAAAAAGCAGCAGCCTTTGGTTGTCCGGTCTTAAAAAAACCGTCAATTAAGCATGTGTAAGTTACCTGGTTGGACAAAAGATCACCTTTTTGCATCCATTTTTCAGAGAGAAGAATGGAAATGACCATCTTACCCTTCTTACACAAACTGGCAAGTAGACAAGTGTATGTATGACCATCAGGAATCACATTGTTACGGACCATGTCATTCAACAAGAACATAACAGCTTGTAAATTGCCGGATTTACAAGCTTCCACCATTAACGTATTGTAAGAAACAACATCTAAAGCATGCGGAATGGACCGCATTTTATTCAGGAATTCCATCGCCGCTTCTAAATTCCCACCATAACAAAGTGCTTTTAGTAGACTTCCGTATGTATGAGAATCAGGCTGTTGACCAACTCTAACCATTTCTTCAAAAAATTCAAATGCTTTTAACCCTTTTCCAATGCTTGCATAGCCGTTTATAATGTAGTTAAAAGTTGAAGTGTTGGGGGAAATACCGATTTTACCCATATGGTTTATGAACTCCACTGCCTCTTCCATTCTTACATTTTTACAAAACGCAGCAACTAAATTGTTACAAGTGAAAAGATCCGCATCATAACCATTGAAGTTCATAACCTTATACATTTGCATCGCTTCATTTACCTTTCCGTGGAAGCAATAGTTATAAATCAATGTGGAATATATCACTTTGTTTAGCATCACACCAGATTTATACATTACAGACATAATCTCCTTTGCGTTTTTAAACATCCCTTCTCTACAAAATCCATTTATAAGTACCGAATATGTAACAACATCCGGAACAAAACCATTTTTGGTCATTTTATCAAGAACTTGCACACCATCTTTGACCCTCCTATGTTTTATAAACCCGTTGATTAACATTGTATATGAAATATGGTCCACCAGAATTCCAATTACTCTCATGCTTTCTATAAGACGACAAGCAGAATCCAACTCTCCAATCTTGCACAATCCGTTCAAAAGAACACCATAACTAACTTCATTAGGCCTTAATCCCTTTGCTTCCATTTCATTCATAAGTTCAATAGCTTCTTTGAAACTACCATCCCGAGAGTACCCATCAATCAAAGAATTATATGTTACAATATTTGGCAAAATACTAAACTTCAACATTTCATCAAAAACATGAACCGCAACCTTAAGTTTCCCTTCTTTGATAAACCCCTTAATGAGCGTATTATAAGTGACTTCATTTGGCAAAACCATCTTTTTTCTCATTTTCTTTAACATCAAATAACCTTTAGCACTCCTATCGTTTTTACATAAATTATCTATAAACATGTTATATGTACATACATCCGCTTCAAGACCCTTACAACCCATATGATCAATCAAATCTAACGCCGCTTTATATCTCCCCTTTTTAAAATACCAGTTAAGCAAAGTATTATACGTAACTAAAGTCGGCACATAACCACTCTCCTCCATTTTCAAAACTAAACGTCCCGCTTTCTTAAACTTCCCATTAACACAAAGCACATTCAAAAGTATATTAAACGTAGCAACATTCGGACACACATTCTTCGCCACCATTTCCTTAAAAACCAACCACGCCAATCTCTCACTCTCCTTCCCGATCACATTCAACATCACATTACAAGTAAAAACAGACGGCTTAAACCCACGAACACCCATCAACCGAAAAACCTCCAACGCCTCACTAACCAAACCATTTCTCACACAAACGCGTATCAAGATATCAAAAACCGCCGGACTCGACTTACAAAGACCATAACTCTCCATCAAACACTTAAAAACCAAATCTTGACCAATACCCATGTCAAATAACCGCGCAAAAAGCATTTTTGCGGAACCATACATCTTACACTTAACTAATATATGTACAGTTAAACAATACACATAAGCAAGATTCTTGAAACCTTGAAAAGGGGGCTGTTTGGTAACATAGTTAAGGAACTTTAAAGCAAGTGTACCATGTACTTGTCTGAGTGGGACCCATTTGTAATTCATTTGATTTAAGGATTCCCATCTGCTTATTGTTAAGATTGCATATATG
This sequence comes from Chrysanthemum lavandulifolium, assembly GCA_022545495.1. Classification (NCBI taxonomy): domain Eukaryota; kingdom Viridiplantae; phylum Streptophyta; class Magnoliopsida; order Asterales; family Asteraceae; genus Chrysanthemum; species Chrysanthemum lavandulifolium. The sequence continues at coordinate 16,701,517 of CM040242.1, read as the reverse complement.
CTGTTGTCCAGTTTTGTACCTGAAAAAGTTAAAAAATTTGCTAGTACTAATTAATAAGGGGGTGTTTGGATTAGCTTATTTATCCGGCTTATAAGCTTATTTGATTTTGGAAAAAGCCGATAAGCTCAGTTTTTAGAGCTTATGTCTAGTTGAGCATATTGGCTTAAGCCAATAGGGTGATGTTGATAACCTCCAAAAGAATGAGCTTATCGGCTTTTCCGAAATTAAATATGCTCATAAGGTGGATAAATGAACTAACCCAAACACCCCCTCAGTTATGATAATTGTGGGATTTATATAAAGTTAAGAAATTGTTAGTAATTAATACGGGGGTGTTTGGAGTAGCTTATTTATCCAGCTAATGAGCTTATTTGATTTCAAAAAAGCCGATATAAGGTCATTTTTTAGAGCTTATATCTAGTTGAGCATATTGGCTTAAGCCAATATGGTGATGTTGATATGGACATAAGGTCGAAAGAATGAGCTTATGGGCTTTTCCGAAATCAAATAAGCTCATAAGGGGGATAAACAAACTAACCCAAACACCCCCTTAGTAAGATAATAAATAAAAAAATATGAGATTTATATAAAGTTAAGAAATTTGTTAGTAATTAATAAGGGGGTTGTTTGGATTAGCTTATTTATCCGGCTTATGAGCTTATTTGATTTCGGAAAAGCCGATATAAGCTCATTCTTTGGAGCTTATTATGTACTTGAGCAAATAAGGTGATGTTGATAAGCTCCAAAGAATGAGCTTATATCGGCTTTTCCGAAATCAAATAAGGTCATAAGGTGGATAAACAAGCTAACCCAAACACCCCCTTAGTAATGATAATTGTGAAATAAGTAAAAAAAGATGGGATTTATATAAAGTTAAGAAATTTGTTAGTAATTAATAAGGGGGTGTTTGGATTAGCTTATTTATCCAACTTATGAGCTTACTTGATTTCGGAAAAGCCGATAAGGTCATTTTTAGAGCTTATATGTACTTGAGCATATTGGCTTAAGCCAATAAGATGATGTTGATATGGACATAAGCTCCAAAGAATGAGCTTATATCGGCTTTTCCGAAATCAAATAAGCTCATAATCCGGATAAATAAGCTAATTCAGACACCCTCTTAGATAGTAATGATAATTGGGAAATGAGTAAAGAAAAAAAAATATATGGGATTTTGTTATTACCTGAGGCGTTGTTGATTGAATGTCTGGTTTGGTTTGAAAAGTGTCTGGTTTTGGTTGATAGGGTCTTTGAAAATGGGGTGATTTTGTGTGGGTTTAACATTTTCTTTCTGTGTTTGAGTTGTTGGTGGGTTTAAAGTGAAGGAAAAAGAAGCAGGAGAATGTTCGACACTATTTATAATAGTACTGTAGTTTTATTTTGTGAGGGCAAAATAAAAACATGGTTTTCTGCAAAATAAAAATTGGCAATTTGGTGACAACTTTGGATAAATCTTCTTATTTATGTCTACAGATTTTCTTACTTGCATGATTGTAACAAGTGAAAAGATCAATAACTTAAATTAAGAAAGAGAATTAGTGCATGACACATGTTGTATGATTATGTAGGTAATAGAGTACGTAAAAAGATTATGTAGGAAGATATATCAACGCTATACAACTTTTCTGTCTTTTTCGTTCAACCACTTATTGTAATAAGCAAGTTTCACATTTTTAATGTGTTTGGTTTATTAAGGGAATCTTTATGGATATCAAAGTGTGTATGGGTTTCGTAAGCCCACAGCTCTTAATGGGTATAGACTATGTCTAGTTTTTAGGTGTTTCATACCCATTTTTGTAGATAAACCCCACTAGCCAAACACTTAATTAGAAACGGACTCCTTTCCCTTCATTCCCATACCCATAACTCAAACACTCTCAAGATCACTTAAAATCAAATTTGCAGGAAAAACAAATTTAACATTTAAGGGATACTAAAAATAAACACAATAACTAATACAAGAGCTTGCTGCAAATTTACAGCTGCAATTCTGCAAATGTGTATTTGTGTGAAAACAGTATATTATAGGAAAACATTCTGAAATTTTTAACAGATGCAATTGAGGGACTTGTAACAATTTAATCCAACGACGCTATGTGATCAAAGTCCACTTGTTTAATTATAATCACAGAATCAACAACAAAAATATATAAAAAAAATAAAAAATAAGACAGAGTACTCTTTAGGGGATCTAAAACAATGAAAGGATACGTTTCCCCCTTCTAAAGTTCTTCAAATCATAACAATTTAAAACAACATACAAAAATCATATGGTATATAACTTAAAAATAACAACGGATGGACGATTTTTCTAACAAGATAAGGGTTTTTGTATATTGTCATGTCACGATTCATGAAAAAAATTCCTTGGTTTGTATTATACTCAGGAAAATGCTTTTTGCTTACACCTTCTCATCTGTATCACCGCTTTCTAGAAGCGAGTCCCTTTTTGGTTGGCTAGTTTTAGGAAGTGAGTATGATCGGCGTTCTTTACCGCCAGGTTTTGATGAAGCGTTACCGTACCATATCATGCCCATAATTGCTATGATCATACCAACAACCACGTGAAGGTTAAGACCCTCTCTTCCAAAAAAGATGAACCCAAGAGTGAGGACTAGTATTGTTTTCATGTGGCCGAGGACTTGGAATGTGACAGCTGTGAACCTCCCAATGCAGATAAATTGGCTCAGGTTGGTCCCAATTGCAATCGTGCATGATAAGATTAAGAACAGCTGCAAATAAACGGTATAGATGGGAAATCGTTATGATATACAAGAATCAAATGTGTATATCCAATTGTTAGGACATTATACCAACTTTCGATTAAAGAAACAACGAAAAGCAATCAACCACTACCAATGCAATATCAAATGCGTATGATGATGCAAAGGATGGTAGGTTCACAGTAATTGCCCGGAGTAAATTTGATAAATCTGTATAAATGAAATCGCGGTTTATAGTGTACTTACAAGAGATGCTGAGTCATAACTGAAAGCATCCACTCTCTTGTTCGTCAACCAATAATCCACAAAAGGACCGGCTATTAGCAAGGATGCAGCCTGGATAGGTGCAGTGTGCCCCAACAGATTGAACGAGCTCAACTGGTATTTCCTTTGAAGATGATGCACGTACTGCAAATACATTTAGAGTTAGCATATGGCAGAAGATCTAGCTGCTAGTAGGTCTTACACCAGAAACTAAAAATAGGCAGCTGTATGTGTTTTTATGCTGTTCTGTAATAGTACAATCTACCTAACTAACGAGAATGATATACAAGGGTAAAAAGGGAAAACTTACGTATTGTTGTAGAGCTGTACTCCATACGGCAACAAAGGCAGCAATGAAACCTTTAGTATTAACGCTCACATCAGTAACAGTGCAGACAGCAACTCCCAGAAGAACAATTAGAATGCTGAGCTTTGTGTCTCTCGAATATCGAATCTTATCGAAAGCAACTTCCAACAAGCAGGATACAGGGATCATACTAAGCTTTGCTATCTGATAATGATATTAGAGGTAAACATAAGTACCACAGAGCAAAGAAGCTTTCGCAGGAAGGTTAATAATAAAAAGAACTGCAAGGAAAATTACCTGGTAGAATCCCACAGAGTTCCACATAAGACTGACGTTCATTCCAACAATTGAGAAGTTGGCAAAGATAACAAACTTCAAAAGGTCTGCGACGGGTAAGTGAGATGGTTGGATGTAACCCAGCCACCTAAGCACAAGGGTCATCAAGGTCGTGGTTACAAAATGCAATCCCGTTAAGGTTGTTGCTGCATAAGAAGAATTGATTAGATACATAAGTGTTTGGGATATTTCCCCTTTCATTATGAGGGATTAAGGTACGTAAATATCAACTAAGAAAATACTAAGCGTGACAGGGAGACATGAATATAGAGCTTACCAAATGTGAAACCGTAAGTTGCCATCAAGGCTTTGTTCACAATGATGATCCCAACGGAGGTGACAATGTTGAACGTCCATGCTGCAATGTCGACTGCTGCCTTTTTATCAGCCTTACTTGATGGAGTCATTTTTACTATCTTAAGGTAATTTTCAACAGAAGAAGTTCCCCTAGCGCACGAAATACAGGTTTCTGCAATTCCACATTACCCAACAAAGCTTCCGTGTTTTGTCACCGCTATTTTTTGAAATAAATAAAGTCTCAGGATACGCAAAATAGCAAGCATTCGTTTAAGTTAAAAATATTTTAACAAGGGAGGTCTATTTCAGCAACAGCAGAATGAAAGATGTTATGAAAGCTACAAACATGGCTACTAAGAACCTATAAGCTTTACGCCTTACAATATTGCATACAAAGGGGCATAGGGCCAAATTACCAAAAAAAGGAGTCAATATAGTTGTGTACGTACAGCAGAAATTATGTAACACTGATTTCATTATAGGGAAATATATAAAACCAATACTTACAAACTTGGCTATTATTACCAAGAATTTCAAACACACGGTCTAAATTACTAAAATCAGGTTAGAGCACCTAATACTGTTAAATTGTGGTAACCAAGTCCTTATATATACACGGGTAGCAGAAATCTTAATTGCTAGAGTTTATGATATGTATTAATATTAATGGTCGACATCAGGGTAAGTAGCAAAACAGTAAATAAAAAAATAAATTATTCAGCACAGAAACCAAACCACAACCCGCTAATGCAAGGTACCATATTTAGTGTCTTGAGGAATTTTCACATACGTTCAGATAAGGTTTTTCAGGTCTGTTAACTTTTGGATCTGGTTTACATAGCGCTTTTTCCACACATCAATCATGGGCAAAAAAAGTTGATCGGTTCAGATACATGTTTGGGTACAAAAATCCAAAACACGGTTCACGGGGTTGATATTGTCTCTACGCTGTACATCACTATTCAAACTTGTCAACTTAGTCATGCTAATCCCCCTCAGCTTGATACGTTCACATTTCCAAACCTCTTCAACTTATTATAACTAGCAACTACAAATGACTTGAATTGGTCAACGTGATCTATAAACTAATCATATCACTAGTACCATTTCTAAACTAACGAATTTCAACTAATCATCCAACAACAAAAAGTAAACACATAAGACACGAGATCAGGGGCAGAGCCAGAAAGTTATGGTCGAGGGGGCAAACTTTGATAAATTTAAAAACTACACTATAAATCGGTTCGTTAGGGGGCCAAGTTACAAAAATAGCCAGATAACTATAATTTTTTTCGATAGGGGGCACGCGCCCATCCTCCCCCCTCCTACTCAACTGAACACCAAATTCCACATGATTCGCCTAAAACTACGCGTATTCGACAAATTACAACTTAAAAAATACACAATTATCTATAACATAATTAAAATAATGAACATCAAAATGCAGATCCACGAATTAACCAATACATAAACACATAAAGTAAACCTAATTGGAAAATGAGCATCAATTGAATCAGATCACAGCAAATTAACACCAGATCTATAATTGACGAATAGTTATACCTTTGAGGGATGAATGAATGAATTGAGATCGGTTATTAGGGTTAGGGTTAGGGTTTTGTAAAAACACACACAGTTGAAGGTGTAATTAGTGTGTGTTTTTGTTTGTGAGGAAATGAAGAGGAAGACGTTTATTTGACTGATGAAGAGACGAAGAAGTTTGAGAAGAGGAGGAGAGGCACGTTCTCATGTGTCCTATTATTTTTCATTCCTCATTTTATAACCATCTTTTTTCTTCATTTTTAAAAAAATGATTATTAGTAATTGATTAAGGTAATGCATTTTAATCATATTCTTCATAGTGTATAAATAATAATTACTTGGGAACACTGTCACGGAGTCATTCCTTCGACCTCGAATGGCCTTCTTAACTCAAAGGTTCACTGAAAGGGAGCGGACCAAAACCCTACCGGTGTAGTGTCATATCAAGTCTTCTACTCGTGGCACCAATGTTTTGAAAGGCTCAAGGCGCACTAAGGCGCGAAAGGGACCAAAGAGCCTCGAGGCGAGGCGCATACCAAGGTGCGGGATTCGCGAATACAAGGCGCACTAAATACATTAAGTTTTTATATAATATATGTGACCATTTATGTAGCTTAAATAACACAAAATAACATTTAATACTTAATACATGACACACATAGTCATTATAAAGATTAAAATGGATCAGTTGTCACTTCTCAAACAGATCAACTCTTTGGCTCGATGAACTACATATAGATTAAAATTCATATAAGACTAAATATGCTTGTGTCTTACACTTTCAGACTTACATCTAACAAAGCTCACAATTCAACCCAAAGTATCAAGCAAGCAATATATTAATATTCAAGGCATAATGCCACATTTTGATGATAATATGTCATAAAGAAAATACTTAATGAAACAAGGCGCAAAAAGCCCCAAGGCGCTGCGCTTTTTATGGGATTCATGCATGTCGTGAGCCTCGATCCGAAAAAATCCCTAGAGCTTGAACCTTAAGCCGATGCGCGCCTCGGGCGCGCTTTTTAAAACTATGTGTGGCACGTACTATACTTTTACCGTTGGGTACTCTAACAAGACCAATAGGATAAATCAGGAACACACGCATTCAACACGATTCCAAGCAGAACTCGACCCTTCATAATTCAGCTTGTGACAATAGTGTGTGTTTTGTGGAGCATCGCATGATGCCCCGATAAGATCTCCAGCGGGAAACGAGGCGGGTTTAGGGGAGCATCTCGCTCCAACGAGGGGCCTCGATGAGAGTCAGACGGGTTTTGCTAATTGAGTTTGGAGATAGGGATAGTTGTCATGCCCCAAACTCGTCTTATTGTCATTCTTACTAGCGAGGTTTTTGCATGTTTATGTTTGTTTGAGGATGATGAGTTTTTGACTCATATTTATGCAATTTAACTTGTATCCCATTATCATTTTTATCTTTTACTTTGTTCGTTTTAAAAATGTGTAGCAAGTGAGGTTCAAATATGATATATTGTGAGCAGGACATTTGTTAAGAGGCTACAGTACCCTCGACTGTTAGCCTTGGTGCTATGGCACCAGCTCGCTTTATGGCGTCAGATGTATACCAGACCTCATTTCGTCGGCTCTCGCGCCGTACCCACTAGCTCACGCAGTGAGTGTTTACTTTTTTGTGTTGTGTTTATGTTTTTATTCGATTATGGTAGGCCCATGGCACCACTTTTGTTAGAATGAGGAGTGTTTTGTGCTGTGTTATAAGAAAAGTATTAAGGTATCAGCACTCATAACACCATCCACAACACCATAAGGTACCTTGTGCTTTAAGCGAGCCACCACCAAGATGCGGTGGTCATGACCAAAAAAAAAGTCTCGCGAATTAACCTCACTATATAAACATTTTGTAAGTGCTATAATAAATGGCTTAAAAAGAAATGATATCTCGATTAAACCGCGTACAATTCATTAAAAATGCGCATTTTCTAAGTTGTCCGAAGAAGGAAAAACTCTTTTTTTAAAGAATGATTTGCTTGTGTTTTAAGACGTGTTAAAATCATGGATAGCTTGTATTATTTTTTGTCATTAAGTGATTAATTTATAATATCATTTGATAATTTGATGACAAAAATGAAACGTAAACTAATATGGATTAGGACTAATATTGTTAGAATAAGTACATTGTTGTGTGTTGTGTGTTTTTTACATTTGGTAGAACTGGAAGCAGTCTCTCTACGTTAGGTAGGGGTAATGTTGTTTACATCTCAACCTTCTCATATATCGTGAAAGACGATATTATGACTCATAACCCGTGGAAGACGATGTTGAAAATTACTTTACTTTACTTTACTTTTGTGTGTTGTGTGTTTGTGTTTATGAATACTAACTAAGTATAATGCCGTGTTTAAAAGAATTCATAACAGTGGAGCGAGTGTCGAACCGCATGCGATCGCAATGGATTGGCTTCAGCGACTTACTTTGTAATGACACTTAAAACTTAGGACTAATTTTGCCAAGTTGCTATAGTTAGCAATTAATTCTGAGACTTACTTTGCAACGTCGCTTAAACCTTAGGGACTATTTTTGCCGATTGCTATAGATAGCAATTAATGTTGTAGGACTTATTTTGCAATACCACTTAAACATCGGGGACTATTTCGCCAACTTGGGAAAGTTTGCAATTAATGTTCTTCTGGGACTTCAGCAACGCCGCTTAAACCTTAGGAACTATTTTTGAGATTCTATAGATAGAATTAATCCGCAGGACTAATTTCATAGTAAACTTAAACATCGAGACTATTTCTAAAGTTGGGAAAGTTTGATTTAATGTGTTGAACATTACATTCTTTTTCTTCCCGCCTTTTAGTATATATAGTAATAGTAATTAGAGTTAAGAAGCTTTGCTTTTTTATAGTATACAGTAGTTGTTTTGTCAAATAGATTATGTCGATAGTCAGAAAATGTAAATAGAAAACTTGTGTTACTTAGTTACATTCACTTTTAGCAAAGACATGTTTGTTATTTAAAATAATGTTTAGTCATTTTCCTTTCTTTCCTTTCTAAAAATGGAATTAAAAATTTATAACCAAGCCTTAGTCCCTTTCAATCACCTTTCTCTCATTTATTACCACATTTCACAATTTTGGTTTGTTTTCCATCGTTTTCTTTGCAAAATAAAGCTCGACAACATAGCGTAGAAACGCAAAATAGCATAATTTTTTTAAGCGGTCTTTTTCTCGAAGAAAAATGTATAGTGCAATATAATCAAAATATTAGTGATACTAACTTAGTTTTGAATTAAGTGACACTTTAATGGCCAATTTGCCATAAAAATAAATTTGGATTTTAAGTAAGGGAAAGAGTATTATCAAAGTAAATAGGATTGAAAGAAAAGGTGCAAAATTATGACCAACTTTAAAAATTAGACTTTGGAAAAGTTAGGTTTGAAGGAATAAGTATTTGACTTTGACTTGTGAAAGTATGTACAGAATTTGATTGTGAGATGAGTGTGATGATAAAAAAAAAAAAAAGTACATACTCTTTTCGCACACATGAATCCAACTCAAAAAGTGGATCTTGAAGAATTTTATAATGCAATATTTAATGGTTAGGCCAAACACATAATCACTATTTTAATTATAAAATATTGTAATAGATCGTATGTATGCATACATGTACGTATCTTACCGGCACTATGAGAAAAAAATATGTATTTCTTACAAAAAGATTTTCAAGTCTTTTCGAAAGAGTAATAGAGTTTTCTAGCCATGAGGAGCAATGTTAAGTATTTTAGAATATAGTGAATTAGCATGGGTGGACTTAGGGTATGGGGTTTACGGAAATAGTGTGGATGTTTGTCGTCTAATGTAATTTTTTGTTAAAATTTTGTGCTACATGAATACATGTCTTGTTGGACCCTCACCGTACACTTATATGTCAAGAAAAATACATGTGTTGTTCAATTTTATTTCTTTATACTCGTAAAATATATTGTGCACCTGTTGAATTAAAACCTGTGCCCGACCCGGCTAATTAAGGAGGTGGTATCTACACGATTTCTTTTGATGCATACATCATCTGTGCAATACAACGGTGTTCACTATGTTGTACAACTTGTATAAAATGATGTATGAATAAAAGAAATTGTGTAGATATCATTTCCCAGTTCCCATTAATCAAATAATAATCAAGTTTAAGAGTTGTTCTAATTTAATCACACGAACTTTATTTTGATTCAAAAAATGGCTCAAACATTCACTATTGTTTCATTGTCGTGAAATTTTCATGCTTTACTGACTTGAACGAAACACTACTCAACCTTGTTTACTATTCTGTGATTTTTGATTTTTTTTAAATCAAAATTGCATAAACTAGTTCTACATAAAGCTGGGTGGGAGTAGTTATAGTTAATGGGTATGTTTATTAAAAAGGTACGATCTGATAATGCATATATTGATACTTTAAACATAGCCATTTTTAACATTTTCACAAAAATAGAACAATATTGAACCTTGAATTGTTTTCATGGTTGATATAAGGTTTGAGTTACATAAGTGGAATACTCATGAAACTTAGTTACTATTAGATGACATAGTTTCTATTGATTATGTTAAGCACTTTCTTTTTCTTTCACGAAGGCATGGCGGAACAAATGGTGTTTATAGGTGTCATTGTGCATTGACGTAATTTTCTTTTGTAATGCTAATTTTTGTAAAAAGTCTCAGTTTTTTTTAGATTTATCCGGGTTTTGTCATTTTCTCTTCTGCAATGTTTTGATGTGACATGAGCGTGAAAGAGGTTCAAGAATCAGTTTTGATTCTATAAGAGTTAAAAATTCACTTATTTTGGCTTTTTTACCCCCATATTGTAGGGCACATCTTGAAAGATATGAATGATCTCCTTCCAAGCGTTACATACAACTTTCAACGAATACGGCTTTTCGCATAATTCTATATGTATCTATGAGACCGAGTATGGAATTTTATATACTCACTTTAAGTTGAGTATATGTTTCCCTCCTTTTCTTGTTAAGATTGGAAATCCTATATTTTACATATCCATACAATTAAGTTTTTGGGTTTTCGAAATAGTGTAAAAAGAAGTGCTTCAAATCATTGTTATTTGACTTAGACATATTCTAAAAAGTCGAGTATTTCGAATTGTTTGTTGACACAGACAAAGTCAGAGAAAACCTTTTAATTTTTTTCAATATTGAACCTTGGACATATAATAGTTCCGAATCAAATCTCTTTAAAAAGAAGATATTTTTTCTCATGGCAGTACACTCCAGTCCCCTTACAAAACTTTTGTTATTCGATTAGCCATACAGTTCACATATTTCTAGTGATTCACATGGCATCATCAAATGATGCGAGTCTTGGATAAAACGCAGTAGAATGCTCTTGTTGACGATCTTTTACCCCGACAGCATCTGGAGTTCCTCGAATAATGTGAGATCTCAAACCGGGTAAATCTTTAACACTCCCCCCTCTTACTAAGACTACAAAATATTCTTGTGAAGTATGGCCAATACCGGGTATATAAGCGGTGATTTCAAATCCAAGGGTTAATCGTACTCTAGCAACTTTACGTAAGGCACAATTTGGTTTTTTTTGTGGTGATAGTAGAAAAGTTGACTGATAAGTCACCTTACTGCCACTTTACAAAACCGTACATGAGAATTTCATCTCATACGTTTTATGTATATGGGTTAAATAGATCGTGTTCGAGTTATTTATTAACAGGTTATAGCTGACATGAATAACCCGAATTAAATTGGTTCAGATTAAAAATTTTTGACCCGTTAACCTGCTAACCCGAATTATCAACCAATAATCCTCTGTGTCCTCCCTTGCTAGTTGATAAGTCATAATGTAATCCCAACAAATATTGCTTAGGAGAATTGATAAAATAGTTTAAAATACTTTAACGTTACCTCGTTACGTGGTGCGAGGCCGGCAAAACAAGAATATTGTTTGTGTGGTTTCACCTAAAATAAAGGACCGATACTTTTTAATTCTTTAATTTTCAATTTATTGTTTAACAAATTAACTAATTGATTATAGATTCAAGCCTTAACCAAAGCAAATGTGACATGTTTATATACAACCATGATCTAAAACATTATATATCTATACTTTCACTAAATCATATATTAGGTTTTAAACATAGTTTTTCTACAAAATCAGGTAAATTTCTTTTTGAAAAGCATCTATCATATACTCTGTTGTAAAAATCGGCTCAGGCGGCTGATTAATCCTCGCATAATCGCTGATCGCTCGCTAAGCGCCTTGATTTATCATAATCGGCCTATTTAATCGGTTTGGTCAAAGATCGCTTAAAAATCGGTCAACAAACCGATTAATCGGACAAAATCGGACAAAAGTGCTTAAAAATTGATCAGCAAAATCGCTTAAAAAACTGACAAAATCACTTAAAAATCGATCAACAAACCGATTAACCGGAAAAAATCGGTCAAAGGTCGCTTAAAAATGGTCAATAAACCGAGTAATATTTATGTTTGACTTTGAAGAATTATGTGTTATGTCTATATTTGAACACTTGAAATATTTGAACTTTGATGCAATACGCTTATTCCATACATATAAAATAATATAATATTTAAAATTACATTTTTGTGCATAAAAATTCCAATCCGATTAATCCCCGCGTAACCGATTAATCGCTAGGCCCTACCCAACCGCCTCACTAGCGCCTAGCGATTTTTACAACCTTGATCATATACATGATTTCACACAAAACACATCAATCACACAGAGACGGACCCATGAATTTTGGATAGGTGTTGCACAAATTTTCTAGGAGAAGTTTTGCACAAATTTTTTTCGATCATAAATACTAAAATTTGAAACATAAAGAAGATTTGGAATAAACTGAAGTAGCACTACTGATTGTCGGGGGTTGCACGTATTAAAAAACGACATTTTTCCAAAGATTTTACACTTCGTGACACAATATTGGGTGTAGCCCGTGCCACACCCGACTCCCAAGCGGGTCCGTCCCTGCAATCACATATGTTTGTTATCAATGTTACTTGAATCCACGAGCTATGTAGTTGTAAACTTAGCTTTCTCGGAGATAAAAGTCATGTAAATGCTTGAGGAAGAGAAATATTTGTTATCGTATTAGACCGGGTGTTATGGTCATTAAACTTAATACTCATACGTCAGCGTCATATCACTATTCAACGTAGTTTCAAACTCACCATCAAACATGTGTTATGGTCACCACCAAATAAAAAATATAAAAATACCTCACTTTATACAAATATACCTCACAAATACGGAAGAGAGAGAGAGAGAGAGAAATAGAGAGACTGTTTGGTGGTGCAGACCACCAAACAAGTGCCAAAATTGCACTATTGACGCGCGATTGGGGGTGACTTCGATGGAGATGGGCGTGGTGGTTTAAGGTGGTGTTGGCAGTGGCGGATACATGAGGGGGCAGTGTGGGCAAGTGTCCTAGCAAAACAAAAAAATTTGTAGTGTAATTTTTTAAAATATTTGGCTATTTTATAAGTTGTCTCTCTAACAAACCGAGTTATAATGTAGTTTCTAAAAGTTATCAAAGTTTGCGCTCTCAATCATAACTTTCTGACTTCATCTCTGGGTGTCGGTCCTTCACCCACCACCCACCATAGTGACAAGCCTTAAGTAGTGTATAGCGTCTAATCAATTAAGAAGTGACTTAATTCACACGATATGCAAGTTTTAATGACGTTGTTTTCAATGATGTGATTTTCATACACTGTTAAGAATTTAAGAGGGTGACAAATTAAGTGACGGGTATAATGGTATTCATACATGGTTGACTAAACGAATTGGGTAATTAATTTTACTTTATGTACTTGATACGTTAATAATATGGATGCGTGACGATGTATCATATATACTCTTTTGACCCCGTCCACTTGATTTATCATTTATATACACGGTTAGTCGGTTATAAATAGTGCGAGGCGTGCGCGTACTGGCATATTCAGGCCTCACACTTTAGCGGATAAAGTTTAGTTTTTTGTGTTTTTAAGGCGTAACATAAGGCGGCACAAAATCTGAAACTATTTATATTTATATCATATTTCATATATATCGAGTTTACAAAAAACGTTGTACATAATGAATAAGGTTAAAAACTATCCTTACATGTAATATTCTTCATTAAAAAAATAAAAATAAAATAAAAAATAAAAAAATAAAAGTTATCGGAGTTGAATAAAAAAAACTCGTCACATCTTAGTGCGCTTTATCGCGCCTTTTTCGCCTCATTTCACGCCATCCCTAGAGTCGACACCTTGGTCTATTTCGTAACGTGAAGATCACGCCTCACATCTTAGCGCCGTATTAACGCCGACATGACGCGCCTTTTACTTACTTACACTTATGTCAACAAAGTTAGAATATTATGAGAACTCGCTTATTAATTTATTCGATGTAAAACATAATAAAAGTCTTCAATGAGAAACGAATTTTTTTTTAACGACAAGTTTTTTCACACCTTATGACACCTAAGTTGGTAGACAACTCACATATCAATAGACCAAAAGCCTCAGGTTCAGGTAACAATTTTTTTGTTAACTCTTGTTTGAAGGGTTATTTAATGGCTAATGATTCGTACACTCATTTTTTTTTATTAAATGCACTCTACTTTATCTTATACTGAGTTATGCAATTGTTATATGTTGATCTCCAACAGACACCTGGGTGTACGAATAAAAAATGAGTGTCATTTAATCAACACTCTTATTTAATAGTGGTTACATGCTTGAAATTAAAGTTTTCGTCATAGCAATGTGTATTCTTTTAGCTATTTAATGTTAGGTTGATTTGCATTGATTTTTTTGGATGACATTTCGTTGTTCATCCTCATTGAACAAATGGTTATATTTCATTTGCTTTTAATAACCATTCATTCATGCCGTTTTTAAAGCGTAATGCGGTATCGTTCACGTAAAGTATCGTCACGATGAGTCCACAAATATTCATGTTCTTCTATTATATATACTAGCGAGTCTGCGATGCGATCGACGCGGATCTGGTATGATTGAATTTTCCGGTAATATGATGTTATCTACCATACTTTTTAACAATTAATTTAGAAATAATAATAACGGAGATCTTGTTTAGTTTCCTTTTCGTTTTGAGTCTAGATAGATCTTTGTTATTCTTGTGAATGTGGGAATGAATGGGTGGGTAGCCTAACAAACAAAAAAAAAATAAAAATAGAAAATCTTACAAAGTTAAAAATGTTTTTTCAATAATGTAACGGTTCATTTTTTGTTTTTTAGTCGAGTGAGTTATCGGTCGAGGGGATGAACCCTTCGTCAATTTTGGAGCCGACCGACCCAGTTCGACCCTCATGTTGCAATGGCGGCGACTCGGTCGTCGCAATGGCGACCGAATCGGTCGACCGACCAGTATGGGCAGCCTAATGGCTTTATTTTTAAGTGTTTGGCTTAGTAGCTTGATTAGATTGTAAATTGTGGTTAAATGATTGTATATTTTGATGAAGGGGTACATTAAATAGTGTATTAATTGTATATATTTAATAGTGCTTTTTTAGTTTTATTTGTGCTTCAAATAGTTGTAACTTGTGTTTTTTTACTTGTATTTGCTTAAAAGTTCTATATTAGGAAATCTTAAAAAATTAATATGAGAAAAGGTACAAGATGCATTATAAGTAGTATAGATAGATACACAATATAAGACTCGAGTGTAATTAATTAATGCACCACTAATACATATGTATTTTTTTAAGAGTCTCTTTGTGGTAAGGCATCAGGCCAGCGAAATCCACAAGACGACCCTGCATCCACTGATTGCGAGGATTTTCAACCTAAAAATTTCCTATGCAATCTCGACATGCATCCCAAACAATGAAGTATGGTTTGTCACAATCTTGACATGCATCTCACGTTTCTTGATCGTAAACATGAAATTCACATGTATACATTGCTTGTTGCCTTGGCAGCTTGGCGTATCAACCATGGTGATGGTATTGTCGAGTTATGTTCTTGCTCGCTCATGTAAACTACACCAATTGTTTTCAGGATTATACATACGGATGTGTAAGACAAGTTTAAATCCAGATGCATATATGAGATCAATTAACCATGTCAAAATTATAAAGCTTGATAGTCTATAACTAATTTCTGTTTCAACATGTTTGCCCAAAAAATCGATACTTATGTAGTATTCGTATGGCATGGTTGTTGTAACGGTATGTTGGTTACCATTACGTTAGATGGTGGTTGTAACATTAATCTTATGCTCAATGTAAGATACATGTTAACTGCTAACAACTTATATGAGTTCTTAACTCTTAACTTAAGCTAGTCTAAAACACGATCTACCAACTTATACGAGTTCTTTACAGCAGATTATTGCAAAACAGCTTATAGTACTTTCTCACATGTATAGCCATTGTAGTTGTATGCAGTTATGCACTTTTCATTTTTACTTGGCTGAAATTTTGTCAACTATGAATCTATGATGTGTTTATGCTGAAACATGTTGTAATTGGGCCTAGTGTAACAAATAGGCTTGGCCAATTTATTTTGGATACAGTTGGGCTCTAACCCAAAACTGTTACATATCACTTGTACATAAAGAAATAACTATAGGTTTACTACATTTGATCTCATGAAAACAAGGCCGGAGGTCGAAGCAGTCTCTCTACTTTGGGTAGGACAAATGGTTTACTACATCTCACCTCCTCCATACCTCGTGGAAGACGGGATTGGGTTTACGTTGTTTTAATTATGATCTCATGAAAACAAGAAATATAATGGTTCTCCGTGTAACAAGACCTTACAAATTTGCCAAAAGACACAATACAAGAATACAACATAGATGTACACTAGTTATACAGTTACAGCAACTGCAAGTCGTTACTGAAATTCGATTATTATAGCATAACTAGAGTACATTAAATCATTGATGGTATACAAATCATCTGTTATTATATATAAACACACAATTATGCATTGTCGAGGAATGATTGGAGGTTGGCGGCGCCATCGTTGAGAGCTTCTCTTGACGACTCCTTCCATTTCTCGGCATTTCTTTTCATTTCGTCACTTCCCATCACTATTTCCACACATCTCTTAAGTTCCTTCCCTTCCATCACTCCATCTTTGTCCCTCCTCCTAACGCGAACCCCAGTTTTCCACACACTTTCAATCATCTTTGCGTTCGTTGGTTGATCAGACCACTGTGGAAACACCACAACACGTACACCAGCCGCCAAAGACTCCACAGTCGAATTCCACCCACAATGCATCACGAAACACCCGATTGCTTGGTGACTTAAAACCTCCACTTGGGAACACCAACCTACTATCATCCCTTGTTTTTTCAATTCGTCGAGCTTGCTTAATCTTCGTGCTTGTTCACTGCCTCTTATCACCCATAAAAACGGCAGCCCACACTCCAACAACCCGTTCGCTATCTCCTCTTGTTGGTCCATAGACAAAGTTGCTAAGGTTCCAAATGAAACGAAAACAACCGATGCTTTAGATTGCGTGTTTAGCCATTGAATGTAATCATCCTCATCTATTGCATCGAAGAAATCTCTACTCGTGGAGTTCTCTGACTCCGACGCTAGTAAAGGTCCAATAGGAATGTACTCAAGTTTCTTGATTGCTTTAATGGGCTCAGCTTCGAGTTCACTAAAACTGTTCACAAGTATTGTAGGAGGAGCTATTTTGAGTACATCTATATGATCTCTCATGATTTGTTCTAGTATATACTCATGTTCTTTGGGACTTGATGCCAACAAAAACGACGGCAAATCAGCCATGGTAAGTTTCGGCAACCCTGGTAAATCGATCTCACACGTTGGATTGTTATTGTTACTAGATATCAAACTACGATATTCGTTAAAATAGTAATAATAAATATCCAAGACAGTGGCAGGCTGGCACCACAGGAGAGTGGCTTTAACCCCGTGAGAATACGCTACACGAGCAGCCCATGGTATGACAGTTGTGTACACCAAATGATCAAAAGGTTTCGTCCCTGCAGACCTGATTAATAAATCTTGGACAGCACGAGCACCATGGGTTTCAAAATCGCTTATAAATTGTTCTATGTTGGTATGAAGCTGTATGCCATTGTCGTGGCCATCAGAGAATGGAGCGAACGTTAGGCCACGGGGGATTGTATCTTTGTCTATACGTTGCACGACTGAGAGACTTGTGCACACGGTGACTTCAACGTCAAATTTAAGGAGATGCTTGCCGAACCGAAGGGCTGGGTTGATGTGGCCTTTCCCTGCGTACGCGACTATCAGGATCCTTCGATGGCCAGTCATGCTAGCTAGGTGATTATTTCGACTCGATTGCAACTATGTGGTTGTATATATTGATCAAATGCAAGATAGAAATTATGTGTACAATATTAGTTGGACCAGTAGCTTAAATTAAAATTTGATGGTTGTGTTTTCTTCGTTGACATTTGTTGTTATTTATTTATTCTGATAACGATTTTGGTTAAAATATGGAATTAATATAATTTGGAGTAGGTATGGGTTTGAAACTATGTAGTAATAGATAATATAGAAAATATATCTTAACTATAAAATAAAATTAATATTTAAATTGTTTAGAGAATGGTTGTGAACTTGTGATATGGGAGGTGGGATCAAGATTATAAACATCACAGGCGTGACGTGGCGATATGATTAAGTTTTACGTTTTTGCAGTTAAAACGAAGCTTTTGCGTTTATAAGGCGTAAAAAAAGACGACACAAAATATGAAAATATTTATATATTTATATCATATTTCATATATATCGAGTTTACGAAAAGATGTGACATAAAGCGGCGTGGCGATATGGTGTGGCGGCATAACCAAACCTCATGCTTTTGCGGGGCCTTTTAGAACCATGAGTGGGATCCTCAAAGATCAAGAACTCTTTAAAGATAAGTGCTAGCACAAGGTTAGGTAGGAACGAATAACACATTATTGGTATGACACCTCATCATTTCTCAATAACACACTAATAACTAAAACGTCTCTCTTTCATAATATACCAGTAACATGTTATTGATACCCACATATTTATTAAATTTACTCACTTTCAATTAAAAAAAAATAGCAAACGATCACTTTTTTCTCTTTGGCGTGAGCAATTCAAATGATTGAGTTCCTTTTTGGCTTGTGTTTGGCGTGTTGGGTGGTACCAAGGATGGTGGCGCCATCGGTGAGTTTGGGAGCAATTAGCGAGCCAACAGTAACCATACCGTGTGCTCTAAGGACCATATGACTTTTGATTTGATTTTGATCGAAAGGCTAATATCAAAACACAGAAGTTCATATCGAGAGCAAATTTGTCCCATATAAAAAGCCCAATAACATGTTATTGATACCCACATATTTATTAAATTTACTCACTTTCAATTAAAAAAAAATAGCAAACGGTCACTTTTTTCTCTTTTGCATGAGCAATTCAAATGGACGAGTTCTTTTTGGCGTGTTGGGTGGTACCAAGGATGGCGACGCCATCGGTGAGTTTGGGAGCAATTGGGGAGCCAACGGTAACCATACCGTGTGCTTTACGGACTATATGACTTTTGATTTGATTTTGATCGAAAGGCTAATATCAAAGCACATAATTTTATATCGAGAGCAAATTTGTCCCATATAAAAGGCCAAAATTTGTTCTAAATTTGTCCCAAAACACTAGCCTCTAGTTGCTAGTGTATTCATACATGGTTGACTTAGATGAAGTAAGATAATTAAGTTGACTTTATGTACTTGATACGTTAATAATATGGATCAATGGATGCGTAACGATGCCTCCTTATATTACACTTTTGACCATCGTCAACTTGATTTATATAGTTACTTACACTTGCGTCAAACAAATTTACACTAGTAGTAACAATGACCAAAGCTGATCAAAAATCTTTGTCACATCAACGTCAATTTAGCGCTCTCTCTCTTCTTCATATCAGCATCAACACAGACCAAATGCTCGTAGTAAAGAGACACCACTTACTAAATAAATAAATAAATAAATAAATAAATAAAATAAAAACTCACACACAAACATTTTAAATTATTTTGGTCGCTTAGCCAACCAAATAAATGCATTTTACGGGAGGACGCATTCCCTTCGGTCTCTATAGTGGGGGTACACGGTCGACTATGGGGACTCACTGAACCATTCGGTCTTGTTACGACTTACGACTAGTCTTACAATATTATGAGAACTTACTTATTTGATAAAACAAAGATAAAAAAATCTATATCAGAACCGTTTTTATGTTAACTTTGTTTGAAGGGTTATTTAATAGTGGTTACGTGCTTGAAATGAAAGTTTTCCTTTTAGTTATTGTGTTAGATTGATTTCCATTAATTTTTTGGATGACATTTCCTTGTTCATCCTCATTGAACAAATGGTTTTATTTCATTTGGTTTTAATAACCATCTATTGATTGTGAGGATTTACAAACTAAAAGTTTCATATGCAATCTTGACATGCATCCCAAAGAAGTATGGTTTGACACAATCTTGACATGCATCTCAAGTTTTTTGCAACATTAGTCTTATGCTAAACACAAGATTTCAGGATAAAAGCACTCGATACCTTGAGCCATATGGCGCGTTATAGCCTTATGGTGCGACCCTATGACACCAGGCCATACCGCCTCTTGAGTTATAGGGCATGACGCCAAATCACCAGCCAAGCCATAGGGCATTTATTTCTCTCTTTTTCTTTTTATTTGTGTTTTACTTTTAAAATGTGGGCCTGAGGGTGTCCTATAGGGATGAAAGATCTGATCGATCCCGCATCAATTAGTGGTGCCGATTTTTCCCAAGTATAAATTAGTGGTGCTGATGCCGCATGTAGCAGGATTCGGATACCGGTATCGGTACCGGTGCAATCGGGTTTTCCCGCTTTTTGGAATTTCGATTTGGTACCGGTCCGTCATCAATTAGTGGTCCCGACTTTTTTCACCTTATTTCGTAGTCCCTGCATCGCATCGTATTTCAAAAATCGGTGCCGTTTCGGTACGGTTCCGGTTCGGATCCTGGATTCGGTTCGAAATGCTCATCCCTAGTGTCCTATAACTTGAATGATGAAGGGAGTATGTTTTTGGGTTAAGTTATAGGTTCTAAGTTATATGAGAAAAAGCTGAAGTGACAACACTTTTTGCTATAACACCGTCGGATAACACCGACGGTACATGGTGCTCTAAGTACAAACTACTTGAAGTAATGTTCAACTTCTTGGCTTCTTGCTGCCCTTTCTCGTTTATTAAACTTAAACATTATAAACTCAGCGTTTTAGAGGTCTTAAGATAGTCTAAAACATGATCTACAACTCATAGTAGTTTCTCACATGTATTATGTACAGCCCTTTGTAGTTGTATAAACTTAACTTTTTTTTTTTTTTTTTTTTTTTTTTTTTTGTCTTTGATGAAGTATGGTCTTTTATGAATCTATGATGTGTTTCTATCATCAACTTGCTTTTACTTTGATGAAACAGGCCTTTGTATACATGAAGTTGGGCCTTTTTATCAAATAAGCTTGGCCCATATTATTTGGATGCACTTGGGCTCTAGCCCAAAATCGTTACGTATCACTTGGACCTAAATATAAAGTTTTATATCATTAATGCGGAAATGCCTACACAAAATTTATATTCACAAGATTGCAACCAAATTAATTGAACCATTGTTACATACTCGCATTTTAACAATTATAAAGGGCTAGATGTCGAAAGCACCATCATACGTGTTAGGATTCACTCATTTTTGTTGGCTTATGGATTTTATTCGATTTTGAAACAACCCGTATGTTTGTTTTCTTTGAATAAACGGTACATTGAGTTTTTTCCTTATTTGTGCTACCTAGAAGGCGAACTATTTTTACTCAGATATAAGCGGCTTAATTTAGATATCAACGTTACTGTTTCGGATCCTTCGTTTTCCACCTCCAAATTGGCTCCGTGTTATTTAAGCCGAAACTATTATGCAATGACATTATGTCTTAAGTAAAAAATAAAAAGAAGACGTAATTTAGCATAAAAAAACAAATATAATTGCTAGTGTTTTGGTTATGGCTGATGAATGAATCAAATTCTACTCCACTTAAATTTCTTGAAATCGTATAAAACAAAAGGAAGTGACAAACTTTGATTTCTTAAATCTTGTGAGATTTTGATATTTCTGTCATATATATGTATCTAGACAAAAAAAAAAGAACAATTATTAAACGATTAAATCAAGCTTAGAAAAATGCTAAGTGACACAAAAATACAACCCCGAGCATGATACCTCATATGACAAGCAGCAGCAGCAACAACAACAACAACAACATACCCAATCCCGCCAAGGCAGAGTATGGGGGAGGTAAAATGTAGACAGATCATACCCCTACACCAGGGTAAACCAGTGGGTAGAGGCTGCTTAAGAGGCGCCGGCGGTGCGTGTGCGTGTGGGAAAAGATAGAAGGAGCATGAGACAAAACAAAAGCTAGACGCAGTCAAAAGGAAAGCAAGCAAAACAGGCAAACAGAGCAATAAGGACCAGGAAGCATCAAATCGCAACAAAAAACAAAGAGCCAAGGCACACAAAAGCATACCAACTAAAAGGGCAACACATAGCATAGCAAAGCAACACACGAGGCCAAGAGCAAAGGCAAAAAAAAACCGAAGCACCAAAAAACCAAAGACCAAACGCAGGGCGCAAGGCAAGGCAAGCAGACCTAAGGGAGCAACAACAAAGCAAAGCAACCACGCACGGGGCCTAAACTACGGCAAAGCATAAGAGAGGCCACAAAACCCAAAAACGCAAGGGGCAAAGCAAAGGGAGACTCCTAAAAGACAAACATCTAAAACCATCCACAAAGCACAGAGCACCTAGCAAAAACTACCTGCAAATCATAATTCTATCCCTCCACCCCTTCCTATCTGAGATCATGTCCTCGGTCAAACAAAGCTCCATCATGTCTAGCTTAAGTCTATCCTCCCACCTGATATTGGGTCTACCCTTCCTTCTAACTCCATCGACAACAAGCGCTTCTACCCTTCTAACTGGCGCTGATTGTGGCCTCCTCCTGACATGACCGAACCACCTCAACCTTCCTTCTCTCATTTTCGAAACAATATTCCCGACCTCGAGTTTTGCTCTGAAAACTCCGTTTGGGATCATGTCAAGCAAGGTCTTACCGCAAGTTGATAACGCTACACACGTCGTTCGGGGTCAAGGAAACTTCCTTTTCTTCGAGCAAGTTTTATAACACCCTAGGCAGTGAACCTAATCGTTGTAGTGTAGTAATTAGGGTAAGCCACGTGTATTGATATATTCTCTAGGGGAATAGGAATGCTAGTAGGGAGTTACTACGCTAAGGTTAAGGTTGAGGAAGATTATTTTTTATCTTTTTATATTTTATGAAAAATGGAAAGGTACGAATCTCGGGTATTGAATTTGGGGGTTTGGTATTTCTACCGATTACTCTACTATTATCTAATTATCTAAACTAAGGTTGTGGGAGTCTATGTCTAATTAATGTGTGTTCGTATGATAGTTTAAAGATGTGTTTACTTAGTTTGTATTACTCCTTAATTATCTCCTATTGATGGTTGAGTGTCACGTCTTATTCTTAGTTGCGTTGTGTGTCTAAAGTTGTAGGGTATGCGTTTCTCCCTAACTCTTTGAACTTACCAAAGGGTCTTGTCTACAAACCCACTGTAGATTATAGACTCTACTCTAAGGCGCTCTTTGGATGGTTTAGCCTACGATTACTCGGTAATTATACGCTAAGGTTCACAAAGATGAATCAAGCATTAAGTACACAACGAATGACCTATCGCATTACTAGATCATTAATCAACTAAGATAAGAAACAACCAATCAATATTTAATAATTAAGTTTCATACTTCTAAGCAAACACACAAATAAATTAGCGGGACATGGAGAACATGCAAGCATACACACAAATAATCAAAGACATAATTGAATTAATGAAGTAAAGACTTATCTTGGTGTAAGATAGGGTTTAAAACCCTAAAATCTTGTACAAGACACCTTAGGTTCGGTTTTAGGTTTTACTCCAAAGACTCTCCACACAAAGACCGAAAAATTCGGATTCTATATATAAGATTACAATTGCGGCGTCCACCTTATGTTTAGTGGCGCCGCCGTGTCGCCGCCGATTGGGTTTCGTCTTGCCACGTTAACCTTGCGACGGCGTCACCTTATGTCCGTGACGCCGTCCTCTTCGACTTCGACGTCGTCGGATTGCATCTAGGTTGCCGTCGAGTAGCGACGGCCTACTCTTTCACAACTAGGCGCCGTCTCTTGAAAACACGAGTTTGGGTTACGGCCGTCACAATAATTTTGGGACGGCGTAATAGCACCGACGCCGTCGCTTTATACTTTCAAAGAATCGTGAGTGTCTCGATTTTGACTTTGGCTATTTTCTTCATATATTCGCGCCTTTTCGTCCAAATAAGTGTCATTCCAAAGATTTTGCCTTCACGAGACCTAAAAGTGAAAAGGAACGATATTAAGCAATAACGGATACAAAGTGATCAAATAAGGACTTAAACGACCCTCAAAATGGTACCTTTAAAACCTTATCAAATATCCCTACACTTGTTATTTGCTTGTCCTCAAGCAAATGTGCTTTTAGCCAATTAATTTATAAGTTAGGGGTCATGAAGCATTAATTCAAAACGGTCCACAACATATAAGCCCCAAAAAAGTCATAACAAGCACGGAATTACATACTAGCACCTCACATGGGGTGTTTGGATACTCGCATCTCTCTCGGTGTATATATGAAATATAACAATATAGGAAATGGAAGATAAACACTCATTAACCGGTCCTAGTACATAGATTACCATAGGCTTGAGAATAGATCAAACCTCCATCGCTTTGGCGTAAGCACCTAGGAAAGACTATCAAAGAGGTCTTTAAAGGGTTGTAATGTTGGGCTTACTGTTAGGGAAATAAGGGTTTGGTGGGATAGGCTATTTAGTGGTGGTAAGTCAAAATCTCTATGTTAAATGCATATGAAGAATGGCGTTGCTAAGCCAAGACTCGACACTCTAAACTCTAGATAACTGAAATAAACAAACATAAATTTAAAGGATAGATGTAGGATGGTAGCCCGTATGTTTTTTTTTTTTTTTTTTTTTTTTTTTTTTTTTACTCTATTTTTTCTTTTCCTCTTTTCTATATATTTTTTTCGATTTTTTTTTTTTTTTTTTTCATACACTTTTACTCTACCATCCTCTATGATAACATCAAAATACTAGGGATTCTGGGCATATCCCTACACTTGAGTTTTTATTATTCTAACACTAATTTGACCCGAATTGAAAAGATCAAAACACTTTGGGTACATTATTACGCAACAAAGGGAATTTGAATTTTAACGTTCCTTCCCGTCATTTCATAAACTTTAACTTTTCCCATGAATCCCAATCATCCCAAAACGTATACAAAGGATATGACTCGACTTAGCAACTTATGCAAGCAACTAGATAATTGAACTAAGGGTTTAGGGTGATAACAAACATTTGCACTACAAGTGAGTGCATAAGGGGTGGCTAAGGCGATTTGGGTGTATATTTGGAGGTGGGGTGTAAACAATGCTCTTCATTGATATTCGGAAAACCGAAACATCACGAGAACCGCGAAAAGGATAGGCTCGAGGGTTAACTAGGGGTATCGTGTACTAAAATGAGTACAACGCAGGGTGTGGGGAATTACTCAACCGATGTGGAAGAAGTAATTATATTACGGTGTCAAACAAGGGTTATCCTAATGCCTCTTATCATTTAGTTATTCCTAACTACACAAGTGTAGCCTCACTTGCGATATCGAATGCATCACAAAACAAGTTCTAGAATCTAATATACTACTGGTTCACACTCTAAGCATTAAAGATGAATGCTTTAATTCCTACTAATCTAAGGCGATCCTCACATTTTGGGTGGAATTTGGGTGGTAAAGGGTTTTGTGCTAGTCATGCAACTTCCTATCCGTGAGGCGCTTTTGTTAAGACTAATGGCCCACTCCTATATGTCATGAAAAGTTTTAAATTTGGTGCCAAAATTACCCTAACCAACATTTTCTCATGGTTTATTACACAATCACAATTGACAAAGCAAATAGTCGAGGATAAGCATAGTTTCAAAGTTCCGTTTATTTTCCTCCCTACACTTAAACCGAACATTGTCCCCAATGTTCCCGAAAGTATCAAAGTTATGATAGAAGAAGGTAATTAAAAGCGAAAGAAACTAATACTCCCTCGATTAGCTCGGTGGGATCCGTGTAAAGTGGTGGTTAAATTCTTTTCAAGAAGAATTATTGCGTGAAAAGCTCCTTCCAATCTTATGTAACTTCTTCTTTGACAAACTAAACCCGCACACTTGAAGAAAACAAACGAAACCTTCGCGTAAAATCGGCGGTAATAATATATATAAGACTCGATTTAAACTAGGATATAATGCTTGTGGAATGGATGTTTACGAATTTCTAAGAAAATTAAGACCGAAAATTCCAAAATTTATAAGTAGCTCGAAAACGAGAAAAGTAATCGATGTTTTACTCCTTCCCGACGCGTCAGTTATCCCGACAAAAAGCGGTATGCGATTTTACGGAAAAATTCGGAAAATTTACATCTTTAGAATCAAAAATTTACGAAAACATCCATTATGACTCGATACAAGCATTTGACTCGAACAAACAAACATAAATATCTTTTAATTAATTGTTATTCTCATGTTTACGTTTCTTTTGAAAACGTGTGCAATCCTCCCTACACTTATCCCTTATGTAAAATACCTTTATATGCAATTAAGACGAAGTTAAAAACAAAATCAAGCATTTTTACAAATTTAAACATGAGGATAAACAATTAATAAAAGATATATGACACTAACAAGCAAACAATTAAGCATGGGTTGCCTCCCACGAAGCGCTTTTCTTTATTAAAGAGTCTTGTAGCTAGACTCGTAGTCGTGCTCCTACGTTTTCTCACCTATCCTCTCGTGCTCATACTTAAGCCATTCCAACGCTCTTTCATTCTTTTTGTAATCATCTCCTAATTCAAGGCATTTTTTGTAATATCGCTTAGTTTTCTCATATGGGTACCTAAGCCCACTCTGTCTATCCCTTTCACTAAGCAATGGAATAGGGGTCATTATATTACAAACCTCAATGTCCTTATGTTTAAACCTAGGATGAGCACGTGGCATTTGGTAGACGAAATATTCAACTTCATCGGAGAATGTAATTAGACCATCAATCATCCGTTCATTCAATCTAGTCAATTCTTTGAAAGGTTTTCCAAAAATTACTTGAGTGAGGTCCTTATCTATAAATTCTCCTAAGTCTTCTAAGACCATGAACTCTACCAAATAAGCAAAACTTCCGACAAACACGTGCAAATAAATGACCGCTTCAACAACATTGTTTCCTTGATAAGTTAACTCATTGACCTTGACTTTGTTGTAGGGTCCGCGAGATTAAGTTTAAAGGTAAGAATGAATTCAAATAAGCATCGAACCCTTCTAGTCCTATTTTGCAAGGGAATTGCATGTTAAGGGGCCGTCTTTCTCAATCCTACACCTAGGGTCAAAACATTGGGAGGGTCTTCTCATTAATGACCTCTCCGCTATCAAGTGCCTCACCATAATCAAATTCCTCATCGAATCGGAGTAATAGAAAGGACTTTGTTGTTGCCAATTTATCTCATTATGCCCTAGGTGATTACCAAAATGGTGAGTGGGTGAAGGGTTTTGTGGGATTGCGTTCTCAATCTCGGGATTGGGAGCGGGTAGAGTGAAGAATCTTCGACGGAAGATACGGATCATGTTGAGTGATGGTTTTTACGAGCGAGGTCGCGAAGAAGGGGATAGACTAAGAGAAATCTAAAATGAGAAAAAGTTTACTTGATAGGAATCAAGCAAAGAAACCTAAGCGAGGTGGACTACTAACTAGCTATTCTATTCCCGACAACGGCGCCAAAACTTGATAACGCTACACGCGTCGTTCGGGTCAAGGAAACTTCATTTTCTTCGAGCAAGTTTTATAACACCCTAGGCGGTGAACCTAATCGTTGTAGTGTAGTAATTAGGGTAAGCCACGGTATTGATATCGTTCTCTAGGGAATAGGAATGCTAGTAGGAGTTACTACGCTAAGGTTAAGGTTGAGGAAGATTATTTTTATCTTTTATATTTTATGAAAATGGAAAGGTACTGAATCTCGGTATTGAATTTGGGGTTTGGTATTTCTCCGATTACTCTACTATTATCTAATTATCTAAACTAAGGTTGTGGGAGTCTATGTCTAATTAATGTGTGTTCGTATGATAGTTTAAAGATGTGTTTACTTAGTTTGTATTACTCCTTAATTATCTCCTATTGATGGTTGAGTGTCACGTCTTATTCTTAGT
Source organism: Chrysanthemum lavandulifolium (assembly GCA_022545495.1). Taxonomy (NCBI): domain Eukaryota; kingdom Viridiplantae; phylum Streptophyta; class Magnoliopsida; order Asterales; family Asteraceae; genus Chrysanthemum; species Chrysanthemum lavandulifolium. The sequence continues at coordinate 16,673,634 of CM040242.1, read as the reverse complement.
TGCGTTGTGTGTCTAAAGTTGTAGGGTATGCGTTTCTCCCTAACTCTTTGAACTTACCAAAGGGTCTTGTCTACAAACCCACTAGAGATTATAGACTCCTACTCTAAGGCGCTCTTTGGATGGTTTAGCCTACGATTACTCAGGTAATTATACGCTAAGGTTCACAAAGATGAATCAAGCATTAAGTACACAACGAATGACCTATCGCATTACTAGACCATTAATCAACTAAGATAAGAAACAACCAATCAATATTTAATAATTAAGTTTCATACTTCCTAAGCAAACACACAAATAAATTAGCCGGACATGGAGAACATGCAAGCATACACACAAATAATCAAAGACATAATTGAATTAATGAAGTAAAGACTTATCTTGGTGTAAGATAGGGTTTAAAACCCTAAAATCTTGTACAAGACACCTTAGGTTTGGTTTTAGGTTTTACTCCAAAGACTCTCCACACAAAGACCGAAAAATTCGGATTCTATATATAAGATTACAATTGCGACGGCGTACCTTATGTTTAGTGACGCCGTGTCGCCGCCATTGGGGTTTCGTCTTGGCCACGTTAACCTTGCGACGGCGTCACCTTATGTCCGTGACGCCGTCCTCTTGACCGGCGTCGTGCGGATTGCATCTAGGCCGTCCGAGTAGCGACGACCTACTCTTTCACAACTAGACGCCGTCTCTTGAAAACACGAGTTTTGGGTTCGGCCCGTCACAATAATTTTGGGACGGCGTCAATAGCACCCGACGCCGCGCTTTATACTTTCAAAGAATCGTGAGTGTCTCGATTTTGACTTTGGCTATTTTCTTCATATATTCGCCTTTTCGTCCAAATAAGTGTCATTCCAGCATTTTGCCTTCACGAGACCTAAAAAGTGAAAAGGAACGATATTAAGCAATAACGGATACAAAAGTGATCAAATAAGGACTTAAACGACCCCTCAAAATGGTACCTTTTAAAACCTTATCACAAGTCCATCTTAGAATCCTCAGTTCTGCCACCTCTACCCTGTTAGCATGAGCCTTTGATATGGGCCAACATTCTGAGCCGTACAAAATAACAGGTCTGATCGCCACCTTATAAAATTTACCCTTTAACTTAAGGGGGATGTTCCTGTCGCAAAGAATTCCTGACGCCGCCCTCCATCTCGCCCACCCCGCTCTAATTCGGTGGGTTACATCCTCATCTATCTTCCCTGATTTGTGAATTATCGATCTCAGGTATCTAAAAGACTCCTTGGGTGGCAGGGTCTGGTCACCGATACGAATATCGATTTGTTCGTGGTGACCTGGCTCAATCCTCCCAAAATCACATCTCATGTATTCAGTCTTCTCTCTGCTCACCCGAAGGCCATTGTCTTCAAGAGCCTCCCTCCAATGCTCAAGTCTTATGTTTAACCCTTCCGGCGATTCTGCCACCAACACAATATCATCAACAAAGATCATGTTCCACGGGATACCCCCTTGTACCCCTCTCGATAACTCGTCTAGAATCAAGGCGAAGAGGTAGGGGCTAATGGCGTATCCCTGGTGGAGCCCGACTTCCACAGGGAAAAACTCTGAGACCCCCGATGTGGACCGTACACGAGTCTTAGCACCCTCATACATATCCCTAATGACTCTCGCGTATCTCTTAGGGGTTCCTTTGTCGATAAGAGTTCTCCAAATCAACTCACGCGGGACGCTATCATAGGCCTTTTCCAGATCAAGGAACGCCATATGCAAGTCCTTCTGTCTTTCTCTATACTTCTCCATGAGACTTCTGAGAAGGTGAATAGCCTCGATCAAGGACCTTCCTGGCATAAAACCAAATTGGTTCTCGGACACCCTCGTCTCCCTTCTCAACCTTCTCTCAATAACTCTCTCCCAAAGCTTCATGGTGTGGCTGAGAAGCTTAATGCCCCTATAATTGCTACACACTTGTACATCACCCTTATTCTTGAAGATGGGGATGACTTCACTGAGTCTCCATTCTTCTGGCATCTTATCCCCGGAAAAGATCTTGTTGAAGAGGCATGTCAACCAATCTAGCCCCTATCTCCCGTGACACCTCCATGCTTCTATGGGTATTTGGTCCGGCCCTACCGCTTTGTTTCTTCCAATCTTCTGTAGTGCGACCTTCACTTCTGGTAGACTAATCCTCGAATAGTAGCACTCCGTTTGTTGGCTAGGGTTCTCTTGTTCCGCGCTGCCTTCAGCCCTTCCATCATTGAAAAGAGAGGAGAAGTAATCTCCCCATCTCTTCCTAATATCCTCTACGTTCACAATGGTCTGTCCTCCTTCATCTTTGATATACTTTACGCATCCTAAGTCCCTCCTTCTTCTCTCCCGAGCTTTGGCGATCCTGAAAATATCGTTAGCCCCCTCTTTGGAGTCCAATTTCTTGTACATATCCTCGTACGCCTTGTCCTTTGCCAACGCAACTGCCTTTTTCACTTCTCTTTTAGCTACTTTATACCTCTCTTCCGCCGAGGAAATGTCAGCTTGGCGACCCTCTCGGCACAAAAGAAACTCTCTGAACCTAGATTGTGTTGAAAAAATGGCCTACACGCCGCCTTGACGCTAATCAGTCACAACCTTTTTTATTTGGATCTATTAACCGTGGTAATTAACGACGATTGACGGTGGTCAAACTTGTCGTAAAACTGCAAATTTTGCTAAATAAAGCCCAAAACTCGTCATAAACTTGTTTTCATCACTTATAATCGTTGTCTATATCTGTTACAAGTTGTTTTTTAAGGAAAAAAATCTTATCGAGAATACTCAAAACTCGCTGAAAATGTCAATCTGATTAATCACCGATTAATCCGTCTAAACCGATTACAAGCTACGAAAAGTTCGACTGACCGATTATCGATTCACGATTTTTGCAACATTGATAATAACAATACTCAAGTTGTTTGTCATAAAAAAAATGCATGCTTACTTAAAAGAGTTTGAGAACAAAAATATACAAACGTGAGTCAGTTTTACTAGACAATTTTTTAGCAAAACAATTTTATGCATGAACAAAATTCTCTATGACACTTGATTGAAATATATGATCATATGCACACTTTGTGCACCTAATATAACTTTGAAAGTTACAAAAGTTATTCAACGATTAAACTAGTTTACATAGTTTGGTGCTCGATTTGGTTTGGTGCCAGAAATCACCAACCATGACATAACTTATCGGTTTGAGATTTTGAAAGAAAGCTCGAGTGTTTAATCAAGCAAACGAAATTGTTCCATTATAATTGTCTTTACGGTTTAATTGTTTTGTTCCAATTATTTTTAGAAAGCGTATGTAAAATAAGTGATGGCGGACCGAAAGATCTATCACAAGATATGCACTTTCTTTATTAAAATACATAACATACACGTTTATATTGGATGAATAAAATGCGGGGTAGGTGGGGAAAAAGTAATGTTCGAATTTGATTGTTTAATTATTATGTGTATCATACGTTCAGATTTATCATTTTATTGTGAAATTTTAGGTCATGAAAAAAGAAATTTAATGCCTTTAGAGGCAAACAATTGGTGGAGTTTGTTGTTGTCAAACTCACCACCATAGTCACACTGAAACGATTTAATTTCACAATTAAATTGAGTTTGTATAAAATTACAAAAAATAACAAATTTAGATGACACATCAAACTTATTAAGAAATGAATAAACACATAAATAATAAGAATAATGATTCAAAAATAAAAACATAATTGTTTTTTTTTCAATTATTTTTAAAAAGCCCGTGTAAAGTAAGTGGTGGCAGAACGAGATATTTATCACAAGATATACACTTTCTCTATCAAAATACATAACATACACGTTTAGTGTTAAACTCTCAAAAGTTAAACCAAAATAAATAAATTACATAACATATGATGTTTAAAGAGTATGCACGTACAAGCTATTTAACTTAAGTATGTCCGGCATTAAAAATAACATGTTCATGTATTATTCATTGTGAAAAATGTTTTTGTGGTTGTCAAATGTTAACATGACAGTTGCAGTATCGAATATTACGTTTACCACAAACACATTTTTTTTAACGAAACTATGCATTAAAAAAACTTAACATCTATACAAATCACTCCTCGAAATTGAGGCAAGTTCTTCGTGGAAAGAAACATCCCAACTAAACCTTAAAGTGGTAGAAAACGCACGACGAGCAACCCAATGAGCTAGTTGATTGCTTTCTCATTTAACCCAAGAAAACGTTATTTGCATATTCTTTGCCCATAAGCGAATATCATCCACAAGAGCAGCTAAACTCCATGTTGGGATATGTCTGAAGATGATAAGGAGATAGCTATTTGGGAGTCGGATTCCACAATTGCATTAAACCACCCATGATTAAATGCTAACGAGCAATCAGAGTGTACCACAATGATCTCGACATGAAGAGGAGATATGGTGTGGCAACGATTACTGAGGACATAACGAAGATAACATGTAGAATCGCGAACAACAATACCGAAAGCAGCACTAGATTTCTTGAAAGTAACATCACAATTTAACTTCACCGAAGAGCCGTTTGAGGGGGGAGGGGATCCATGGTGGAGAAGTGTGTGAGGTGGAATCAAGTTTGATGGCTGCTGAGTCAAGGCTAGAATTTGCCTTATGGGTAACAAACTGTTGATAGTCGTTAAGTTGAGCACAAACATATGCCAAGGTGTTATGCGGGATGGTGTCACATTATCAAAAACGAAGATGTTATAAGATGGACATATAAACCAAAAAGTCGTTGCAACAAATGACAAAACGCGAGAGACGTCTCGAACATAATGGGTTTTATCAATAAAGCTATGTATACGATCATAAATGTTAATACCTGGTTTAGGAAGTCGTAAGCACAAGGGAGAACAAACCAAACCAGACGTGTCCAAAAGCATTCAAAAAGAAGATGCTTGATTGATTCTGCACTAACATTACATATCAGACACGCTGGAGAAGGAGAGCAATGTCTTTTAAATAAATTCTCCTTTTGTCGCAGCAGAGTTTGAAATGGCTTTCCATAACAATAAATTGATTTTTGGTTGTACCAGGATATGCCATATTACTTACTAGATTTTGATGATGGATCACTACTTGATTCACTTATGTCAACCGTGTATTAATCAATGCAATAGCTTTTTTGTAGCTAGATTTAACAGTGTATCGACCCTTTGGATCAAAGTGCCAAATAATAAAGGAAATGACTAGTCAACCAAAAACCGACTTGATGCTATTATCATATCATTCATCACCACACCTATTTGACGCAGATTGGCTTGACGTGACCAACTAAACAAGAAACTAGGTTATGAGATTACAATACAATAAACTAGGTTGCGAGACTACAATAAAAGAATTGCAAAATCTTTATATAAAATTATGCTCGGCTGACTGTAATGGGTGTAACACTAACATTTTCTCACCAGCAAACTAAGCTCATAGTCCTCGGTCTTACCATTAACCTAACTTTCTAGCTTATGACCTAAAGACATGAGAAGACAGTAACTTTTGAAAGAAGAAAAAAAAAGAAAAAAAATGAGGACATTTAAAAGCCCCTTTTGGTTGATTCCGTCCACAAACCCAAAGTTTATGGCTGATTGATATGGCTCATTATCATTTAATTATTACGTACTCTTCCGTGTGAGACAAAATCTGACACGCCACTGCCATTGCTTGGTTTTAAAAGTCATGAGCGAGACCAGAGAAAAACACCACATTCAATCAGTAAAATGTGAGAGTTTTGTATTAAAGAGCTTTAAGCAAATATTAGGTACTAACAAAGGATTATGATCCTACCATGTTTTATTTGAACATGAGAGGTCATGTTGTGTTTGTTGTGAGATAAAAATATGATTTTCAATAAAATAGGTCCTACCGTCCTACAATAGGTAAAAATATGGTTATTCAGGTCGACTAGAGTAACCCGAACACTAAATAAGGTTGGGTATCGGGTTTAAAATGTTTAGCTAATTCGGGTTTGGGTCGACCCGATTAACCCGCATAAAAGTTTTGTATATATATTTTTTACATATTTTTTATGCGAAAATGATTGGGAAGCCTAAAATATGTGACTAATAGATGTGTCAATTAATTATTGGTTTGTGAAGAAGTGGGTCCATCTCCTATTTCAATAGGATGTTGACACATATATGTAAGCACGTTATAAGGCTTAAACGTATTGAACTAGACAGATGTTTTAATAATTGGTTATCCAAAACCGAATAGATCCGACTCGGCTCACATAGGCCGAGAGATCTAAACAGGGTCGGATTCAAGTATGTTTTCCGGCTTCAACTCGAATTGACCCGAACCTAGCCATCCCGACCAGACTAACCAATGATAACATCATAACCCCCAAAGATATCTAAACCACCAATCCCCAAAATACATATACTTTCTTCCACCCTCACCCCCACCTTAAAAAACACACCTAAACAACAACCCAGGAGGAGGAGGAGGGTGGTCTTGTTTTGTTTGTAGGTGTGTTTGGTTTTATAAATTATATATAAAAATGGCTAAAAAAAGGAAATCAATAGCGAGTCATATAGATGAAGTTGATCGGACGATGTATTCATCATTTTCAAACGCTGCTAACTCTTTGTCTCATCTTTATTCCATCGCTCTCACTCAACAGAAACTTTCTTTCCTATCCGGTGAACGCCATGGATTGGTATATATAATCTTTTTCTTTTTAGAGGGTGTTTGGGATTGTGTTTTATACAAGATTATTTGGTTGAAACATAGTGTTTGGTAAACATTTTGAAAAAAACAAAGGGGGTGTTTGTTTTGGCTTGTATAGTGGGCTTATGGCTTATTTGGTTTTGGGCTTATGTTTCATAAAGCTCACTTTTTGTGACTTTTTTTTAGCTTATATAAAAGCTTATATAAGCCGAAAAGTTTGACAATAAGCCACAAAAAGTGAACTTTATGAAACATAAGCCAAAACCAAATAAGCCATAAGCCCGCTATATAAGCCGAAACAAACACCCCCTTTGTTTTGAAAATACCTTTGGTTTTTTGGGTAACCATTGTTTTTTGACATTTTGGCTGACCATGGGCTTTGCGCCCACTGCTCAATTACTCAAAATGGGTAAAGTCCTCCCCTTTTTGGTTATCGTGTTAGAAACATAGTGTTTGGCAAACATTTTGAAAACAAAGTGGTTTTTCTGCTAGCTTTGTTTTGAAAAGTACGACTATTTTTGCTAGCTTTGTTAGGAAATATAATAGTGTTTGACAAAAATTTTGATAAAAAAAGGGTAATGTTTTTGTTGACTAATTAACTGGTCAGGGACGGAACCATGACAAAAATTGATTATATGCATTTATGAATAAGTATACTAGACTATAAACACTTTTTTTGGAGGTTTTTTAGGAGAATTAGCACTAGGACGCAAAAATTTGTGATTTCCGTGACCCCTGGGACTCGTAAGGTTAAAGCCCACTGCCACACATACTCAAACCGGGTAAAGCGCTCCACTTTTTGGGATGGTTGGCGTAGCCACTTAAGAGTTCTTTGCCCCTAGCTAGTAGGAATTGAACTTGAAACCTCTCACATTATAGTGATTGTGGTCACAATTTATTGTATTTAATTGATGTTGCTATATGATAATGTTTATTTGTTATGTTTAATTGATGTTGTATTGTTGATGGTTATGTTTAGAGGGTGTTTGGGATTGTATTTTGTAGGAGACTATCTTATTAATTTATTATTGTGTTTGCAAACGGTAGATAATGAGAAAACATAGTGTTTGGTGGTTACATGCGAAAGCAGTTTTGAAAAACAGCTCGTCGGAAATGTAGCTTTGCAACATATAATATAATATAATCTGTGTATAAAACGCAGACTTGCAAACATATCATATGTGCTGAAAAAGCAGCTTTTCAAAGAAGCACACTTTGAAACGAAGCTTTACAAATGCATAGTTTGTTTTGAAAAAGCAATCCCAAACACACTCTTAACCTGTGTTTGGGATTGACTTTTGTAGGAGACTATTTGATTATTGCAGAAAAACATAGTGTTTGACTAGCGTTTTTTTTAAAAAAGTTGTTATCTGGGAACACAGTATTGAAAAGCAGCTTTGTGAATGCGTGAAAACACAAACTGTTATATGAGAAAGCAGTTTCTTTTCTTTTCTTTTTTTAAAAAAATAAATAAATAAATCAAAACACAGCTTTCCGAGTGCATAATTTTTTTGAAAATGTCATTTGTGTATATGTGAGTGTGTAATGTCAGTATGTCACACACACATAGTAATGGCGAAAAGGAGGTTATTGTTTGTGAATTATGTGGATTTTGGTATTATGTTGTGTTGAAGCGTTTTTTTGTTTGTTTGTTAAAACGACGTTTTTATGATTTTTAAAGGTTTTTATAACATATGTGTGTATATGTATTGTTACATACACGATAGTGGTGAAATGAGGTTTATGTTTGTGAATTACATTATGTGGTTCATGAGCTAATTTACCCTAGGTCATTTGTTTAGTTGTTGTTTCTTTGTATTTTTGAAACTTAATACTAAAGTTTCTTACTGTGTGTGTATGGTCACACACATGATAATGCCAAAAAAAAACAGGTTTTTGTTTATGATCAAGTGGTTCCTGATTGTGTTATGTATTTGATTGGAAAACCTTTGGTCTTTGTTAAAATAATGTCTGTTTGTAATTTGTTGAGCTTATATTTGATCTATACTTTGATAGGGTAATTATAAATTTCGGTATGTATCAAGTCATATGCTTGTAATTGGCCTTGCTTTTGTATCTGCATCATTGGAAGGATTAGTACTTGTTGGTGCTGCATGTGGGATTAGACGTTTATTCTTAGTATACTTGAGTATGAGTCTCTTGTGAGCCTATTAAGAAAGAAAGTGGTCCCACGTGGAACGGTAAATAGGTCTTGAAGATTGACGTATTTGATCAATAATGATTAAAAAAAGCTCTTGTATCTTGATTTTTACTCTTGTCCTTGATATTTTATTTGTTGACTTCGATATTTTTATTTTGCAGGAAAAACTCTATCAATGGATTTCTAAGCAAGATGCAGAAGGGTTGAGAGTGACCTCGGAAGACATACTAGCCTATATCGAGGTTACTATTTTATACATACAACTTATTGTGTTATTAATCATGTTTTCACTTCTTCATGTGTAATGGTGCTTGATGCTACATAACTCCTCCATAGACCCTGCAGATGCATGTTCATATTACATTACTAATCTGGCGCCTAATTCTATATTGTCAATGCAAAACATCACATCTGAGTTTAGTTTCGAAATACTTAGGGTGGTTGCTAGCTTTTTGAGTATATAGATTATATATTGGACCCTTAGAATCTTTTTTTATGCTTCTAGATTTTTTAAGTTCTCAGGCACAATTTAACAATGTTCAACTCCATTTGTTTGATTCTTGCTTGTTTGTAAAATAATGTAACTTGCCGCATATGAGAATGAAGTTATAACTCCTTAAGCACATATAGTGATTTAAGTGTGGAAATGGTTCATATGCATGGTGTTTGACTCTATACATACATATATCACAATTAGCTGTAAGCTTAATCCAAATTTTAAAGTATCTACTAATACGGAGTTTAACTTTATCCTGTATGTAGCTGTATAACAATTCAATTAAACATTTAATTGTGTTTTCACGAATCTTAAACTATCTAAACATAAAGTGTTAATTAAGGAGTTGATTGTTTTGGCTGGCCTTTTGCTTTGCCTCTTTTTGCCGTTTTGGCTTTTGACTTTGTTCTGAACTTCTTGTATTTTGCATCAATATTTCATAGGTTGACTGTTGCCATTGTGAAAATCTTTAATCTTGTCTCTTGGTCCTCTAAGCAACAGCATATTGTCTCTTGGGTCTAGTACTGAGGCTAAATTTAGAGCTAGTGCCGATGTTGTTGTTGAGTCAGCATGGCGACACAATCTTCCTCTCAACTTGCGTTGTCACCTTTTCTGTGCCACTGTCATGTCATCTGTGTTAGCATATAATTCTGTACAACAATAAAGATTTACACATGTGGATTTACACTTTGTGAGGCAGCATGTTGCTATTGGACATATGCATGTAATAGCAACAGTTTCCCCTCAGAAAGTGTAACCTATTTCTATATGTTTAGTTTTTTGTGTTGTACATGCCAAATGGCAGTGACGTTATAATACAATTATTGCCTTTCTAAAAAAAAATGGCAGTGACATTATAACGACAGTTGTGTAAGAAAGGAGGCAAGGCAACGTAAGAGGAATGCATAGCCACACTGACGACAACAGCAACTTCGGCTAAGTCCCTTTATTTAGCTTCAACGCTAGACCGAGAGACGGCATGCTTTTTCTTGCACGAGATTATAGATGCTCCCAATATACACTAGTAGGACAATCGCACATAGCTGTGATGACAAATAGTTTTCGGGTACTAAGGTTTTAACAGTTATGATGAAATGTGAGACACAAAAAGTAAAGGGATTAAAAAGGTTTCAAATGTTTAATCCAATGATTCTGTCATTCTGAAATCTGAATGATTAATGGAGCATTCTTCATGTTGCATGGGTAGTACATTGATATGATTACATGTGAGCTTTCGGCCTGTTTGACTAGATATTTTTAGTTTTCAACTTTTCATTCAAAATAAACACAACCCACATCGACCGTTGTTAAGTATATAGGTCAAAATTGTCATGTTTCCTGCATATTGACAAGTGATGCCCATGACCACCCAAGCTTCAATCGACTTATATCTGTATGCACGTTCAATATAATTGTGCAGGCTGAGCTAGATTCTTCTGTGGATGATCCACCAATACCTCCAAGAAATTCTTCACAACAGAACCAGCAGCATACCCAAATCACAAACCCGTTCATAAATTCTAGCTCATCTAGTATGCCACAAGGATTCCGGTCTGACCAGAGTGATCAGTCATCCAAAAACTACATATTCTCCAATGCTTTATCAAGCCCAGTTCGTCGCAGCCTTCAAAACTATCATATATCACAGGAAGGTTATGGTGTCAAGAACAACGATCATCAGGATTCTTCAATGGACATGCATGCAGATAGCACAGGTCATGATTCTACTCATTAACAACTTGTCACTTCCATCTGCATGCATAACTCAGAAGTACAAATGAGTGCTTATTTTCCGCAAGTTAAATTATTGGCGAAGGTTTGAGATTGAATATGGTGAAAAAGTGAAGTGTTTTTGGGGATTGAAAGTGTGGATCTTTTCGTGTTATTTGTAAAGTGGGGGTTTTTTTTAATAGTTTTTTGTTACATGTATGCAACTTTGAGATATATTTGGATTGCTGATTGTTGATTTACAAATCAAAGTTGAAATTGGAAAAAAAAAAAAAAGGATATTACATCCTTTGGTATCCTGACATTTGTCTATGCATGTAATTTGGGTTGTTTTGATTGAAGCTTGACTTGGTAACTGGACGATCACGGTAGTATGTGAGTGTCGTATGGTAGAGATCTTAGAGGGAGAGCAAGTTGGGAGAGAATCGGTCAAAACAAGTATGGGTCAAAACGGGTTGAAGTGGGTTGAGTTATTCTGCATAGGGGTATCACCGTATCAGTATGTAAAACATGTTACTGCTGTTTAGAAATGAACAAATCATTTTTAAGCGGCATTTCTTATTTGTTTTGCTACGGATGTGCAGAAGGGTGTAAACAGTATTTTCACTTCCAAAAAAAAAGTGAATCAGAACGTTGCAAGTGCATTTAACAACGTCGTACCCATTTGATCTAAATGATATGTTTTATCCTAACTTTTTGTTTATATTGCACGTATATGATACGTTGACAACGATTATGTATGTCAATCTGGAACTAGCTGGAACTAGGTAAACGGGTCAAAATTAACAACCTGAGTAACTTATATGTAATGATTGTTATGATGCTTCTTTACAGTTTTCAGAATATTAAACTTGTTATGAAGCCTTTTCTGAACTTTAGAACAAGGCCACCTTCCTGTCTCTTTCTTTCTTTATTTGTGCTTACCTTTTTTAGTTGACAATGCCATTATAACCTCCATGAAACCACCATCATTATCTAATTTTAAAACCTATGTCAAAGGTCTACTTTAGGCATTACTAAAGATAGATTTATAAAAAGCATCAAAAGACTATGAAAGAGGTTATTCTTTTAGGACCATTCAAATAATTCCTTCCAACATGGTCTTTTTGCCCTTTTGCATTGTTAAGGCATCTCTCTATCTTGTGAACTATCTCAAGTAAAAGAGGTTAGGGTACTAAACATTGTGTTAAACAATCTCTGATTATGTTCTTTGTCGCAGAACGATGGATTTAAAGTGTTCTTTAGCTAAACTTGAAAAAACAAGTATTAACGCAAAAAACTTTACTTTGTAACAACGGTTAATGATTGACATAATACAAATGCTAACGTGATTATGTGCCATCACTTAAGATACCATGTCATCACCAACTCAGCTTCAACTAATTCGTCAAACATTTATTTGAAAAACATAAACTACAACTTTTAATTTATAATATCGGCTTTAGTTCTAGCTAATTTCGCTGTCCTATCTATGTCTTCCACACACATTTTTGCATTTTGCTAGTTCAAAAAATCACATTGAAACATTTGTTATATTTTAAGCACAATGACTCTATATAATAAAAAAAGAAGAAGCAAAAGTAAGCGTATAAACTATAAAAACTATCTTTTGTTTCTTTACAACTTATAAGCTACTCTATAAAAAAAGTCATATAATTAAGTTGGTAGGTCATTAGAGCATTGAATCAATGGTCCTCTCTCCCCTACCAACATAAAGAAGGTCAAATCTCATATCTTTGATTTGATTCCATCATAAATAAATATAAACAACTACCAACAAATAGCAAAATAACTTTTTTCAAAGTTTCATGTTACCTGAACTAAAAAGTATCATTAAAATGAAACGAACTCTCATAAAATGTTTCAATATTCATATTTTGATGTGTTATCATGTTAAAAAAATTGACATGTATTAATTATTCTGGTTTGACACACATCAAAATGTACGTATTGAAACATTTTATGAAAGTTTGCTGCACATACACTAAAACAAGACTTTAAAAGGGTATTTGTTTAAGCTTATATAGCAGGCTTATGACTTATATGATTTTCGACTTATGTTTTATAAGCTCACTTTTTGTTGCTTATTTTGAAAATTTTCAGCTTAAATAAGTTTATTATGACGTGATAAGGTTATATAAGCTGAAAAGACTGAAAGTATGCCATCAAAAGTAAGCTTATGAAATATAAACCGAAAATTAAATAAGTGATAAACCCGTTATAAAAGCTTAAACAAACACTTCTTAAAAAAGTTTGTTGCTATTTTGTGACGTAAACCTAAATTAAAAACATTTCATTTCATTTCAATTCTTTTCCATCATATTCTTCTTTATCTTAAAAAACATTTATTCCATTAATCTCATCACTTCTTCACAAACACACACAAAACACCACTCTAAAAAAACACACACAAAACACACACACAGAAAGTATTTTTATTTTCCGGAAACACACACACACAATTATATCATCAGCTCCGTCGAGGTGACGTGGCACATGTAAGCTCCTCAGATCCCTTCATTTTACGCTTTCGTTATAATGTCTTTTTAGATCGTCTTTTCTTTTTATTAATTCGATTTGCTTATTTTTTTTTAAATGGGTATTTGGGATTGCTTATTTTTTTTTTCTTTTATGCTTATAAATAAGATCTTTTATTTAGGCTTATATAGCTGGCTTATGGCTTATTTGGTTTTGGCCTTTTGTTTCATAACCTCACTTTTTGTAGCTTATTTTCAAACTTTTTGGCTTATTTATTATGACATCATAATAAATATATATACCCTGAAAAAAGTTTCAAAATAAGCCACAAAAACTGACCTTATGAAACATAAGCCCAAAACTAAATAAGTCATAAGCCGGCTATATAAGCCAAAACAAACACCCCCTAAATGGTGATTATCAATTGTTTGTTAGTATTTTTATGTATTTGTTGGTGATTATAAATAAGACCTTATATGTAAGGTGTTTAGGGGGTGTTTGTTTAAGCTTATATGTGGGCTTATGAGCTTATTTGATTTCGGTCTGTATTTCATAAGCTCCAATTTTCTGGCTTTTTGAGGATTAATGGCTAATATAAATAAGCCTATAACTCGTAAAATAAGCCAGAAAACTAGGGCTTATGAAATATAAGCCGAAATCAAATAGGCTCATAAGCCCACATATAAGCTTTAAACAAACACCCCCTTAGAAATAAGCAGTTCAGGAAATATTGTTTGGTTTTGCTTATTTTTTAAATGATATTGCAATAATGCTCGGAAAAATGTTAACTTGTTAAAAAAACCTGAAATCAAATCCATTTGGAAAAGGTTTTTATGTTAGGTTTGGTAATTTTAATTAATAAGCACTTTAAGAATAAGCAGCTCCCTACAAGCTTATTAGATTCTATCTATGTTACCTAAAAATAAGAAGATAAGCAGAAAAAATAAGCATAGTTGATTTATCTGTTTTATTCGTATGTTTATATAAGGCGCTTAGAAATGAGTGCTTATGTTGATTGTGGAGGAAATATTCAAATCAAATCCATTTATAAAAGGTTTTAAGCTAAATCCGATTACATATAAGCACGTTGAAAGAAGCAATTTGGATGACACAAAAGCAGAAAAACTAGCAATTCCAGATGCCCGCCTAGTTTTTTTTAATAAGATTTAATATTTTTATGTGTGTAAGAAAATGACTTCTTTACTTGGAATAATATCGGTGATATGCTGGACACATAATGTGAACCAGATTAAATGATGTACCGGTTTGTGGATCAAATCGATTTGGTTATGATTTTGATAAGTAACATGGAAGGAATTTGGTCCTATGGCGGCTTTTGTCTTCTTTTTCATAAAAACAACAACTTTATTCATGTATCGTATTGATTCCGTTCACATTAGATGATTACGACGGCTAATTCTATCTTATCTTGTTCTGTGCTTGACTTTTCTTCTTTAGAAAGGTTTATTTTGTCATGTCTTGTAGTTCCTAAAGAATTAAATAATCATATTATAATAGGGTGTTTAGATACGTGTTGCGAGAGTGATTATGTGACTTGAATAGTCCAGATTAGTGCGTGAAATAATGTTTGGAAGAGTTTTCGGTGCTTGAAATGGTTATAGTCGCTTTTGAGGGGCTTGAGTGTTTGACAAATTCTCATATATCAAGGAAGTACTCGTAAAAGATAGATTAAGGGTATATAAGTAATTTGAGGATACCCCTTAATATCAGTTTTGTTGCATCTGATTATTTGACCCATCAAATATCTATTCATCAGAAGCATAATTAGCATCTCTGACGTTAGAAACAAAGTATAGGGGACTTAAGGTATTGACTTCTAAAACGCACAACAAAACACGCGTAAGAATCCTAGTAATACACTAATACCTGTGGATGTAGTAAAATTGTTGTACCAAACAAACGACATCTTTTTGTCGTTTCTAGTATTGTGATTAGTAATCCTAACCAACTCTACAATGATACTATGACTTAAGAGATTTATTTCATGGGTTATATTTGTAATTCACTAACTTACGTGATCCCCAATTTCGTCATTGGTCTTTAAAAATCGATAATTTATTTCTAATTTGGTCATCGGACTTTGAATATCATTGCTTGAACCAATTTTTGCTTCTCAAAATTGAGTACTTGGAGTAGCGACAACCAAAAAATGGGACATTTTAACGAAGTTAAATGAGGTTTATAACCATTTACTAAATGTGGATTTTAATAGAAGTTTATAGTAATGATTTTTGACGTATGGGGACCAAATTAGAAATGAAGTGAAATGCGTGTTGCTATTTATAGTTTTTCGGCCTACTTTTGCTTGTCATAATGCGTTGCCTTCTTATTTCTTGGCCAACTGCAGGTATTTTTAGCGTGGTTGTATTTATAGAATTTCCGAATAAAGAAAAGACTAATGGTGGGCCCAAATGAGAAGAACTGATGTTATTAGCAGTCGAAGGAGGAAGGTTTTTCTCTTCCTCAGCTTCAGGGTATAGCAACGGTCTGAACCTTCTTCTCTTGGGTCATAAAAAAGAAGAGAAGCCCATGAGAGTTACCCCGTGGAATCAGTACCATCTGGTGGACCACCAAGAATCCGACCCTAACATCCAACTGGCTGCCAACAAGAACCGCTGTGCCTGCGGGTGTGCTTCTTTCACCTGCTTTGGTCGTTCAGCCACAGGACTTGATAGCCCATCTGTGGGACCCACGGCCCAAAAACAACAAGATGTTGTTAGAAGCTCTTCTGATATAAACAAAGAAGAAAGTTCGCGTATTTCAGATTTCGTGGATGATGATGGTAATGCTAATGGTATAAACGTAAATTCTCTTAGAAGCAGCTTAAAGAAACGAGCCGCAGCTGTTCCAGCTCCGGTTGTTGTTGATAACGGTGATGACGATGAGCCTGTGTACCAGAGTGCTAGAAGGAGTGTGCATTGGACAGACGTTAGAGGGGGAGAACTCTGTGAAATTCGCGAATTTGAGCCCAGGTATGGTTTTAGCCTTTAAATTCAGAAAATTTGTGTTTGTTCCGAAAAACTACCAATGGTGATTATAAGAAAATTTTAAGGTATATAAGAAACTTTTCAAATCGGTTTTAGATAATTTGTTTCATACGAGCTACAAAGAAACTGATTTTTACTTATTACCCATTCTTTTTAGCCTAGTACGAGAGACTTTTACTTCCATCTCAGAGAAAATTACTGAAATTATCCAACCATTTTTAAATACTTCCATCTCAGATCATGTTTTTATGTCAATATTGAACCTTCACCACTTGGGCGCGGAAACACCTTATGTACACCTTCATGTCGTCAGGCCGAAGGTGCCAAAGGCCCTTGGGTCTCGAGTTTATTGTTACAACAAATCTGAAAGTATATTGCGATGAGTAACATTGCCACCTACTGATTGAGCCCCAGATAACAAAGATTTGAAGCACAGTTTCTTAATTGTATTATTTAGAAAGCTTCGGCCTTTCTTGCTCAAGATCACATACTTAAGTCTGACTTGCAAGATAAGAAAAATAAAATAAAAATAGAAACACGATACAATTTGCATATTTTATTGACACTTGCTCTTCAAATCTTTATATTGATATTGTTTTCTAAGTCACATTTCCATGCGTCATTGCAGTGAACACAGTGATACAGATGACGAATTTGAAAACAGTACTGGGAAAACATGTTCATGCAGGATAATGTAGCTTGAAGTTCTAGCTTTGGTTCATGGTTTCTCTTTTAGCAAACCGAAAAGATTGGCACACTTGGAGGAGTAAGTATTGAAAAGGGAAAACAGTTTTTGTATCATATCATCATGTTGACATGGTACAATCGTAATACAGTTATATCAGTTTGTTGTAAATGACACATTTACGCCCCCGCCTTTTATGTGTGTGATACACTGAACCATCTTTTGTCATTTACAACAAATTTGATTTCTTTGTTGTACCAAGTCAACGTTATGAAATGGTACTAACGAGTGAGAGTTCTTTGCATTTTGCTTCGCTGCTACTGATAACATCTGTTCATATTCCAGTTTTGTTTTTTCTTTTTTTTCCGGTTATGTTATTCTTGATTTGTTTCGTCGTAATTAACGAGGTTTTATTATCCTTTTTATTTAATTTTGTGATCATTTGTTAATTTAGAAGTTTGCGGTTTACATTTGCTAGTATTGCTGTAGAACCTGAACTCCATGTTTTGTTAACATGGTGTCTACTGTGTATCGTTTAAACGTAGCTTTAGATGTTTGATGTTTTTCTTGACTTGTTGACTCCGTTATGTTCCATTAGGTAAAAATCGTCTCATTTATGGTTTTCAATCCATAGTTAAGCCAAATCTTCGGTTTCACTGTTGCATCTTATGGGTTTAAATTAGTAAACAAGGGTAGAAATTATCGAGTATAATGGCATAATACGAGGTGATATGCTCACCAATTATTTAGTTGGTATGCTAATAATCACTTGTTTTTTTTGTCTTGCTACTACAACGGTATGGTTTTTATGACAACTTTAGCGCGGCAAATTATTACGTATCGTCAAGAATACAACTTCAGCACACCCAATCCTGCCGCGGCGGAATATGAGGAGGTAGAATGTAGACAGATAAAACCCTTATCGCAGGATAAATCCAAAAGTAGAGAGAATGTCCTACGAGTAAAAGTGAGGCTACGAACTCACCATAAGTGTAGTAGTAAGCAAGGTGCAAATAAAGTGACGAATGTGCCAAAAATGTCTTACGAGCAACCTAAAAATATACGTTGCGCCGTAGGTTCTAAATTAAAATTGTAAATATATAAACATGTTTTATATAGTTATTACATTAGTTATGCTTGGGTACTTAACGTTTGTAAAGTAAAACAAGTGTTTAAATTTAGTTTCGACAATTTAAAAATAGTTACGAGTACTAAATTACAATTTATTCGGTATTTTAGTTTTTACGTCATTTTTATTAGTCCACGTGTCCGAATTTGTCATCCCGGGATCAGTTGGTATATGAAAGAGTTAACGAGTCCATTTTTTTGATTGTGGGTCCTACCACACATGTTTTTAAGCAAAAGGGATCGAGTAACACTAAACGTCGCGTATAGAGTTTTTATTTATTTTAGTTTTCCCGTCTTAATTTGCACGCTATTTCTAAACCGTAAAGGGTTATGATTCGGTTCTTATGGCGTCAGAAAGGTTTTGAATGAACGTTACAGATTTGTGGGTCCCACGGTCTCAAAAGTTACCTAACTAAAGTGAAATTACTAATTTATCCTTAGATATACATGCTGATTTTCAATCACCAGCTCACTGTCTCACGGTTTTGGTCATAAGTTGAGTTCTACAACTCCGTTTTATGTCCGGTTTTTGGCTACGTTTAAGTTATGATGTTAGATACAACTTTTCTTTTTTGACCAACAAGTAGTTATATGCAAATTTTATGAGTTTTACCCGTTTGAAAACTGTTACTTAGATTTTGACACTTCTGGCGAAACATTTTTTTTTGAATCAATAGATATCGTTATTAGGCGAAATACCCATTGAAACGACCACAAGATATAGACCCAACTCCCTATATTTTAGCTAAGGCCCACTAATTTTTGTCCGTTTGTCCGTTTATACCCCTGGTCAAAAATTATTTTGCAAAACTAGTCCTTTTCGATGTTTCTTGTGATTCAGTCCGATTTACCGAGTATAATAAGCATACAAAACATATCAAATATATGAAATAAAAATATTTACATAAATGAAACAAAGATTTAAAGGGTTCAATACTTTGTAAAGAAATTAGCAAGAAACAAAGAACAAGAGCACTAAACCTAATCTTCAACAAAACCCTTGCTTCTAAAATAACCCTTATAAACCCTTGCTAATCTTGATCTATCCTTTGTAAAAACCTTATAATATCATTCCTAACACCTTGAATATCTTCCAAGAAAAACCCTAGATTGATGATGAGATTATGGTGTTGTTTATGGTGATTTATGGTATAAATGAAACTAGGAATCAACAAGGAACTTAAGCCTTTAACTTGTGATGGATTGCAAGATGAAAATCAATATTTGGTGTTAAAAAGGTGTGTTTGGGTCGTTGCTATGCAAAAAAGAAAGGAAAGAATGAGAGTGTTTTCATGTTAGATTGACTAGTTGTGTAGAAATATCTAGATATTGTTATAAGTAAAAGAATTACTAAGTTAAGTTTACATGTGTTGTAATCTGTGACCGATCAATCTAATTTGGACAACCACAAAGACTACTGGTGTAATTAAATACGTTTTAGAACCAAACAAGCAATTTCGTGTAAACCACAAGGACCAAATGTAATTATTGGTAAAGTACTGGTCATAGCATTATAGCTACAGTACTTTACCACAAATAAATAAAATAGTCCCTAAGGTTAAACTACATTTGCAAATTTGGTCTTTCGGAGACTAACGATGTAATATAACTGAATTTTTAAAGACCGATACATAAATACATATATACATTTATCAAAAATATAACATATCCACAACACTCCCGCAACAACGTGCGAGCTAACCCATTCGTTAACTCAAAAACTTAAGTTGATGACCTTTTTATGCCAATTTGCCCTTTTGAATGAGAAAAAAAGTGATGATACATACCATGGTTGTCAGGATCCCGATCCTGATCTTAGGATCTTACGATTTTACGATACTGCAAAGCAAAACGATCCGGATCCTACATGGGATCTTTGCAGTTTAAGATCTTATAGGATCCCGATCTTGTGTACGATCTTACGATCTAATCCGATCCGATCTTCTTTTCTCGGATTCAAACTAAAAACTACAAATTTATGGGTTGTTTGTTTGTAGAATTCAAAAACAACATGTTAATCTTTTAAACATTTTATAATCATAATTTAGAATGACGTTTATATGAAACATTCATGGTATTTTATGGTTATAATGTATTTGAATTTGTAGATTTGTATAAAATTACATAAAGTATTAAGAAATAACATTAGAGTAAGATCTTAAGATCCCGATCCGATCTTACGATCACGATCTTACAAAGACGAAAACGATCCTTGGTAGGATCCCGATCTTGACAAACTTGATACATACTACTACTAGTCTAGTGATATGTTGGTTAAAGACTTGTCCACCTTCCATCCACATACCAACAGCCAATTCTTCCTTCTTCATCATCAAAACCAGACACGCTAACAAACACACACTTTAAAAAACACAAACCTTAAACTAAAACAATATAAAATGTCAATAGCTTCACTCCAATACATCAAACTCACAAACACTCGTACTCCATCACTAACAGTCCGATGTTCTCAAGCTGATGGTCAGCTGAGAAGACCATCAGTTGCCACTCCGGTAGTAATCCCTTCGCCGGATACGACGGTGGTGGTTGGGGAGAAGAGTGGGGTGACAGTGACGATGGAGTACCAGAGACAGAGGGCCAAAGAGATGCAACAGTTTTTTAAGAAGAAGAAGAGTGAGGAGACTAGTCAGGGTCCCTTTTTCGGCTTTCTTCCTAACAATGAAATCTCTAATGGAAGGTTAACTTTGCTCATTTTGTTTTCTTATTGACTTATTTTTGTAAATCCCACGTCGGCAGAGGCTTAGAGAGATGCTGGGTATATAAGAATAACATCCGCATTATCAGACACAACGCGTTTTGTGGTCTACTGCGAGTAGAGTTCTCAGGAACTACGCAGTTAAGCGTGCTCGTGTGAGAGTAGCACTGGTATGGGTGACCTACCAACAAGTCTCACACGAGGCCACAAAAACAAAGCTGTGAGCCATCAGTGCAAAGCGCTGACAATATTGTGTAAGTGGTAGATAGTTTAGTTGCCTATTTAGTCAAACTAGGGGTGTTCACGGGCCGGTTTGGTTCGATTAGTTTTATCCGTAGCTGGCAGGTAGTTAATTTTACTGTCGGAAACCAAGCTGTACTAAGGCGGGCAACAGAACATGCAGGGTACCATTTTAGACATTTAAGCAAATCGAACATGATGGACGATAACATGATCTAGAACTAGAACATAAAATGCATTGTGGACATTGAAAACATTAAGTCATGGTAAAGTTGTTCCGTCTACGTTAAAAAGAATCATATATAACTAATTAACTAAGCCAGGTTATGATCACATTAATCGCATGTCGTCCATATACATAGACGTTAGTAAATGTTCACATCAGGTAAGCAAAAAGCAGTTATACTGTAGAAGTAGTGCAAATTATACACACTTCGGTCCGGGTAAGTGCGGATATTTGAAACTAAAAACCCAAACATAAACAGTTTTTCCGGTCTCGGGTTTTTCGGTTTCGGTTTTTTGCAGTTTCGGATTGAGCGGGTCCACTTGGTTTGTCGGTTTCTCGGATTTTTTACCCACCCCTAAGTAAAACTAATGTAGTTTGGTGTAAGCCCATTAGTGTTAGGATAGTAGCTTAGTTCTGAAACTAGTTCTTGAGTATACATTTATAGATAGATTTGTAATCAAATTATTGTTCATACTTCATACATTACAATACACATAACCAAATAATCATGGCCTAGTGGTATTAATGTGTGTTAGTTTTCCGTTCCAAAAATGTAATACAACACACATAATGTTCCACATTATTAATCAGTTTATTAACAAGTTTGACCAAATTGGGTTATTTTGGCTCTCAATAGTTAGGAATTTAGAGTATCAATCGTAAGTTATGAGGCTGTTAGATTGCTTAACTAGATATACATGACCGAAATAAGGACATAGTTGGTTATTCCAAAATGCTTATACAAAAACTCAATAAGCAGTTTTGATAAGCAATCCCAAACACCTCCATTTTACCAAACTACAAAACGGAAGTCAAGGTAATCACATCGGGTTTTTTTTCTAAATTGGGTTGGGAAGAATATGAGAAACACAAACCGAATCAAAGCATACAACCAAATATCAAAAAACCATAGTCGTTGAAGAAGTCTGCCGTTTTAACCCCACACCAGTTTATAGTTCAGAATCAGACTCCATACCCAACATTGAATCTCTATAGGCAACATTTTCCTTGCATTTGCAATGTTCTTTGTGTGACTTGAAGTTGTAAGCTTTTCGAAGAGTAAATGTTTTATTGTGGTGGCTCATTTCGCCCTCATTGCAACATAAAGTCCCTAACTTGTGTGCGCTCATTACCCTTTACAGTCCACCCCGTGTTTCTTTAAATATGTACTATCTTTTACAGCATCAAGTAAATGAGACCTCTCACTTGCATATACTTTGTAAGATGGATTAGTTGATTGTTTTGATTTTTATTTTAACATTTTTGTTGGATTGTTTGGTTGATCAGATGGGCAATGTTTGGATTTGCTGTTGGGATGCTAACAGAGTATGCAACTGGGTCAGACTTTGTTGACCAAGTAAAGATCCTCCTCTCCAATTTCGGCATTGTAGATTTGGAATGATTCACTCCTCTACCCCTTGATTTATGTCATCGTAAATTCTCTACATACAACTTTCATCCGAAAATTACTGTTATAGTAAGAATTTTATTCTTGTAACTCCTTAGGTTATATAAATTATAAAGAAATTCATTCGGTTTTGTATCTTTGTTTGTCTCTCGCACATTCTGCGTGCCATTCATCTAGCATGATCATAGCAAATGATTAGCATTGGTAGCGACCTAGAACCATTACTTGACACATTCACACATATGAGCCTGCATAAGCATATAAAATCCGCATATCCCATACCTTTGACCACAAATTGTGTTTTCTTTTCTTTTACCAAGCCTTTCTATAACGTTTTCTGACAAAAATAAATAAATAAATCCTTGTTTGAAGTTTAATTCTTGCATAATACGATTTTGTCCCATTCTTCTTGTTCGACAGTAACTAGCAAACGAAATAAGTCATCAAACTTCCAAAATACCAATTTTTGAAACGACTTAAAAAACCATTATCATTGCGGCTAAACGAGAACCAACACTAGATTCCCTTAGAATAAACGATTCTGAACTGAAAAACATCACATCAAAACGATCTTTCGACACGTGGTACTAATTGGTCTTGGACATATACAAGAATGTAATCTAATGGCCGGCTGAGGCCTGCAACTTTGTCAACTTTTATTTTAAGTCTTTAACCATTTGAAATCAAACCAAAAAGCCTGCATTTGTTTCATCAAACAATGATCCAAATATTTTGTTTTCTATAACTCATTTTTCTTGTCAATGTCACCTTCAATCCACCACCAAACAGCCTGTCAAACATCACTAGCATAGTTTTTACCTATATGGGGTGTGCACCAACAAAGCCCTTGATGGATTCATCTCACCACCAAGGTCTTTACAAACTAAAAATGGAAAATGGGTATGTGAAAGGATCAAGAAAGTCAACTTCTAGTGGTCGGAATTTGAGTGGTTCTTCTGGTAGTAGTGGTGGTAGTAGTAGGAAGGAGAAGGTGATGAGTGGGAGTAATGGGAGTGGTGGTGGTGGTGGTGGTACTAGTAGTAGTGGTGGTGGTCGAGGTGGTAGTGATGGTGGTGGAGTGATGCGAAGGAGTAGTGTCTCGGCTAAGGTTGATGATGTTGATGAGTTGGTTGATGGGTGGCCGAAATGGTTGACAGATAATGTACCAAAAGATGCTCTTGTTGGTTTGGTTCCGAAGAGTGCTGATGCTTATGATAAGCTCGATAAGGTCATTACTGGCTTTTTGCTTAAAATTTCTAATAACGAACGTTTGATATTACATCATTTTGACCTTTTAAAGTGTTTTATGTGTTATAGGTCGGGTCAGGGACATATAGCAACGTGTACAA
The DNA here is from genome assembly GCA_022545495.1 of Chrysanthemum lavandulifolium. Taxonomy (NCBI): domain Eukaryota; kingdom Viridiplantae; phylum Streptophyta; class Magnoliopsida; order Asterales; family Asteraceae; genus Chrysanthemum; species Chrysanthemum lavandulifolium. The sequence goes on along the minus strand of CM040242.1, from coordinate 16,649,339 downwards.
GGCACGAGACCGCAAAACCAAAAAAATTGTAGCTCTAAAGAAAGTTCGTTTCGACACTTCTGAACCTGAAAGCATAAAGTTTATGGCGCGAGAGATCATGATGTTACGAAAGCTAGATCATCCAAATATTGTGAAGCTTTTAGGTTTGGCAACGTCACGAATGCAATATAGTTTATATCTAGTTTTTGACTATATGCAAACTGATTTATCAAGGATCATTTCTCGACCTGATGAAAGGCTTACCGAGCCACAGGTTCGATCATCCATAGTTATTTTACTTCTGCAGACGGTTATATTTTCTGAAACTAATTTCCTTTTTTACCATTGTGTTATGCATATTGAGTTCAGGTGAAATTTTACATGCGTCAATTACTTTCGGGGCTTGAACATTGTCACGAAAGAGGGATTTTGCATCGAGATATCAAGGGATCAAATTTATTGATCGATAGAGATGGGAATCTTCAAATAGCTGATTTCGGGCTTGCAAACCATTATGATTCTAAAAAACCCGTCTCTCTCACAAACCGTGTTGTGACACTTTGGTACCGATCCCCCGAGCTGCTATTAGGGGCGACCCATTATGGGCCTGGTATCGATCTTTGGAGCGCTGGCTGTCTCTTGGCGGAAATGTTTGCTGGAAGGCCGATTATGCCAGGAAGGACCGAGGTCGAACTAAAAAATCAATAATAATGGGATCTTTTACAAAAAATTTAACTTCTTTTTTGTTCATCTTATTTTAGTCATGCCGCGTTTGAGTATGACTAGAACTTGACTCAAACGATACACGGTCATATTTTAATGACTCGTGGGTTGAGTATAATGACTAAAACGAGATAAAAGAAAGAGTACATTGGTTCTTTTACGTAAAAATCCTTAAATTAAGTGGCTAACATGTGAATAACCATAATCAGAAAAAACTTTTAGTGGTCGATTATACTTGATATAACGAAAGTTTATTTGGATTCAGGTTGAGCAACTACACAAGATTTTCAAGCTTTGTGGATCGCCATCGGACAACTATTGGAAGTCACTAAAGTTGTCGACGACATTTAGACCACCACATTCATACAAGCCAAATCTCCGTGAAGCTTTTAGAGACTATCCGAGATCAGCATTGGGACTTTTAATGGTTCTTCTTGCTTTAGATCCCTCTTATCGTGGTTCAGCTGGTTCTGCTCTCAAACACGAGGTAAGTTCACTTATTTGTTGTAGTGTTATTGGCCTTGAAATTGATATGTCTGAAACTAAAAACGAACTATACACTTGTTGTAGTTCTTCCACACAAGCCCGTGGGCGTGTGATCTTAGTGGTTTACCAGTGATTCAAGTAGACGACGATGATTTGGCTCAAGCAAACGAGCTTAGAAAGTAAGTTCTTCGTATCATGGACATATTTGGCTCAGAAAACATATTTTTTTTCTTTTTCTTACTCATTTTCCGTTGTAGATCTAGAAAGCACAGGACACGAAAGTCTAGAACTGTAAGAGAACAACGAAGAAAGGATCAAACAGCCGAAGAACCAAATGTAGATTTGGTTTTATTGAAATTAAAAGAGGTACATTATTGTGACAGTTGGCATGATGATCGGGTTGGGTAATAGGTTAAAATGAGTTCGGGTTAAATCTTGTCATTCATAAGTCGTGCCGTCACCCAAAATCAAACTGTACTTTTGTAATAACACCTACGCTGGTGTCTTGTGTTTTGCAGGGAGCCGAAAAGGAAAAGAAACCAGAGGTCATTAGGACAAGTGACGAGCACGTGATGATAAAAGTGAGCCCGCCTTCGCTTAGTGTAGAGCCAAGCCCAACGGAACAAATCTTGGCTCCTTTACCTTCACCCGAGAACTCATACCAACGGTACCAAAGACAAATGAGTGAATCACATCCAAATGCTAGAATGAACATCAAGAACCGGCCTCCATTGCCAGGTGCAAAAAGAATATCAAGCAAATATGGAGGTATGATCGACGAGCATGTCCCCCGTGTTTCGAGATCCTCCTCTACAAGGGAGTTCCGGAAGATGGATCAGAAGTTCGACCTGCTCGACGTTTAGATTGAAATACAACACCAAGATGACTGTATATCAGTATCTTTGGTTTATTTTTTTGTGATTTTAATTCGTTATTTCTATTTTCAATATATGATTACTTCCATAAATATAACTAAATTAAGCTTAATTTAATAACATACCGAGAAAACATATGAGCCATTTGTACATGTTTTTTGTCACAGCAAATAAACTATTCTAGATCCGCATACACGGAAAACAAAAGATACGAGCTTTAAACCGATCATAAAACTGTAAACGCTCGAAGGATCAAAAGAGCCTAACAGAACCAAGAACGAACGGGTCCATACAGGTTCAGTTTCAAACCAGCCAGACCGTCATAAATAAACATCACAATTCATCATGCTCAAGTTTCACAAGTCTTGAATAGTTAATTTACAGAAAAGAATGAAGCTAGTACCACAACATCACAACCTTACACAAATGCATCATCGAAACAACCAATACTCAAAATGACAATTTTGCCCCTCTCGAACATTTACATCATCCACACACCCTCACGACTTCCAACTAACTAAAATGATCCAATAAATAAAAAAAGACTAATCTTCATCGTTCCCTCTGCTTCGTATGTCTGATTCAATTCCGTCAATGTTGTGACGTTGAGATATCTTTAATAAATCTCCTCCAATATCCATATCGTCTTCTACTTTCATGCGGCGGTCCTCAGGGGCTGCATCATTGGCGGCAGATTCCCGAGAAGTGGTGGGAGGTGGTTGTCGTGGCTCTTCTTGGACAGGACCTCGGAACTTGTTCCTTGATGGTCTTATTTGTGTGCAAAACACTTCAAAGAAGTTGTTTACACACCCTCGATTATAAACGTTGTATCTGTTGTCGGCTCTGTACCGGAAGTTTTCATATGTCGTCTGAAAAAGAGAAGATTATTTTAACGGAAGAAAAACATGTTGCAAAAAATAGTGTTTGAAAATACTTGTTTTTTCAAAATGTTGGATGCGCGCTTTTAAAGTGAGTATTTTGGAACAATCAATTGTTCAGATTAAAAATGTAATCCCATAAAGTTTGACTAACCTGGTTTGACCCGATAAGGTAGAGATGAAACCCCGTGAGACCACCAACGAACCAGAGTGAAATAAAGCAATAAGTCATTAATACAACCGCTGCAGGAGATTCTTTCATTGCCTTCCAAACCGTACTCTCATGATCATCCATTAAAATCTTGATGTACAAAGCCGACATCGAGAATACATAGATGCAAAGAAGTGTGGACGAAGAAACAAACATAAAAAAGAACCGATAATTCCGCTGCATCACACGATAATTACAATGAGATGAGAAAATTAAACAAAAAAACATAATGATCGAAAGTAGAGGTGGCAATTTTTATGGGACTATATATTCAAAGTAAACCAAAGTGTACTTTTAAGGGCAAATTGCCTGTAGTTTTGTACTATTACTTTTTACTGATATATACGACACACTTCTTTTTTTTTTTTTTTTTTTTTACCATTTAATGCCAACATTCATACCATTTCTTACCAAAGTCTGTGCAATTTGTTGCATCAAAGATTTAACTGGTAAAACAAACTGTACGTGTATTTCAATAAGTGGCAAGTATCATGCATTTAGTAGTGGTTGTGAGAGAACGGTAATCATGTCGCATTATTTGCTAAAAGAACGGTATTCTGCATGTATCAAGAAAAAGGTGGATAGTACATTGCAATATTGCATTTTCTTTGCAGTTTACCTTATCTTTTAATCCATAATACCCGTTAGACCTGTTACTCAAACCTCCTGTTTTGCCACCTCTAGAAAAAAAAAAAGTTGGGAAACTGAAATCATACCAGTCCAATGCATTGGCCAACCCAGGGGCAGTGGTGATCAAACCGCTCAACACAATTGTTACAAATGGAACAATGTGAGCAACGAGGAGGTCGATAAAGCATGCATGTGTCACAGTATTTGACTCTAACGGAAATTCCATTCACCATCACTTCTTTAGTTCGAGGGAACTGTAAAGCTGGTGTCTGTCTTCCTCCGGTTTCGTTTGATACTGAAGTAAACTCTTCTTCTGGTGGATGCAAGTTACGAGGAACAATCCCGGGATCACGAGCTGATGTAAGTAAAAGCAGCACCATTACCTAATAAAATTCACAAAAAAAATATATATATTCAAACACGTAACCAAGAGCTTACAAATGAAAATTAATGGTTGAGGCGACAAAATGTGAGGGTCTGGTAAGTTAACGGGTCAAAATGGGTAATTTTGGTACTGGCCGGGTTGACCTCAAAACACTTTTGAGTCCAAATTTATATTTTTCTATGAACATACAGTGTGCGAAGTACAAAAAGTCATTATAGTAATATGATTTTAGGTATCAATTTTCTTGTTTGACCCAAGATAAAACATACCCGAATCAACCCGATAAGATTACAATATGAGACTTTCATCAGTATTGAAGAAATGAACTTTAATTCATAGGTGAAAGATTACAGTGACTAACATAGATTGTGAAGACGATTGCTGCTACAGTAATGGCGTATCCTGCATTATATGACGGGAACTCGTGCCGAAGATGCCTTCCAACAAATATAATGAAAATAATAACTGGAATAACGATTAATGAAAAAGTGGCAAGTAGAGATTTAGCATCGGGACCAAATATCAATCTCCCTCCAAGAAAGAATTTCTGAAAGAAAAAAGCGAGAAGTTTATGACATCAAATAAATGCAAAACGTTAATAGGTGAACGTGAAAATCATATAAAAAAATTAGGGAGTCAAATAAGATTATAAAAAAGTATAGTATTTTAACACTAAACACCAATCCAACCTTTTTTGAATAAAATGAGTTGGGAGGTTTAAATTTTTGAGCCTCGGAAATTCACTTTGGCAACTTTGACCAGTTAGAGATAAAGCATAACCCAAAGCAACCATTCAATTCCACACCGTTGATTGGGGTCCACACGATTCCTAAACTAGTTTTCATTGAATAGTACTTTTATAAGGGGCAGATAGACCATCATTTTACATATACTATAATGTCAAATTAAATGTTGAAATCTGCATAGTACATGCCTGACTCTTCTTGTCATTCCGTAAGAACTAATCTCATAATGAATATAATAAACTGTTTTCCAACAACTACTATATCATTTTACAAGATTTTAATACATTTAAACCCCCTTTTAGAATATAGAAAAAATGACATGTTTCACAAGAACAAGAGATTCCTTCTTGAAGCACACCTACGGCCTTAACGGAATCATATTGTGATCCATTTAGAGACAAACTAATTTCCCTAACGTCCTAACTTTGGCCTAAGAGAAGTCAATAAACCGTAGCAGTGAAAAGTTATCTACACTCTCTTTGTTTCTGTTAATGACAGACAAGGAAGACCAATTACTCCGAAACAGACACAATTGTAATGAACGAATCTAAATCATTAAACATTGTAATATTATACATAAGAGGTAGAAATTTTGCCTACATCAAAAGATGTTACCCACATATAAGTCCCTTAAAACTAGTCTATATTGCAAAACACAATAATCGGATTAAGGATCTTCTTTCATGTTAAGTATATATGCAATTAACCTAGAGAGGTCTGTTTCATACGGTTCACCCAAGAAGATCATAAAAATCCATCAGTTGATATAAAAGATGGGCAAAGGTTCTCTACTATGCAGCTGAAATTATGGGCACAAAAGCCAACAAAAGGGTTCACTCCATGCATTTCAGGGATGTTTAGAAAAGCTTAAATGAACTTAATAGCTTAAGTATCTCAAAAGACCCCAGGGGAAGATCCCCAAGTAAGCTTACCCAAACACCCCCTATATACTGAACATGAGTTTAAATCGAACCTTAGCCCTGACCAAATTATAAAAAATTGCAATCAGTAGCTAATCCAGAGTTTTTTACTAGAGTATGCACTACCACAAATACTTTTTACGGGAAACACTTAATGTACTTTTTTATTAATCTTTTCTACACTGCAAAATCTTTGTCAGTTAATACACGTGCATATTCGGGCTTCCATGTAGTTCTGCACATTATTGCAGTAACATAAGTTGATTCAGACCATGAAAGCTTTCATTTTCATGAATTGCAAAATTCAAACTGCCACTCCAAGCCTTTCTAAACACTAAATTCCCTTATGCTACGCATGTTTTCCTATGTTTGCATTACGCAAACCCTGTCCACTTACATCTTTTATAATTGCTAAGCTACAACTTTGGAAGTTACTAAATTGTCCTCTTTGCAATAAGGCTCAACAGTAGCACGACTTTGTTGTAAAGTACATAAACACAAACCTTATTTGCATTCCTGAGCTACTTAAGTACTTATAAATCTTAATTAACGAAAGACAATTCTTACATTTATGACACTATATTGCGACTTTAGCTCGTTAGGCGACTTTATTAGACAAATAGCACAAACATCTATAACAATCACAGGAACACAGCAATTTGACCAATCAGTCTAATCGACCTACGTCTGCTCGCAAGATACAAAGTACAAACACCTAGTTACATCTATTGAACCGTAACTATAACTCTATAAGTACATATAACCAGAAACCCTAACTAGTAACTAGAATTAACTGAAACCAGAAACAAGCATTACATGTTTTCAAAATTCTTCTTAAGCTCCCACAGGCCGGGTCACCAACCAATTTCCAAAACTCATAAAAGCTTGCACATTATTGCCGTGCGTAACATAAGTTGATTCGGACAATAAAAGCTTTCATTTTCTTGGATTGCAAACTTCAAACTGTCACTCCCATCAAGCCTTTCTAAACCCTAAATTCCCTTATTCTACGTATGTTTTCGTATGTCTGCATTACACAAACCCTATTCGCTTGCACACTTTATAATCGACAGGCTACAAGTTCAAGCCCAAAATAATCCTCTTTGCAAAAAGACTCAACAGTAACACAAATCTTATCAGTAAAGTACCTAAACCCAAAACCTTTTCGCATTGCTGAGCTACTTGAGTACTTATAACACTTACTAAACAAAAGACGCTTCTTATATTTATGACACTATATTACGACTTTATCCCTACAAGCGACTTAGTTACGCAAAATGCACAAATATTATGGGGGTGTTTTTTTCGGCTTATATAGCCGGCTTATGACTTATTTGGTTTTGGGCTTATGTTTCATAAGCTCATACTTTTTGCGGCTTATTTTGGAACTTTTCGGCTTAATTATGTAAGTTCATTATGACATAATGAACTGATATAAGCCGAAAAGTTTCAAAACAAGCCGCAAAAAGTATGAGCTTATGAAACATAAGCCGGAAACCAAATAAACCATAAGCCGGTTATATAAGCCGAAACAAACACCCCCTAAATCAACTTACTTCTACGCGCAAGATAAAGACACCTACTTACGTCTCTCGAAACGCTAATTATAACGCTAAAAGTACTTAAAAAAACCCTTAACTTACAATTAACTCAAACCCTAAAGAAATCCCACATCTTTATCAAAATTATACTTCTGGTCCCACCACTTTAACTAATCCTAAAACACTCTCAATTCACCTTATAAACCACTACAAATTCACAGTCTTTAATATACAAAACCATATTCAAGAAACACAAACAGTAAATCCAAAGTTGACCAAAAAGGGTCAAAAAAACTTACATTTCTGCCTTTCCAGACTTGGTAAACTTTTTTCTCCATAGAGAATCAAAAACCCAGATCGAAAAATATAATCTTTTTTGTTAATATTAAGCAGGTAAAGAATCGAATATTTCAAACTTATTATGACTATTACAGCTCATTTTTTTTTTCAAGATTTTTTTTATTTTTTTTACCCATTAATATAAAAGAGTGTTTGTTTTTAGTGGGTGGTTTTTTAAGGTTGTGGTTTAGGGTGGTGGGACGGTGGAGATGTGGTGGTGGGGGGTGGTGGTGAGTTTTTGTTTTTTTTTGGGAATGTTTTTGGGAAAGTGGCTTCTTTTTTTAAGAAACTAAAATTCTATAGTATGGTTTTTGAATTAAAGTATAGGACTATTGTTGTTATCATTGTGTTTTGTTTTTTTAAGTTGTAAATAATTGGTTTTTTTTGTTTTTATTTGTATACATCAATACAAAACTATATAAAGCAAAATGGCTGGCACATTAGGGCTTAAACTTATAAAATAAGTCGGTTTATAAATGAAGTCTCGTTTGTTAAGAGGTTTATGGTTTACAAAATAAATCATAAGCCTTCATAAGTTTAAGTCTATAAAAATAAGCTTATAAGGGCTTATGGTTAGTTAAATTATTTAAATATCTTTAAAATATAATGGATTATCACGCAAAAGCTGAAAATATATTTGAACTTAGTTTGATGTATTTTTATACGATTTTACATTGATAAGCTTTAACTTCAATGAATTCGCGAAACAGCTTTATAAAAATATAAACTCTATATTTAGACTTATAATATTAGCCCCAGCGCCAACTTATTCCACCAAACATACCCAATGTGTTATGAAACAAATATCTTAGAGTGCACGGTGCAGGTGCTTTTGGCACGTCATTAGCAAATTTTTTGACCAATGACGTCGTGGTAGTGCATCGGATAGCCACGCCATTCGTATTTTTGTTGGTCCACTCTCGTCGTTGTTAGCATTTTTTTTTTTTTTTTGTTTTATAAGTGAGTTGAGTATTTTTGTTAATATGTTATGAAACTCACATGCATAAACAACATTTATTGTTGGAGTGATGTTTTAGTTAGAGCATCGGGTATAGTGTTCCATGGGCTTCGACACCAACATTTGGCACAACATATCATATTGCAACTCGCGCCAAAGCATCTCGGTTGGTATATACCAGCCCACGCCAAAGATTCTTTTTAGGGGGGGGGGGGTTTACTATGGCACCACTTTTACTCGACAACACCACTTTTATACTAGGGAGGGAGGTCTTGGTGCCATAGCCAAAACTCGTGCCATGGAGAAAAAGTGTTAAAGCGACACCACCTTTTGGCACCAAACGATACCTAATGCACCTAGCACTCTAAGCAAGCTCGGTGCAATGTTGCACCGATAACAATTATACGTGTGTCGCCTCATCATACAACCAATGACACTACAATAATTAAAATATCATATCCAGCTATAACTGTGATTGGTGCATGTGAGTCCCATAACACACCACCAAAAATATCTCACTTACTCATAAAACAAAACAAAAAAATACCCAACAACGCCCGTGAAAAGCCCAATGAAGAGCCAAACGGTGAGCATATGGAGATGGTGGCGCGCTGGGACAAAAATAAATCAATGGCGTGTGGTAGGGAGCCTGTACCGTGCTATCTAATGGTGTATTAATCAAAATAAAAAAGTGTGCAAATTACTTCATGTTTTTTATAAAAAGAAATGTTATTCACGTCATTTGTAGTGATTTTGACAGATGTATCTGACTTATGAAGTTCGGTATATAGCTAGCATTCTAAAATTGTAAATTATATAGCTAACGAAATTTAAAGTATAAACTTTTTATTGTGACTCTCAAACTTTTACTATTTCGTGGTTTTATGTTACTAGACGAATAAGTGAGATTTGGAGTAAGTGTTTCCATAATCTTCTTATGTCCGAAAAAATGAGTCATCGAAATAATGAGTCACCATGGATATCGACACATCTGACAAATGTTCGGGGGTTCCTCTATGCATTGTTATTGCATATATCGTTTGTACACATTTTCTGTTTGTTTTCGGGGCCTTTAGTGAGTTACAGTAAGAGTCGAGAAGGTAAAATCTTTGATGATTCCATTATATGATTGAGTTGTGAAAACTTCTGGATAGGATTCTACATCTGAACCGAATTCTTTTTGGTTAAAGAATCTCTTTCTAGTTGCTCTAAAACAATTACGAGATTCCCTAGGTGGTAACATCCTATTTGGTGGTGGTCGCGAGGTCAAATCAATATACTCTATCAATATTATCGATATCATCGATCTCATAAGTATCATACCAAATCCCATCAATCAAATCACCTTTTCAAGAAATACATGACATCTAAGTCATACAAGTAAAGAGATCTATTCATTGATAAGAAAAAGAAAAAACGTGAACAAGGAGTGGTTGATGATAAAATAGAATCATGAATTGCAAACAGTGATTCAATTGATAATGAAAAAAGGAAATTCTTGGTTCAGTTCTCTACCTTAACGACAGAAAAAAGGATTGATCAAATTTTATTGAGTTTGGCTAATAGTGATCCTTCATTATAGAATGACTCTGATTATCAAATGATTGAACAATCGAGATCATTTTACTTACGATATGTGACACCCATAGAAAGTATCTAATGAATTATGACTTCAATACACCATATTTAGCAGAAAAACGGATATTCTTTGCTCATTATCAGACAATCACTTATTCACAAACTGCGTTTGGGGCTAATAGTTTTCATTTCTCATATCATGGAAAACCCTTTTCACTCCGCTTAACCTAGTAATAGGTATTATAGGAACTGTACACTCTTATTTGGTCAAATACTTAGGGAAAAACTCATATCTTCCTTTCATTACGATATTTCTGAACAAGTTTTGGGATAAGAAGTCTTAAGGTTTTGATGATATCGATCTTTTGTTTCATTTCTTATGCAATAATCACAAACACTTCTTTGATTATGGACCTATGATCAACAACAACAACAACAACAACATACCCAATCCCGCCGAAGCGGGGTATGGGGGAGGTAAAATATAGACAGATCATACCCCTGCCCCCAGGATAAACCCGGGAGTAGAGAGACTGCTTCCAACGAGACCTCCGGCAAGTGCAGGTGTGCGGGTGAGATAGAAAAGAAAAGAGAGAAGCAGACATAAAGCAACAAGCACCAAATTATGGACCTATGATCGATTCATTCAATATTTTCTTTCTTAGAGGACAATCTTTTTACATTTAAATTACATATTGATAAACAACCAGAGTGTATAAATTGATGATTAGCATCAACTTTCTTATTTATTATTATTATTGTTATTATTATTATTATTTTGTACATATGTGTTTTGCAGCTGCTTTTGGTGTTTAAGTATATAAATTATGATTATTTATCAGTCACAAAAATTGTTTTAAGTAAGTTGTAGCAAAATCTGTTTTGATATCGAAAATTGTTTTAAGTAAGTTGTAGCAAAATCTGCTTTTAGATGTAAATATTTGAGATCTTAAAACTAACTTAACTTGAAAGTATTGTTCTTAATATCCTTTATTAAATTTCTCAATGATGTGAGAACTTTTTCTACACAATAAGCCAAAAGCATATACACCTACAAACTTAACTAACAAGGATTGCTTCGGGTCCGCCGCGCTGCGGCGGGGCGTTTTGTATTTTCGGGTACACGGGTTTCGCGGCAAACTTTTAACGAAAACGGAGTAACTGTTTTAGAGAAACTATAAAATTTAATTTTGTATAAGGCGCCGCATTTTGATTAGGCATATTTTGTTTTCAGCCGTACGCGTTCTGTGTGAATTTTGTAAAGAAAATGATATTGTCGGTATACCTGTCTCATCACCGTGATATCAGCTTGTTGTTTTCCAGGTGTCTGTATGATGACTATGTCTATGTAACAACCGTCGTGATTTATTGTAATATAAGTGGTAGTTTTGAATGCGAAGAGTATAGTAACACAACTATTCGTAGGTTTATCGCTGTTATTTGTGTGGCTGGTGACCACGCGTTTGCTTCAGTTAGAATCTGTTTCATATCTGGAGGCGTTATGTTCAGGGTCCGATGCGTTTATACAATGCTGTTATTATCATTTCATGTATATAATGCATTTGGTATGAGCAATAACATATAAAATATGGCAATCGGTTTTCATACATGGCACATGCTAACAGCATAGCGTAACATAATAGCAAGGTTTTTAATTTACAACTTACATTATCAGAATTGTGCAGCGTTATAATGCTGCGTACGTTCTGTCGCATGGACATACGGTGGTTTTACCACTATTAAGTTCTGACAAGGGCATAGAAAAGATAGCGCTAATAGAGCACATCGGTAACGACTAAACTATTATACATTTACGTCAACAAAATTATTCCTTCTTTGTCTTTTTCGCCTTCTTTGGTTGGTGATCATATGTGTCATCTTCGATGGCGCCTCTGAACCGATGGCCTCCTCTCACACGTCGGGGCCGACTGTATGTCTTTGTTTTTCCCCGGAGAATTCTGAGGAACTTGCAAGATCTCGGAAGGAGGCGTCGAAGGTGGCGTATGCTCGGGCGTTCTGTGTCTGCTGCAGCAGGTGTCGCTGTTGGTACTTGTAGTGTCTCGGCGTCGTTCTTTGTCACAGCAACACCTCTTACGAGTGGCGTTCGTTCTCTAATTCGGCATCCGCCCGGCGGTTGCGTTCACTTTCCATAGCGTCGAGGATAAAAGCGGGTTTTCTTTTGTTGATTCGAGCGTGGTGTAGGCGAAAGCAGATGTGTTGTCCCTTCAGTGCGATGAAGAGCATAGGGCAATATGTACGGATCCACGTTCCCTTCTTCAGATACTACTTTATTGCATTGCGGCACCATTGAATGTGCTTCGTTGCTGAAACATGTAAGTATCAACGATCCAGTGCTGTCGGAGATGAATATTCTGAAGGAGTAACTGCGAAATAACAAATTCAAAGTCGAAAATGAATAGTTGTGTAGATTCATCGCCGCGAACGATGCTGTCACAGCGCGGCTATTATAAGGTACGAAGTACATACCTGTAATCGTTTGGTTCGTGGGGCTCCGGTGGTGGGCAGTGGCCGTGCGGACGATCGTCGTAGATTTTGTAGCGGCAGGTTTTGCAACGGCGAAAAAACCACGCCCTGTCACCAAGAACAGCTGTGACACTGGCAATGACTGTAAACCTCACATTCTGATAAAATGAATAGCTAATTAGTGTATTTTTCGCTAGTACAGTTTTTTGACAATGTTTGAAACTTACCGTTTGATTGCGCGGGTCTTCTCGCAACAGCTCATCTATTGTCGTCCTATTTCTAGATTTTTCTTGTTGGATATCATCGTATCTCTGTGACCGAATGTTTTGTATAACCGGCGGAGCCAATAATTCGTTGTACCTGGAAACAGATATCGCAAAAGAGTGGGACTTTTAAGAAGAAAGGAAGTGGCTAATACACTGGGAATCGCAATAACGGCTGCTGATGTATCCGCGTTTTATTGTATTAACTGCATACGTGGTTAAATGTGATGCAGTTGTTGTTCACGATGAGAAACTTACATGCTTAGTATGTATTCGGTTTACGGAATCGCGGGTTCATATAGTAGTAAGTTCGACGATCTTGGACGATTCTGAGACTGTGTTTATAAGCGGTAATTGAAATAGGTTGCGGGTAATTCATATGTGAGCGAGCAGTTAGAAACAACGAATACCTCCGTATGTCTTGACCAAGCGAAAGTAACAACCATGACGAGTTGGCTTTGGCTCTTTGTCGTGAGAGTCCGTGTCAAAGTCTCGAGCCTTTTCATTCCATAAAGTAAAACGAATCGTGTTACCTCTGCGACCGCGAATAGGTATTAGTATGGGAGGCGATAACAATGTCATTAAAGAAGTATTAGCTAATTTAACATACTCTAAGTTGCAGTGAGCGATATCTCTCCATACAAGCGGTCTCGGTTCCGGCACTGGTTGGCGAAGGTCACCCATATGGAGGACGCAAGCTATGTAATCTGCAAATCGGACGTTATGTTAAAATGGATAGTGACGGAAATAAACAATGCAACTTAGGCGTACTGTCAAAATAACGTCATTTCGATCTGCTCGCATGGGTAGTTCATTAAGCGATGCGAAATTGAAGTAATGTTCGGAAAAGGAGCTTCAAGAATGGTCGCACGTCGATTAGTTTTCCTAGCATGAGCACGAAATTGTTCGGAAGAGTCGCATCCATTTCCTAGCATCCATTAATCCGAATCCGATTATAGTGTACGCGTTGGCCATTTGAAGAGCGTTTTCAAAAGCAGTTCCGTTCTTTTGGTTCGACGTTTGCTTGTATCGCTCCTCCCGCAAGGTACGGAGAAAACAAATGTAGCGATTAGTATGTGAAAGCATGCATCCAAGTAACCACGTCATGTAATGTTACCGCTTGATCAAGCAATATGAAAGTCAAAATGGGCGGTTTTGAACCATGAGCGAAATAACGATCCATTTACGATGACTCTAACTCGAGCGACCTTCCCTATATCGGATGGTTTGATATTTGAGGCGGGAACAATTTCGAGGTGCATGAATGAGCCTTTTGCCCGCCAGACTTTGCCGCTGCAACTAGCTGTTGGCTAGTGGACATGTCCTCGCATAAATACCAATATGTGGCGGTGATAAGCACGGAAAATATATGGGTAAATGTAATGGTGAAGGAGCATGCATTGAAGCGTGTCGATAGTAGCGAAACATATGAAGCGATTACGGTGGCGACGATAAGAGACAGGTGCAATGTTTATTCACCTTAAGATGCAAAGTATATTGCTAGTACATACGAAGAGGCGCATTCTTTGCTTTGCTGCATCATCGATATAATAAGTCACGGAATGCACGGTCATCGACCTAGGTCCGGATATAAAGACGCACGAAAAGGCTGTGGAAGTGCACGGTATTGGATCTGTAAGGCAATAACTGCGTATCTTTTTTTTATAAACCTGCGCATATAAGTGTAAGAGAGGGGCTGAACTAAAGCAACTATATGGGAGAATGCACATGCCAGGGGAACTAAAGTACGGGAAGTCTTATAAAAGCAAGTCAGTTTACATGAAATCTGCAGGCTAAAAACTTTGCTAATATACACGTAATGGCCTAATAACTCTAAAAGGCAAAACAACTATCGTTTGTCTATGTACTTGGTATGCAACTCCCAGCTGAAAATAATAAGCAAAAGCCACGAATAAGTAAGTGCAGCGACTGGTAGACTACTACGATGCACAGAAATTGCAAGAAAACACGTAACAGTATCCGAGATTGCTATGAAAAAAACCTCGTTTCTGACAATATTTTCTAGAAAATCTGTGTACACGATATTTTTCATCGTATTAGAAGGTCTGTCCGGTTGATTGGTTGCTAGAATCCGTAAGCCTTGTTGGCGACGTGGCTCTTGAAAGGGCAACATCTGAGTTGGCGTGCCCAAATATTAGCTCGGGTAAGTAAACGCCTATTTTATTTAAGGGTCGCCCCGGCTTTTGTTAATGGTCATCGCATAACAAACTTTAACCGAAACTGTTTACGTTTGAATATAAGCGGTAGTTGCTCGTCTCGTTGAATAGCATTATCCGTGGAATAAACACTTTCGTAACATTCGGTGCCGGTAATAATTCTTGCTTCGGGACCTTCGCAAGCATCGTGTTATGATCATTCTCGTTCCATTGCATAGACCTCCTGTTTGGGTTAAGGTTGCGTATAACATAACAGCTCCTTTTTTCACCAAGATTATGGGGCGGGATACCGAAATGATAGTGTATTAAGATACTCCACTGGATACAATAACTCGTGGCACCGCCGTCGTTCCAGCGCGGTATGGCCGTCGATCTTGGCGTAGGCATGGGCGACACCGCTAGCGTTTGCAAAATAGCCGAATTTATAGAATCCATGATGTCATTCTTAGGACGTACAATAGCTCTTTCTTGCAAGGTTTCCGCTTGGTGTTTCTGTCGTCATCGTCGTAGATGAAGTCAATGAGTTCTTGTCTGGCATTTTCTGAGTCGGGGATACAATACATGTCAGGTATATGAAGCCACGAAGCATTTTCTGGATCCCCGTCGTCGTCTTCTCCAATGACACCGTCACCTATATTCAGCAACCATTGAGAGAACACCGTTATATCTTCGATTGGTCAGACGACCGATTGTCGCAGCAGCCCAACCTCATATTCTCCGTTAAGCGATGGACTTTGAAGTAGTTCCAAAGATAAGGCCGTAATGCAAGAGGATATGATTTCTTTGTTTCGTGGCTCGTTTCTTGACCGATAACGTCTGCTGAAGTCGCCGAGAACCACTGTTTTGCCGCCAAATACCGCGATGGGCGTCTAGAAGATCTCGCAACGTCTGTCAAGAGCCTCGAAACACCTTGGTCACTCATGGGGCCTCGTCCCAAATAACAACATCGGTTTCTATAAGTAGCCGCGCCAGTCGGTATGTTTCTTTATAGTACACATTGATTCGTTTGTAACATCGAGAGGAAGCTTGAACCGGGAATGGGCCGTGCGACCGGATGGTAACAGAAGCGAGGCAATTCCCGAAGAAGCAACTGCAAGAACAATCTTCCGCTGTGCTCTTAGTGCATATATTATGCTTTTCCAAACGAATGTCTTTCCTGTTCCTCCATGGCCATATACAAATATAAGTTCCTGTTTGTTGTTCAAAACCGCATCCATGACAGTGTCGTAGACATTCCGTTGCTCGCGGTTCAGCCGTGGTACCAAACGGTCTCTCTCGCCGGCCATAAGTCCTGGATCATAGTTTCGTTCTTCCATCATTGTCCTATTACGCAAGATATGCAACAAACGCCGTGACGGCAACTGCAGATCAAAATCTGTAACAGATTTTCCGTAGAATCTGAATGTTTCCTCGAGGTCATATAAAATCCCAGCCTGCAATTCGGCGTCGCTGAGGTTCACCTCAGGTGTATGCAACAACTGTGACATCATCAGAGGAATATCGTCGCTCATAATCCGCCAATGTTTATTCCAAAGAGAAATCGGGCTGGCTACGTCACAAAATACCAAAATCTGACAAAAAAGCTGTCGTAGTTCAGCGGCCGTAGCAAGCAACGCTGCCTCAACCAATGCTAGCGACCATTCCCCATCCCCCGCTAGTAAACCCATTGCCTCGCGCGCCCTGTTAAATCGGATACGTAGTCATCAATGCGTATTCACGGGAGCGGCGTGCATCCTTTCGGTGACACAAAAGCGACCTTTGATAGAACAAATCACCAGCGCTAGGATGCACGTACGCCAAACGGCCAATGGAAGGTCTATTCAGATTACGTCTTGGGGACCAGTATTTTTCAGTTGCATACCAAACGAACTCTGACGGGAACTGCAGATATGTTAGGTGTCGACCAAGTGTAGAGTGCGTATTAAAGTCTAGCCACTGTGTGAGTGTGGTTTTCTTGTTACTCGGATTGGCAACAACTGATTCTAGACGCTCGGTTGACCGGAAAAGAATACGCTGCATATTTTCAAGGTGGACGGCCAGTATTTGTACTGCTGGATCTCGATAGTGAATATCAAACCGAATATCGTAGCGAGGCTTCATGGGGCCAATATATCGTGCGTCAAGTAGTTTTTACTTAAATCAGCGATCGAAGACCTGCTAGTTGAAGGACCATCCCCGACAGACCTTGCAATCTGTGTAACAATCCGGTCGGTACCCTTTGAAATATACTTGAATAAGTACTTAATTAGCATAGTCCATTCACAGTATTCGACGTTGATATGCGCGTAGAATCTTCATAGAAGCGACATGTTATGTGGCACCACATATCCGTTGTCTAGCTCTACATTGTGACGAATTGTGACACCGCCAAAGGGCCGTCTTCGATAATGCACATACCCTTTCCTGTCAATGGTCGTTGCATCCGAGTAAGGTTTAGGAAATCCTTTGGTGCATGCATCTCCACCCTTCATACATACGGCTGACAAATTCGCGATACCACAGGGACCGTGCATCATCAATTCAGTAACTATACGATACCCTTCCGGATCAGCATTCCTATCCGGCAACTCAGCAGACACATACCGATCAATGTCTGTGTTTGTACGCACTCTAGAGTGCTCTTATCGAGCGACAAATGCGATGTGGCGGTCCACGCTCGAAATTGACGGTGTATAAAGCTGCGAAAAGCGGTTAAGAAATTAGCGACAGATAGAGAAATAAAGGCGAAATGCGAACACGTAAATACGTAAAACAATGTACCTGCAACCACTGGTCCAAAAGGTCGAAAGTCACGTAGATATGCAACCAACTGATGTATCTTCTGCTCGAATACACGGTCAACAGTATCAGGCCTGTCGGTCACTGTAACAGCAGGGAATTCGTCCATGAAGTCTAATATCTCCGGCCATTTGACGTTGCATGTAAACGTAATAAAAAACGAAGGGTTGCCATGAACCCGACATATAGCCAGTGCATCTAAATAGTGACTGTACATATACCGCGGACCACCCACAAATGATGCCGGTAGAATAGTCCGCATCCCAACTTCTGACCCACTCCGGTCACCGCGGGCAATAGCGTCATACAACCCCGCAAGGTAATCGTTTCTGATATCATTTTGATGCTTGCGTATGTAGTCTAACCGACTTGCTCAACACTACGATGCTGCGTGACAACGTATTGTTGAAATAGTCGCCACCCGCATCGACCAAAGTATATTCTTTGAAACCGTTCGTGAAGTTGATATGCATAGTACATTTTAATAGACAATTTCTTATCTTAAATCAAGTGTTTGAGTCTTGGTGTTCCATAAACGAAGACCAATGTGGAAACCGTCCTCACCATATATAAGAAGCGATGGAAACAGCGCCGTGTCTGACGGATGCGGTTTGTTGACCTACCGGCGTCACCGCACGTCGTGAATAACAACGTCAAACTCGATCCGGTATCGGGGCCACCTTCATAAACAATCGCACCAATTGAATCGCCACCGGCAATTCATGTTGCCTTGAACTGTCACTTGCAAATAGCCTCGATCTTGAATTCGGAACATCATTGTTCGGGCGGGTCCTCTTTGTTCTAAAATGTGGACTAATTCATTGTGCTCGTCTAACGGATGAATGAGCTCTGAACAATAGCCGGATCGATGGTGGCCCCGGCTCCAAAATCTGCGGTAGGTTTTCAACCTCGTTATGCGTGTCAAAGATGTACAACCGCAAGAATCGAGGGTCGCAATTATCGGTGAGCAAAGGCCGCCAATCCATGGGTAACCGGCGAAACTTTGAACACGTATGGTCCGCGGCCCGTTAACTGACTCGTCAATGTCAGCCCCCAAAGAAGTCATCGCGAACATCGAGTTATAAGCCCGTATGTTGTCCATAAAATGAGAAACTGTAAACAGCTGCTTCAAGCGGACAGGATATTCAGGCGGACGACGTAAAACCACCCTGCCACCCATACAACACCGGTGATATTCCGGAAACCGAACTCCTCCATGTTTTAGCCGTTCTTCAAACCAAAACAGCGCTCTGCAATGAGAACAAACTCTGTTACACCGGCCTAAAGAAACGTACGTCGATGGTGGACCTGAAAAAAAATGCGGAATGAGAAGAAAACAATAAACAACATATACAGTAACAATAAAACGACACCGCAGCTGTCAGACCTGAGTAACACTAATACCGAGCGTCTACTGGCGGCACAGCCGAACTGCCGGCGTGCGGCGTTCTCTTGTCCGTGGGCCGGTACGTGGGCCTGAAAAAAAAAACAGAGAATAAGAACATGACAGAGGCAAGTGAACAGACTAAGACAACACGGTGACCATTCATGTCGTTTTAATGTACCATGAATTCGCTGCCTTCTCATTGGTTAGTCAGCCCATGGATTGTGTTGTTAAAGCCCACGTATAAATAACTTTGATATTCTTAAAATAACTGAAAATGTTACTTTATTCTTTTTTTGGCTTTACAATTTCAAGAAGCTGCAAATGGGTTCAATTGCTGTTGCTTTAACTTGAAGTGATGTCCTTTTTTTTATTAAACAAACTGAAATAATAACTAAAAGTGTATAGGCCAATAAAATATTTGACATGTAGCATCTGATGAGTGGCATATTAGTCCGCTTGTTCGAGGTAAATTTTAGTAGGAACTGGTATTATTTGTCTAGGTTGCGCAAGGAGATACCAAACAAACAGAAGACACATTACGTACGTGGCCGCCGTCGCGGTCGGGAGGGCGGCGGTATCGGCACAGAGTCATGAGAGCCCGAACCGGCGACCGTCTGATAGGCTTGAGTGGTACAGGCAGCCGAAGTGCTAGCAGAAGAACCTACGATTGTTGATGAGGAAAAATCAAAAACAAAAGAAATATGATAAAAGCGTGGGCATGCGTATCAGCAAAGCAAAAGAAAGGCCGCAGACACATAAAGCCGAGAAGTACCTGTGACCGTATCCATTGCGACGGTATAAGAGGCGGCCGGCATAGCAGCCGGTTGGCACGACCGAATGTTAACAGAAAAGGGGACGACAGGAGAAGCGATAGGACCACCTGCGACGAAAATGGCAAAAGGTATATCCGAAAGTAAGAGAAAAGACAAACATGAAAGATGAACAGTCTAAAAATCTGAATTGAAAGACATACCTGGCGTTGCAAAAGAAGGGTGACAGCCAGAGGAAGAGGCCTCTTGCGAGGACACACAACCGACCATAGCAAAAGAAGAATCTGGTACTGGACATTCCTGACGACGGTCAGCGGTGACGTCAAAAGAAACATGAGTGGATGAGGTCGCGGCACCTGTGATGGCAAAAGCAACATGTAAATATAAGGAAGCCTAAAAACCAATACAACAGGCTAAAGTAAAAAAAAAAAAAAAAACGAATAGAAAGTTAGGAATACTGGCCTTGTGCATTAGAATGGGGCTCGCAATAAGCAGAAGATATACCGACAACTGCTACAGGAACGACGTGCGAGGAAAAAATGAATAACATAAAAGAATGACACACGGACGTGTAAAAATAAAGGTACACATCCGACAATAGCCGTACATTCATTCGAAGCCAACGGAGGCGTGGCAGAAACACGATAACCATCCGAAAAACCGCCGGCTGTCACCCCGGCAAGAGCACACAAACCTGCAGACACACAGTCAAATACAATCGTCACAAACGGCGGAGGACCATAAACATAAGAATGGCAAAGACAAAAGCAACTAACCATCAAAAGGCATTGTCGGCGCATCATCCACTTTCCTCTTACCCTTTGCAACATAATCATTCGATTCTGGCAACCGTCGAACACGATTAACAGCCGTCTCGCAAAAAGACCCAGGTTCACTAATGACCAGGCCAGCCGTCATCCTCATAGGCGTTGGCCCAAGACCGTCGGAAACATTATCAGGAACCCAAACGTCATCCACATCCATAAAATCCCCAAATTGGTCTCCTTCATTAACAACACAATTCGATGCAGAACCCGAACCCATCAAAAAAGAATGACCCACAGCCAAAGCATCCGGACCAGGGCTAACCGAGCAATCACTAACGGCAGCAGGATTACCACTAACTGGCTCATCCTCCTGCAACCTATAACTACTACTATTCCTCGCGCACGCACTTTACTTAATTTTCATAGCGAGAACCCACCTTAAGACACTAAATCGAACCTTCCAAACAATCTCCACAACCTCGTTAAGATACCAAAGAGAATCTCCTAGAGGCGGCAAGGAGAGCAAGCAACAAAGAAAATGAAAGCAAGCAACAAAAAAAAAAAAAAAAAAAAAAAAAAAACACAAAGACAAAAAAAAGGTAAGAATAAAAGCCAATAATTGAAGGACTGATTACCTACGGCGAAGAATAGCAGGCGATGAAAAAGATAGCGTCGAGATGAAGGTCGGCACAGCAGATTGGAACAGAGGAGAGACAGTATAAAGACACGTATAGAATACAGAGGACACGTAGAGGAATATAACCAAGGGCGCTAATAACGGGTTAGAAAAAGGGCAGTGAAAATAGCAAATGGACCAAAGGAAAAGGCCAAAAAAAAACCGGCCCATAAACGCTATAGTCCTAAACGACATGAGTGGCCGCCGTTTTGTGTCCCCCTTTTATATATATAGTAATAAGGACACAACAAAAGCTAATGTAGAATTTGGGCCCAACTGAAGCTGTAGAGCCCAAAAGATTGATTCTTAAAATCCAAACTATAAATACATGGGCCAAAGTTTTCAATGTTGTCTGCAAATAGAAATTATAAGTATTTTTTCTTTTTTCTTTTTTTGATTTATTTTTTTTTTTAATAGTTACTCGTATACGTTTCAAGTTTAATTTCATTTGTAAAATTTAGACTTTTTTTTTCATATAAATAAAATGACAAGTGTTGAAGATAGGGAAATTAAAATTTTGAAAATTAGAGCCTCTGAGAATTTTGTTATTCTAAAAACTTAACTTATACAATTTTATGGATCAAATTTGCACATTTTTATTAACATGTGTAAGCTCACACTCAAGTATACAGTGTTGCTAGGGAAGAGCATTTCGAACCGAATCTCGAGCCGAGCCGGAACCGTCAAAGCAGTATCGATTCTTGAAATCTGATGCAGTGCAGGACTACGAAATAAGGTGAAAAAAATCGGGACTACTAATTGATGCGGGACGGTGCAAAATCGGAAATTCCAAAAAAGCGAGAAAACCCGATTTCTGATGCCGTGCGTATCCAAATCCGTTCGATCTGATGCGGTATCACTAATTTATGCTCGGGAAAAAATCGATACTAGTAATTTAGTATGGGATCGGTACGAGACCGGTATTGTGCTCATCCCTGGTTGTTGCAACTTGGGACCAAAAGTGCAAGTAGACTAACCATAATAATGCATTATTGGTTACATTTAATGTTTTTCCAACCATAAACTTTCCATTTATGGTTATTGAAAATTAAGTGTCACCTAAAATAGGGAAATAGTCAACACATAACAGGACACCTATAAGGTTAAGCATGAGTTGTCATACTTCTGTAAACATCAAATATTATTTCGTATATGAGATGATATTTAGTTTTTCTTCAAGAAAATACAATAAATTAGTCATTGAGTTACAATTTAGACAATTTCAGAAGGGTGTGTAATAGGTGCCGTTACAAAGAATCTTCACTAAAAAGATGTCACATTTTTTTATTTTAGTCTTGCATATAAATACGTATAATATTAAACACATGATTTTGCTAACAAATGATCACTGGGCAGAGGTTAAGGTATAGTTAATGAACACAAACTAACCAAAAAATGTATTAAATACACATGAAATGAACTTGTAAACTACTATATTTGAACTAATTTTCACTTGAATTAATTAAAACATTCCTTTTTATAAACAGATTAATTTGTGCCCACTGAGCAGAAGTTAGCAAAACCCTTAAATATATTTGAGTTATATAATTCAAGTTTATATGTAATTTCTTTTTAGTTTACAAGTGTAATAGTGCCAATTTGTTGTTATTGCCTATAACAACTGAAAACCATGAGACGACCCCGAACAGTGTCATATACTGGTTTTTTGTATGATGTGTATTTGCAAACAAGGTAAGTTATTTTTAGGGTTAGTTACACTGATTGGACATGAACTTTTAAAAATTTCTAATGTTAGGTAACAAACTTTCAAAAATATTATTATCACCATTAAACTTTGATGTTACCTTCTATTATAGGTCATATGACCGTTTTGTGGAAAACTAGAAGGGGGTTGAATAGTTTTACCAATTTAAAACTTCTTTTTAAATATTTAGATCGACTTATGTCAATCTATTTGATTATTTATGTTGGACGTTGATAGATAGATATATAGATGTGTAATGAAACATAAAGAGTAAAAGCACATCACCACGACACAAGTTATTTATAGTGGTTCGGCTGAAGGACACATTCCTTGCCTACTCCACTCCCAGAGTCACCTACTCGAGAGTTTGTAAACACTACACCAACTCCTTGTGGCGGAGAAGCCTTCACAACGCCGCTTAACCTTTTTACGGTACAAAGCTAAATACCGAGTTCTTTCGCACAAGGCGAACCACACCTAACACAACGTCGCCTACCCTTTATACGGTGCTAGGCTAACCACCGAAGTTCTTTCACACCTTAGGTGAACTACACCTTCACAACGTCACCTACCCTTTATTAGGTACTAGGCTAAGCACCTGGTTCCATTACTATGGAGAAACTACTACCCTTCACGACACACACCTAATCTCGAGGAGATCTACTCCTTGTTACAATACCGTCAAGGATATCACCATCCTTGTAAATAAACAAATACTTATATGTATAACGATGCACCTCATCGATTATACGACCTAGGCATTCTTCACAAATGCTACTTGATTTGATTCTTTGGCATCCTTCACTAATGCATTTGACACAACGCTGGCACCCTTCACCATGCCTTTGTCTTGACACCTTTAGCATCCTTCACTAATGCTTTGACACGGATGATGAGCACCTTACACTAATGCTTTCATCTTGACACCTTTAGGCATTCTTTACTAATGCCTTCAACCCAACGTCTATGGAGAAAGGAAGAACTATCAACAAGAGAACCTTAGTAGTCTTGATGATGACGAAGCATGGCAACTCATGGACTTGAGCTTGCACGTCTTCAACAAGTGGTGATCTCTCCTTTAAGAGGAACCTAGAAGATCACACAAAAACAAAAGACAAACTACATAGATCACTTGGATATGAGGTTAGAGAGTTAGAATACTTGGGGGAAGTATGTGTGTAAAAGCATGCCTAGAGAGGAAGAAATGGCTCTCATTTATAGAGAAAATTCTCTCTTGTTTCCGGATCCCACGGATCCTTCCACTGGGATCCGGCTAGCACAAAGCCGTGGATCCGTGGGCAGCTCCTCTTTGCCCATGGGTATTTTTGGTTATGGGTCATGGGTCATGGGTTATGGGTTGATCTATGGTTTTCTTTCTAGATACAATGTATCTTAAGGATACAATGAACTTGGTTAAGTGGTATAAATAAAACCATGGGTTATGGATCAAAACCATTAGCTAGTTTATTACCCATTTTAGTATTTACATGTTTTACCCATTATAGTATTTACATGTTTTCACCCATTTTAGTATACTTAGTTTAAGTATATGTTAACCCAATATGTAAACACTAGTTGTTGTACATATGTATCTAAATCATAAAATCACTTAGGCTTGTTTTTAGTGTTTTATGTGAAAACGTAAGTGTGTTAGAAAACCATTAACTCAAACTATTTACGTACTCTATTTGTTTCGTTAAAATGATTTTACGTTTGTTATCGACAAAACATTAGAAGATCGTAAAATATAAATAAACTTTTTTACGGTTTATTTGTATTAGCACGTTTCATAATCTATGGGCCCACATGTGACCACACATAATCCTCATTTTCCTCTTTCTTCATAGACCCTAATTTTTTCACACTCTCCAGTTTCATTCTTTCATTATCATCCACTAATACACACAACCAACAAGTCAAATATCACTCCAAATAAAAAAATTCAATCATGGTTCATAAAACATTTACACCAAAATCTAGCAAAACTAAAAAGGAGTGACAGTTACAAAATCTAGCAAAGAAACCAAACCCCATACCTGCATATATGTTACCACAATTGTGAAAACGTAGAGGGGGGGGGGGGTGAATACGTTTCCGTTTCAAACTTAAAACTTTTGTATCAAATATAGTATAAACCATCACACTTGCTAATCTCGACGTGAGGATGCATTTAACGCATTACGGCATGTATGGCCAACCCCTTAATATCACATAAGATTCCGCAAGATTAATGGTTCATTATAAATCAACTTTCACCATTATTAGTCCGGTTTCTTTTTCTTAATCAAGCGTGTCATAATATGTAAAGCGTTAAATATAGTTTATGACTATATGAAAGACCAAGTATGCATCACACACATAAATATCAACCATATAGACAATCAACAATATAAAGCAAGAATAAAAGTAAAGCGATAAGTAAAAGGATACACAAACCAACACGAGGATTTATAGTGGTTCGGTCACGAATCTCCTCTTCGCCCAAATCCACTCCCTGAGTATCCAACTCGAGAGTTACTTCACTAGATCAACAAACTCCATTCTTGGCGGAGAAAACCTTACACAACGTCGCTTACACTTTTTCCGGTACTAAGCTAAACACCGAGTTCTTCCACGAGGTAGAACCAAACCTATCACAACGTCACTTACACTTTATCCGGTACTAAGCTAAACACCGAGTTCTTCCACGAGGTAGAACCAAACCTATCACAACGTCGCCTACACTTTATCCGGTACAAGGCTAGATACCGAGTCCTTCCACGAGGTAGAACCAAACCTATCTCAACGCTGCCTACACTTTATCCGGTACAAGGCTAGATACCGGGTTCCATTACAAAGGAGGAGCCATTACCCGACCAACACGACACATCTATGACACCCGTTATGTTTTGTGGCCCAACATAACAAACCTTGTGTTTTATGGCACAAACACATAAACCATCTAATCTAGTTATAGATACAAGAATATGATACTAGACAAATATCCAAGACAATGTGTCTAATGGATATGAAATCCTAAACTAAACATCAAGAACACAAAGCATGATGTAGTTAGTATTCTATGAATGAAGATCACAAGTTTCCCAAGCTTGTTGTAGAATATCTTCATGTGCTTGTATGCTTGTGATGGGTGATCACTTCAGTAGGTAAGGATGCAAGATCTCTAGGCTTGCTTTGGAGGATCACTACAGGAGTATGCTTACAACAAATGAAAGTTAGAAGCATTATGATCATATGAGACGAGGGTGGTTTACATGTTTCCTAATGATCTAAGTATTTTAGAAATGGTGGAGAGAAAGTATATATGAATGTGTGAAGAAATGGTAAGAAGTGGTTTGCTATTTATAGGCAAAAAGGCCAAGACAAGCTTCTGCCCCAAGGATCCCTTCTGAGAGGGATCCGGCCCTTGTAATCCAAGGGATCCATGGGCAATTAGAGGGATCCGTGGGACGCTCCTCTTTACCCATGGGTCATGGGTCATGGGTACCCAACTAGATACAATGTATCTAGAAAATAGGTTATGGACTTTGGGTCATGGGTATGGGTTATGGATCATGGTATTTACCCAACACATTTAATTTTGTTTATGTATTTTATAAAATGTAAGTAACCAAGATTACTTAAGTGTTTAACTAAACATGTTTGATGGTTTGTTAGGGGTTTGATCATAACACAACATAACAAACATGTACGAACCTGTGTGGTAGCATACAAGGACTTGAGTCGTCGAGAGGTGTTGAAAGTATGTTGAGACAAAATATAATTACAAGTAACTTATACATTTTACGTTATTCATTACAAGTTACATGTTTGTCATCAACAAAACAAACGAGACTGTATAGATTAAATATCATAATATTTGCAGTAACAATCTCCCCATTTTTTATGATGACAAAATATATGTTAAGGTAATATGTAGGTAAAATGGCAAAGATTACTTGTGTCCATACTTCCTATACATTACCTTCTCCGTTTACACTCTTCTCCCCCTTTTGTTGAAACACAAAAGGTGTGTCCTTGGAGTTTAAACTTAATTTCTCTCAAGAATGGCGAGTTTGCATCATCCCTAGTGAAGTTAAATTGAAAACACCTTATTGCTCCCATTGTTGTACACAATTGGCACACCACGCCAATATCTTCAACACGAAACACTAATAGAGGAAGAAGAATTGTCAACAAGATTCACTTAAGTGGTCTTGATGATGACGAAGCTTAGCAACTCATGACCTTGATCTTGCACGTCTTCAAGAGGTGGTGATCTCGCCTTTAAGAGGAACCTAGAGAATCACACAAAAAAAGTACATCGAAAGATCCTTTGAATTATAACCATTGTTGCCAACGGATCAATGGATCAAATTTTTGAGGCTTAACCTACATCAAGGTTAGTGTTAAGGAATGAAAATAAAATAAAATAAAAATAATATATGATGAGAAAGAAATCTTCCTTTTGTTGAAACATAAAGGAATTTTGAAGAATGAATGTGTGCATGCTCCCCTTTGACGGTTGCTCCCATTTGTTTAAGGACGTCAAGTATTTTAGGAAGTTAAGACGAAAGTATTGCAAAATTTGCAATGTTTTTGCATTGACGAAAGCTCCCCCTTTCTCGAGGACAACAAGTACTCCTAGTGTGTTTTGAGAATCTACAAAACAAAAAGTTAGTGCAAAGATATATTCGTCCTTAGACGAGTAAGTCATATGATGCACTTTGTAGTTGCTCGATGAAAGCTCCCTCTTGCTCGAGGGCGTCAAGAAGAGCCTACAAAAAAAATAAGTAAACCTCGTCCGAAGACAAGTGTGCCATATACAAACCCATGTATATGAGTGAACCTACAAAGAAAAATTAGTGTAAAATTTAGGTCCATAAATGAGCGAGAATCCCATACACATCAAAGTGTATATATATGAACCTACAAAGAAAGGATTAATGTCAAAAAGAGAATAATCCTACTACGTGCATCATCATGGTTGGTTTTGAGGTTGTAAGGTTGTTCAAGGTAAGAAAATAAATGTATTTGGGGATGAGACGCATTTCATTAAGAAATTCACTTGGATTTTGACAACATAGATGTTTGTGGAGGATGGTTGAGTGACCATGAATTGTAGTGGTAGTGAGACACTTGTAGAATGTGGTTGACACAAGTAGCTTGTGGTTTGATGTTGTGGTTGACATAAGTAGGATGTGGTAGAACATGAAACATACTTCATCACGTAGTTCATGAACTAGACCTTGGACACGGTGATAATGATAGAAATCATCATTATGACTTAGAGGTTTGGAAGTTGTGGTAGAGACGATGAGAGGTCAAGTTTTACTAGGTAATAAAGTGACTCAAGAGTAGCAAGGGATGGTGATGAAAGGTATCAAGGTGACTCTTTTTGTTGACTCGGTTGATGACTCAATAGAGGTGGTAGACATGATGACTTTGTGACTAGTGACAAAAGTGGAGGAAGATGGTTAGGATGATGCAAGATTAGGAATAAAAAATGTACGAATGAGCACAACTTGACTTGATGATTAAATCGACCATTGTCAACCTACAAGAATCCAAATGAGTTAGTACAAAAGGAAAACATTTATACAAATGGAGAAATTGTTCACATAATACATGAAAAGAAAAGAAATAACACGTAAATAATCACATAAATGCAACTCATTTATAAACATATAAGAAACTGATAATCCTAAGTGTTGAACAAGTGTTTAAGTGGAAAAAGGAATTTTGAAATGATTATCTCAAGAGATAATGTACCTTTTGTTCCCCGGTTCCACCGGTTCCCTCACTAGAGGGATCCAGTTAGCTTTAGTCTAGAGATCCGGCTAACAAATGAGGTGAAAAGGAGGTGATTGGATTCTAGCAGGGTCTAGCACCTACATATTCTAAGTTAATTAGTCTGTTAAGTGTCTTACATGACATGAGACCTAAGTGGTCAAGACTAATGAGTGAGGTTTGTCAATGATGGCTTTTGTGGGGAAAATGGAGTTTTAGAAACACAAATAAGTGATCATGGGTGACGCTAAGTGTTTTGAGGATGGTGAATGGCTATAGGAACTAGATGGTGGTTAAAGGGAAATTTAGAAAATTTATTAAAAATCATAAAAAATGAAAAACTAGTTTTTGGAATATTTTAAGGTAAAGAAGACTAAAATCAATTTGCTAAAATTGAAAGAAATATCAAACTATGTGTTTTGAGTTGAGAGGAACAATTTGTAAACATTGTAGCGGAAAGATGATTAGTTTTCAAGTAACGATAATAAAAAAAACCTTGAATGTGATCCTAAGTCATCCATGAGTGAATGTGAAATCAACTGAGCCTAAGGAAAGTTTAAGTGATCCTAATGTAGCATGTTTAACTAGTTTAATAAGGTCTGAAAGGTTGGATAGATGCAAGGAAGCTAAAAAGGAACTTCTGTCCACCCGGATCCCACAGATCCTTCACTTGAGGGATCCGTCTAGTTATATCCAAGGGATCCGGCGTCCGAGACAGATTTCCTTAACAGAATGGTTGCAAAATTTTGCTATATGTTTCGAATTTTGAAACTAATAATTTCTACGGCAAGTATACATGTATACAAGTTAAGCATAGCAAGGAGAGCATGTAGAGATAACATATAGGCAATCAAATGAGATCAAGCTAACAAATAACACAAAGGTTTAGCAAACTTAACAAGCACTATTCAAGAAGCTCAAAACAGATTTATGATCTAGATTTGTTAATTATTTACACTAACAATGGCGTGTAAGGTATGTGTTTAGAAAGAAAAGAGCAAATGATGGTGTTCAAGACAAAAGAGTTGTGAGGTGTTAGTTTAGGACAATCTAGACTACATTTAGATCGAGAAAGTGGAGTTGTTGCTTGTGGAGATGAAAGAGTTGTGTTTAGAAGAGTAAGTGTTGGATTTAGAAAAGCTTAAAGCAAGTACGGTTTTGTGAGTTGGTTTTAGCTAAGAGATGTTTGCCTATGTGTTAGTATTGAAGAGTAAGAAACACATGTATATGCATCCTTAAGAAAGTGAATTATTTAGAAGGTTGTTTTGGTCAACGGAAGCAATGAACTATGAAGTCATGTAGCTCTTCTCGATCAAAGCAAGATAATCGCTGGATGAGGTAAGTGGTTGTGATTAACTAAAAGAAAAATCAATTTTACAACTTGTTTGATTAGTAATCCTAAGACAATGCAAAGTATTTCCATTGTAAACTTACTTTAGGAAAACATAGGAGTATAGATTTCTCAAGTGAGAGAATGAATATGAGACTATTACTAGCGGTGCTCAATTACGGCTAAACACGACCATTTTTATGGGCGATTCCACATACCCAAATTCTATCAAGGAAGCAATTCAACCGTTAGGTCAAATTGAGTTTCTAGTGCAATAAGTTCTCCAGTATTCATTCTCAAGTTAGAAAAATTTATATTCCTACAATGGCCTATCGAAGAGTAACAATGGTGATACTTTGCTTCATTTTTATTAATATTATGCTTGAAACAACTAAGGTGACGAAGGTGTCATGTTAAAAAAAATTAAAGTTGTCCATATGGTGAAAAAAAATGGTTGGATGAGCTAGTTCAACATATGTTGTTGGAAATCTCGAGTTTGGATTTTTGGATATGAACAATTATATTTGCGTTGCAAAATAATTTACTTGAGTATATCAAATGAAATAATCAAGTTGTCAATCTTACTATGAAGCTTGGAAAGCGATCATGAAAAAGGAAAACGGGAGAGTACATCATCAACACAAGTGTAGGTTATGATCCGATGTACATTCTTGTTGTTTTTAGAAAACGACACAA
The DNA here is from genome assembly GCA_022545495.1 of Chrysanthemum lavandulifolium. NCBI lineage: Eukaryota > Viridiplantae > Streptophyta > Magnoliopsida > Asterales > Asteraceae > Chrysanthemum > Chrysanthemum lavandulifolium. Next base: position 16,618,288 of record CM040242.1, on the reverse strand, counting down.
GAAAATATGAAATCAAGAAATCATATAAGCACATAAAACATTTATGTTGCACACATGACAAACTCAACTAGAAGCCATTTAGTATATTACATGTTTTAAACATTTTTCAACTTATATGACTTATCTAAGTATTTAAACTAACATTTTCAACACACCTAAATGTTATCCCAAACACTCCTTCAAATAGCACACTGATTAATAAAATATTATAAAATCGACAAACAAGAGAATGAATAGCAAGGTGAGAAAACCACATATGTTATTCAAACAAACAAGCATAAAAAAACAATTTGAGATAAGCAAATAATCAAGTAATGCAAGGTAAGACAATTAATCATTTAGCATAGCATACGAAAGTTCTTTTCATCGCTTTGTGTTAAATATAAACATGTATACCAAGCTTGATTAGTTTCTTTTATATTTATAAATATGATCAAAACCTTAATTTCAAAAGAAGACACACTGTTGTTCAATGACGAAAACATCCATCTCCAATTAGATCAAAAGTTTGTGCAAAAGTTATGACCGAAAAATGACTTTCTATTATAAATCCATGATTCTATAAATTTTTTTTGTTTTGAATCAGTTTATGAATCATTTTTAAATGAAAGTAGACTTAGATACCTTTCAAACGATAGGTGGCACGACTTCTACGAACTTACGGTTAATTAGTTATGAATTTTTGAAATTTAGACAAAAGCGTCTTACAGATACCACGGATCCGCGGATCCTTCCAAAGTGGATCCGCCTTTGATAACAAAGGGATCTGCGGATCGACACATATTTACAAAAATGCATGTTTTGACCCGATGAAAAGGTTTAACCTTTGTAGACTTTTTAGTGAAGTTATATTACCCATTTTAATCTTTATTCAAGCTTGATTAACAAGATATCTAATAACAAAACTTCAAAGAAAAAAAACAACAAAACACTTTTCATATTATGCTTGACTTCACCAAAAATTTGATACAAGGACCTTACTCGTTTTGAAAATCATTTGTTTTTAAAAACTAGAGCCAACCTGCTCTGATACCAATTGTGAAAACGTAGAGAGGGGGGGGGGTGAATACGTTTCCATTTCAAACTTAAAACTTTTGTATCAAATATAGTATAAACCATCGCATTTGCTAATCTCGACGCGAGGATGCATTTAACGCATTACGGCATGTAAGGCCAACCCTTTAATATCACATAAGATTCCGCAAGATTAATGGTTCATTATAAATCAAGTTTCACCATTATTAGTCCGGTTTATTTTTCTTGATCAAGCGTGTCATAATATGTAAAGTGTTAAATATAGTTTATGACTATATGAAAGACTGATAAGGTTTTAAAATGTACCTTTTTGAGGGGTCGTTTAAGCCCTTATTTGATCACTTTTGTATCTCATTATTACTTAATATCGTTCCTTTTCACTTTTAGGTCTCTTGAAGGCAAATTCTTTGGAATGACACTTATTCGGACGAAAAGGCGCGAATATCTGAAGAAAATGTCCAAAGTCAAGAATCGAGACACTCAGGTTGCTAGAACTAAAGGGGACGTCGGTTCTACAAGTGACGGAGTCGAGTTCTACTAGAGACGCCGTCGGACAAGTTTTGTGATGACTCAAGAGTCAAATTGCTCATTTACAAGTGGCGGCTTGGGTTTTAAAAGAGTAGGCGTCGCAACTCGGACGACCTAGATTTAATCCAGACGACGTCGAGATCGAAGAGACGGCGTCACAAGCATAAGGTGGCCGTCGCAATGCTAACGTGGCCAAGACAAAACCCTAATAACGGCGACTGACGCGTCACAAATTAAAGGGTGGCGCCGTCGCATTTGTAATCTTATATATAGAATCCGAATTTTTCGCTTTGAGTGTGTAGTCTTTTGGAGTAAAACCTAAACCGAACCAAGGCATCTTGTACAAGATTTTAGGGTTCCATACCCTATCTTACATCAAGATAAGTGTTTTACTTCATTAATTTAATTATGTCTTCAATTGATTGTGTGTATGCTTGCATGTTCCCCATGTCCGGCTAATTTACTTGTGTGTTTGCTTAGGTAATATGAAACTTAGTTATTGAATATTGATTGGTTGTCTCTTATCTTAATTGTGATTGACCTAATATTGCGATAGGTCATTCGTTGTGCTAATAATGCTTGATTAATCTTTGTTGAACCTTAGTTTATAATCACCTAGAGTAATTGTAGGCTATACATCCAAAGAATACATTAGAGTTAAAGTTTATAAATCCTAGAGATTTTGTAGTCATTAACCTTTGGCAGCTTCAAAGAGTTAGGGATAAACGCATACCCTACGACCTTAGAGACACAACGCGATTAAGAATAAGGACGTGACAATTCAACCATCAATAGGAGATAACTATGGAGTAATAAAGCCTAAGCAAATACATTTTTAACTATCATACGAGCACACAACAATAGACATAGACTACATACACCTTAGTTTAGATAATTAGATAAGTAGAAGTAATCGGTAGAAATACCAACCCCCAAATTCAAACCCCGAGATTCGTACCTTTGCATTTCCTAAAAAACATAAAAAGAAAAAAAAAATAATCTTCCTCAACCCCAACCTTAGCGTAGTAACTTCTCACTAGCATTCCTATTCCCCTAGAGAACGATATCAATTCCCGTGGCTTACCCTAATACTACACTACAACGATTAGGTTCACTGCATAGGGTGTTGAAAAACTTGCTCGACGAAAAGGAAGTTCCTTTGACCCCGAACGCGCTGTGTAAGCGTATCAAGTTTTTAGCGCCACTACCGGGGAATAGAATAGCTAGTTAGGAGTCCACCTCGTTTAGGTTTCCTTGCTTGATTCCTATCAAGTAAGATTTTTTTCCCATTTTTAGCTTCCTCGTAGTCTATCCCCCTTCTTCGTGACCTTTGTTCGTAAAACCTATCACTCACCATGATACGTGTCTTCCGCTGTAGATTCTTCACACTACCCGCCCCCAATCCTCCTCCCAATCCCGAAATGGTGAACGCAATCCCACAAAACCCTTCACCCGTTCACCACTTTGGAAATCACCTAGGGCATAATAAAATAAATTGGCAACAACAAAGTCCTTTCTATGACTCAGATTCCGATGAGGAATTTGATTATGGTGAAGCACTTGACAACGGGGAGGTCATTGATGAAGTTAGTTTTGAAATGGAAGAAGACCCCTCCCAATGTTTTGACCCTAGGTGTAGAATTGAGGCTAATGGCCCCTTTAACATGCAATTCCCTTGTAAGATAGGATTTGAAAGTTTTGATGCTAACTTGCACTCATTCTTACCTTTAAACTTAATCTTCAGAAACCTATACAACAAAATAAAGGTAGATGAATTAGCCTATAAAGGGGATAATGTTGTTGACGCGGTCACTTACTTGGATGTGTTTGTTGGAAGTTTTGCCTATGGAGTTGAATTCATGGTCCTAGAGGATTTAGGTGAATTCATTGATGGAAGTCTTACCCAAGTTATCTTTGGAACAAACTTTAAGAGAATGACTAGGTTGAATGAACGGTTGATCGATGGTCTAATCACATTCTCCGATGGAAATGAAGATTTTGTCTATCAAATGCCCCGTACACACCCTAGGTTTAAGCAAAACGATATAAAGGCATGCAATCGGATGGCTCCCATTCCGATACTTAGTGAGAGAGATAAACAACGTGAACTTAGGCATACTTATGAAAAAAATGAGCGGTACTATAAAAAATGCCTAGAGTTAGGAGATTGTAACACCCCCAAATTTGTTTAGCGGAAGCATACGTGTTATTCGGGAGCGTTACGGAATTGGTGAATCATAACACAAGTAATAAAGAACGGAATACATACTCCGTTTGATTTTATAAAATAGTTTTAAAACGCTCTCTTACAACATAATTTAAATAAATGGGTACATCCCATTAGATTTAGTGGTCCCAATGTAAAACATCATTTTGTGTAAAACACTTCTTTAATACTACTACGACCATACATCCGCTTCTTGCCTTGCCTTCATGAACAAATCTTAAACACACGAGAAAATATGCTAAAAGGTCATTAAAAGTTTGGTGAGTTCATAGGTTTAAATTAAAATAGTAAGCTTGGACCATAAGCAAAGGCATATAATCATTACAACGAATATAATGATATATGTATGAATGTCTATTACGTTAGCTCTAAGTTCATGCAACCGATACTACGACAGTTTCTGTATGCTAAAAGATGTCATACGATATAGGGGCCCATAGCAAGTGTCTTGTCCCTCAACACTTGATTCCGACATGGTATACGTTTCGCCTTGGCCTAAGCATGGCCAACCGAACGGAGGAGTCACCCTCAATAGATCTATTTATAACATTCGCGTTTCCCAATGGGGAATTGACGGTTCATGAAAAAGGGCATTCTCTAGGGACATAAGGGCTTAGGCTACACCACGTAATAGTAACCATGTAATAGTTTTGGTCCATAAAAGGTTTTGCATATTTCTCACCCCAAAGTGTATAAAACAGTTTATCAAGTAAAAGAGGGGCTATGAAACTCACCTTAGCAAATGTGCAAAATCCGAATGTGGGATTAGTGATTGTTGTGAAACGCAGCACCGACCGCGACCTAGATAAGGAGGGCAATGTTTTAGTTCATCGTTTTTAAGTATCACTTACTTAATTAATTCAATTGTTTTTATAATTGAAATAAAACTAAACTTTTATAAAAATGATTTTTACTAGTAAGTATACGAAGTATATATACTTTTCATGTTGACATTAATATAGTTTTAAAATTTAAAGTTTGATTCAAAACAATTAATCACAATGTTCCACTAGTAAGTATATAAATGTGTATATACTCGTTTAAGTTGGCACAAATGGTTTTGTCAAAATTTATGTTTTATTTTCTAATTGTATTTAGAAAATATTTGAGTTAAAATTTGAAGTATCCCAAAATTTAGTAACTATAAAATAATATAGTGGTCTCCTTTTATTTATCAAAAGTTTTCCCTCTACGTTTATCATTTTCGACAACCAATTTTTGTGACATAGTTATGTCTATTTGCACTTATTGATGTCAAAATGTTGGCGTAGGTTTTTATCATGTGAATTGCGACTTGAGCACTTATTCTTATATTTAAACTTTTACACTTGGTTACTTGCACTAAATCTTATATACATTTGACGTTATGATCATATGTAACGAAATAAAAGGGAAAGGATTTAGACGGGAACGAGCTTGGTTTATATTTGAACTCTCGAGCATACATTTTTGAGTCTTACCGTTAGAGTACAAAACTGACACGGTTGGGCCGCGTCTGGCAAAAATAGGTACAAGACTGGGCTTAGGCCCATAAGTCAAAAATGAACTCAAGTTTAATAAGAATGTGGGCTGTGGCCCATAGGCTAAACAGAGAGCAGACATGAAATATTTGTTTTAACACATTACATAATCTTAATGCTAGTGTATCTATCTTGAACGCCAAAGGGGAAAAGAAAACTAAGCACTTCAAGTAATATGCCTTCAACTCGGAGTCTTGCTCGAACCAAGGGTTTCGGGACTGATGTGCTCGACACACATCTTAACCACTTGATTAGGCCAAGGTAATCCGAATGATACTCGAGGTCAACATGTAAATCTTAACATGTTAGTGCAAAGGAAACGATAGAGCCATAATAGTTGCGTACTACTCAACATTGATTTCATCACGACAACAACATGTATACTAATGAGTTATGACTTGTTTTCATGATAGTAACATTTACTCAAATCCTTTTTATACTTCTCCTAGTGTCAAGGCATTTGCTTACAAGAATTAAGGAAGCAGTTTATCTAGTCTCACGAATTTGTCGACGGACAAATCATAACATGAATTTCAGTTAGTGTGAGTACTAAGGGGGTTTCACAGTCGAGTCTAACAAGGGAAGATGACTAAGTATAAGACTTGACTCGAAAGAGATTTGGTTAACATCATTAACTAGGACATGAGAGCAAAAAGGGGTGAAGGTACCTCTTGTTAGTAGAGTACTACTCGACTTGGTTCTAACCACAACCATTTTACTCTTACGGACAAGACAAGTATAGATTCTCGAAATACATTTTAACACATGAGCACTCTTGTCTCGGGTTTCTCCCTAGGCGTACATGGAGGTTTTGACCCATGGTTCACCTCTAAGATTTGAGTCACAAGACAAATGAAAGACTAGCATGTTTCTCATGTTCAAGCAAAGTTAAAATCAATGTTCGACATACTTTTAAATGACATGAATGTCGACGGGAAAATGTGAGTCTCGACATGGTTTTACTAGTAGACTTGTAAAAGCTTGACTCATTTATCTTGTTCTTGTTCCTGTCTCGACAGAAAACCAACGGACCCTTTTTTTTCGCAAATGACCACTTAAGCCTAAGTTACCATAATTTGTTTATCAACACAAAGTATTATAACATCAAAGTACCTAGTTACATAGTCAAATTACCAAGTTCCTATAAGACTTAACTCTCATTTCCTTGGCTCATATACCCGTGAAAGTCGTTTTAACAATAGAATGACCAAATCAAGTTTCAAAGTGACAAGTTTATACTCATATTGCAAAGTTGTACATTCTATACTTACAAACCCAAATGAAAACAAGACATCACAAATTAACACTTCATTATCAATGTTTATATTACAACGAAACCATGAGGAAGAGAAAGACCATGAACCTTATCAAGAGTGAGATGTGAAAACGTTGATGAAAGCCAAGTCGAGGGACCCCACACAAATCAAACCCGTATACCGATTCCGAGCAAACCCAACAACTTCTTGATGACCTTGAGAATATTACTCTTGTGGTGTGTTTGAGTTTTGATTTGTGGGTGTCTTTGGCCTCTCAAGTTGCTTAAGAAGAGGTTAAGAGGAGCCTTTGACCACCTCTTTTCATCTTGAAGTTTTGTTTGAAGCAAAAATGGCTTACTTCCAAGACCCAAATCTTTGGACATAAGAGATAGAGTGGTGAAAGGATTTGTTTCTCTCTGTGATTTACTTTGATCCTCCTTGGATCCCTTCGAAAGTAGCGGCGCATCTATGGAGATTTGGGAAGCAAAGTTTTCATGGATTTGGGTATGGAGAGATGAAGATGTTGGATGAAGGTGTTGGTTTATCTCCTTTTAGCAAGATTCGCCCTAGGTGGGATAGTAAGGCTAGGGAGGAAGAAGAATATCTTGAAAATCTCTTCCCTGGTTTTGTGTTTGGTTTTGTCGTGAGTGAGAGGAGAGGACAAAGGAGTGATCTTCACAAATTTTTATAAGTGTTTTTCTTTTTATAACATTTGTATAAGTATATATGTATTATGGTGTTACTTGTAAAATACATATATATACATTATACTTTAGCCTCAATTGTATTTGAGTTTCATACAAGTTATTGTTTAAGCGATAGTATGTTCATTATTTTTGTGTCCCGTGAAATTGTATTGTGACCAAAGTATCATTGTTTGACAACTTTTTATCCGTGGTATTTTATTGTTACGTGTCTGAAATATTTTATCCTTGTAATACTCCAAGTCGCTGACATTGGTTAATTGTTTTAGCGAGTCCTTATCATAGTGTCGGTACGCGTGTAGTGTCGGTCACTGGGAAAATGAGATAACCTCTCGTGTTACAATTTAAATTATAAGACAAAATGATAATATTCATAAAATGATATGAATGCAAAAGTGATGCAGTTACCTACTGTATGCGAGTTAACTACTCAAATGATCAGGCAAAGCTTGTGTATGCTTAATGACTTAGGCTTAGTAATAATAAATTACTAATTATCAGTTAAATTTTAGTGAAAATTTACCGTGTGTCACATCCTCCCCGTCTTGGAAGAGAAAACCGTCCTCGGTTTCGATTAGGATACTTGGTGAAGTAGAGAAAGGTGTGGGTATTTGCGCTTGAATTGGTCTTGGCGTTCCCGTGTATTCGGACCTCTTTGAGCGTTCCAACGGACTTTGACGATCGGGATGCGGCTTTGCTTAAGCCGTTTGATTTCTCTATCCATGATTTCAATGGGTTCCTCGACAAAATTCAATCTTTAAATCGACTTGGATTTCTTCCAAAGGAATAGTAAGAGTTTAAATCGGAAAGACATTTCTTTAAGTTGCACACGTGAAACACGTTGTGCACAGAGATGATTCTTGTGGTAATTCAAGGCGGTATGCTACCGGTCCGATCCTAGCAAGAATTTTGAAAGGTCCAATATAACGAGGATTTAACTTTCCACATTTTCCGAAGCAATTCGCCTTCCATGGCGCAACTTTGAGCATAACTTTATCTCCCACTTGGAACTCAGTGGTTTCCTCCTTTATCCGCGTAGCTCTTTTGGCGGTCACGAGTCGCTTGTAGTCGGCTTTTGATTTGTACAATCTTCTCGGTAGTTTCTTGGATTAACTCCGGACCAATGAGTTGACTTTCTCCAACTTGCCCAAAGACACAGTGATCTACATTTCCGACCATAGAGTGCTTCATATGGTGCGGCTTTGATACTTGTGTGATAGTCATTATTGTAAGAAAACTCGGCTAATGGCAAGTGTTTATCGGCCATTTCAAAGTCTATCACACATGCTCTTAGCATATCCTCCGATGTTTGGATTGTTCTCTCGCTTTGTCCATCGGTCGAGGATGGTAGCGGTGCTCATGTCGAGGTTAGACCCTAAAGCATCTTGAAGTGATTTCCAGAAGTTTGAGGTGAAACGGCTATCTCTGTCTGAAATGATGGAAATTGGTACACCATGGCGTGCGATGATTTCCTTCAGGTATAGTTGTGCAAGTTTTTCCATTCCATCACTTTCCTTCATCGGTAGGAAATGTGCTGACTTGGTGAGACGGTCAACTATTACCCAAATAGTGTCGTAGCCTTTAGAGGTTTTAGGTAACTTGGTGATAAAGTCCATTGTTATACGTTCCCATTTCCACTCGGGATTTGGGTTGTACTAGTAGACACGAGGGTCTCGATGTTCGACTTTAACCTTTGAACAAGTTAAACACCGGTGACATATGTTGCAATGTCGGCTTTCATGTTAGGCCACCAAAGACAATTTCTTCAAATCAAGGTACATTTTATCGGATCACGGGTGGATGGAGTATTTAGACTTGTGGGATTCATGCATAATGATGTCGCAAATTCCTCCGTAGAGTGGTATCCAACTTCGCTCTTTGAAACACAAAGTTCCATCCGACCTTTTCACGAATCCATTTTCACTTTCTGGCATTCTGTAAAGGTTCTCATTCGGACGATTTCCTCTTTGAGTGCTTCCAATTGAGCCTCAAGAATCTTGGTTGGAAGAGGTGAACTAATTGTCATACCCAAGGATTTGACTCTAAGAGGTTTTGGTCGCTCTTTCCTCTTGAGAGCATCGGCTACTACATTCGCTTTACCGGATGGTAGCGAATCTCGCAATCGTAATCATTGAGTAATTCTAACCATCGGTGACTGCCTCATGTTCGGTTCTTTCGATCCAAAATGTGTTGTAGACTTTTGTGATCGGTGTATCGACACACTTTGTGCCATACAAGTAGTGTCTCCAAATTCGAGTCGAACACAACCGATCCTAACTCCAAATCGTGTGTCGTGTAGTTCTTCTCATGAGTCTTCAATTGGCGAGGCGTATGCTATCACCTTCTCTCTGCATTAACACCGCCTCCTAGCCCCTTATGTGAGCGTCGCAATAAACAACAAAGTCTTCACTACCTTGGTAAGGCGAGCAGTGCACTACACAACTTTTCTTTAAGGAGTTGAAAAGCTTCTTCTTCCTTTTCTCCCAGGTCAAACTTGGCGTTTTTACGGGTTAGCTTGGTTAAAGATTTGGCAATCTTTGAGAAACCCTCAATAAATCTTACGTAGTATCCAAATGAGTCCTAAGAATTGGCGTATTTGGTGAGGAGTTGTGGGTGTCGCCCAATCCTTTATTGACTTGATCTTAGCGGGATCTACATGTATGCCCCGACGCGATTACATGACCTAAGAATTGCACAGTGGGTATCCAAAACTCACACTTTGAGAATTTCGCATCTGTTCTTCCTTTTCAACAATTCCAAGATCAATCTAAGATGCTCTTCTTGTTCTTTCACACTCTTGGAATAAATTAGGATATCGTCAATGAATACGATCACAAATTTATCCAAGTAGGGTTTACACACTCGGTTCATGAGGTCCATGAACACGGTGGTGCGTTGGTTAACCCAAAGGCATGACTTGGAACTCGTAATGTCCATAACGAGTTACGAAGGCGGTTTTGGGAATGTCTTCCTCGAACTCTTAGTTGATGGTATCCGGACCTTAAGTCGATTTTTGAATAAACACTCGAACCTTGAAGTTGATCGAATAAGTCATCGATTCTCGGGAGTGGGTAGCGGTTCTTAATGGTTAGTTTATTCAACTCACGATAGTCGATGCACATCACGAAGGTTCCGTCTTTCTTCTTGACGAGCAGACCGGTGCTCCCGGGGTGATGAGCTTGGTGCGATGAACCCTTTTCCGCAAGTTCCGACAACCGGTTTGATAACTCCACGAAGTTCCGTTGGAGCTAATCGATAAGGTGCTCTTGCCACCGTGCGGCACCGGCACTAAATCGATCCGAAATTCAACTGTCGGGTCGGCGGAAGTCTGGCAAGTCTTGGGAAAGACTTGAAATTCTTTTACTATCGGCACGTCCTCCGGGCGTTTTCTTCCCTTCTTTTCGTCCTTTCCGGTGACTTGTGCTAGGAAGATATGACATCCTTCCTCGATACACCTTAACACCTTGGTACGAAATGACATGCGGTCTTGAAGCGTTTCTCCTGTCCGCTACTGCCTCCTTCTATTGTTGGGACTTCATCTCCATAGGGTATTCGAGCGAGTTTCTCGTCACAAATGATGGCGACATGATATTTTGCTAACCAATCCATTCCGACAATGACATCGAAACTACCCAATACTCACGGTATCAAATCGATATTGAATGGGTGGTTTAACGGGTTAAGGTGCAACCTCTTATGATGGTATCTACCCTTTCTATGTTACCGTTAGCTAGTTCCACGTTGTATGCATTTCTAATGCGGTTGGGGCAATATCGAGTAGTGGACTAAATGTATTAGAAACAAAACTCCTATCGGCTCCGTATCAAACAATATGGATGCATAACGGTTATTTATAAGGAACGTACCCGTCACAACATTCGGGTCTTCACGAGCTTCCACTTTAGTTCTGGCATAGACTCTCCCACGAGCTCCTTCTCCATTTCCTTGATTACTCGTTTGTCCAACATTTCCACGAATCACGCCATTCCATGGCTTCACGGATTTCCTCGGTTTCCTTGATTTCCTTCACGGCCTTGGTTTACGGTCTTTCGCCATTCATTCTTATAATGCCCTTTTCACCACAACCAAAGCAAGTTACATTAGCCTTTGGGTCTGAGTGGAGCCGTTTGAGCTGTCGCCAATGATTTGGACTGCGGTTCTGGTTAAGTGTCCGATTTTCGACAATTCGGCGCTTGACGGTACTGCCGCCTTGTGATGCAGTGTGCATCGATTACACAATGGTGCAGTCCCTGAGTACGGTTTTCTTTCCCCGACATTCACTGCATAAGCTCTAGCAACATTTTGCCTCTTGTTTTGATTGTTGCGGTTGTTCCTATTGTTGTTGCCACGGTATTCATAGTTGTTGTAACCCTGAGAATGGTCGTCCCATTTCCTCTTATTGTCGACCACTTTGTCCATGGAATCCTCAATCACTTGGTCCATGAGTTTGTTGGCTACTTCGATGGTTTCATGAAGATCAACAGCCTTAGAAGTGGTTACATTGCCCTTGATAGGTTGGGGCAGCCCTCCGATGTATCTCTCCAACAATCGGGTCTCAGTGGGAACCATTTCAGGACACAATAAGGCTAGCTCTTGAAATCGGCGGTTATAAGCGACTATATTGGTGCCTTGAACCTTGAGGTTCCAAAACTCATGTTCGAGCTTCTTGATCTCATTACGAGGGCGGTGCTTTTGAAGTACCATTTCTTTGAAGTTTTCCCATGGCATGGCATAGGCAACATCGATACTAGCGGTTTGAAAAATTGTTCCACCGGTCAAAGCGACATCCGTGAAAGTGAATGATGCATACTTAACCTTAGAATCTTCTTCACAATTGCAGATTGAACACGGTCTCGAGCTTTTCGATCCACCTAGTCGGACCGACGGCTCCTTGGTTCCACTAAAGCTTCCAGGTCATGGTTTCTGAAAGTCTTGATAAGTACAAGTGCGGTTGTGAGTGGGTGGTCTTGAAGTTCCGGCATTAGTAGGCAGTGGTTTCTTTGCGGCTAAAGCGGCGTTTACCGCTCATTGACTAGTTGGTCGCTCATTGCTTGATTCATGATAGGTTAGATTGGAGTAGCCCTAGCAGGAGTAGTGGCTTCAGCAGTCTGATCGTGTGTGACTCTGTTTGGAATAGCAGTGTTTGCAGCTTGGTTGCGAGTAACCCTCGCTGGGATAGGAGCATTGGAGGCTCCACCAGGGTTGGTACGTTTTGATCTTCGTTTTGGCGGCATTTCTGCAGTAAGAAGGGTGATAAGATATATGACCTTTTAGACAAGGTAAGTGCCAAGTAATAGTGTGGTTATCGTAGATAGATCATATGTGCAATCTATAAAAGTAAAGACAATTGGGTAGGAAAATAAGTTTGTCATAGATAGAATTTCGGTTACAAGGTTCCTACGGTACACGATGAGATACTAGCTGGAGTACAACCGAAACACAACGGAATACAAAGGAAATACAATGGAAAATACAACTGAAATACGAGGATAATAACTAACACTAACTGTTATAGCTCAGTTTAGTGTAATACATCATGCAATGGAATCTAAGAATGTCCATGATCGGTACGTAATCGCTCTATGGTAGCAATCAGCTCTCGCTGTGTATCCTCCAACCTCTCGATACGTCTCATCTGCGATGATAACATAGACTCTAAACCAGTAGTCCTCTGCCATCCCTCTCTGACAGTATCTCTCGCAATCCACTGGACGCTCTCTAGCTCCTCTAGTCGTCCGTGTATCTGAGTCTGACCTCTACCCAAGGCTCGTACCTGGCATCCCAACTCTCGGCGTCCTCAACACGAGTCTCGACCCTAAATCCCGGTCGCATCCTCTCGTGTCTCTCGAGCCCCATGCTCTCAAACAACACATCGGTAACTCGGTCTAAACCCTCAACACGCCGCTCAATCTTGCAAGCGTGTTGGATCGATCTCTCTAGCGATCGAATGGACTCTAACGAGTCTCACGAGAGTCTAGCGGATAAATATCCTCTCGGTGAGGTCGGATCACCTTCGGAGATCCCGACAGTGCGGCTCGATGCGTGCCTCAGCCGGTGCGGCTTCCTCAATGGTCTCAAGTTTGTCAGTGGTGCGCTCAGGCGCTCCATGTCTGCTGCAGATGGTACAAATGAAGGTGATGACGGACTATAGCTCGGACTAGTGATAAGTGGTACTGAACTGATCAAGCAATCAATATCTCTCCAATCAATCTCACTACTCTCCTCCTGACTGTGGAGGAAAGCGGCTCTCTGCCCTAATCCAAATGGTGCATCAATATCCATGTCATCGCCCAATCTCTGAGCCATCTTGGAGCTCTGTCCTAACTCCTGTATACTCTGGACAATCTCCAGACCCTGTGTACTCATATCTGCTGCTATGCTAACATGTCCAGGGACACTCTCAGTCTGTATAGGCTCTGGTAATTCCTCCTCAGGATCCTCTTCCGGATCTTCTTCCGGGTCTTCCTCTGAGTAGGAATCGGTAGATCTCCTGAGTCTCTGATGAGGTGGTGACTCAGTGGGTGATGGTGTCGGTGACTCTGAAGTAGTAGAAGGACCCATGTCGGCAGCGCGGGTCATCAGAAGCTAGTGCGAGGCACATATGAATACCGCTCTCGATATCCGGTACTCTCACAATCATACGGGGTTTTGCTGCGCGTCAGCAGAGCTGATGGAGTGGTGGTGAGGGTAGGTATAAGTGGAGTAGGTGCAATAGCTGGCTGGACTGCTAATGTGGCCTGTACGTATGGATCAGTGGCTGAGTGTGCAAGCTGGCGGATGGTCGGTGAGTGTGCTAGTAGGATGTCCTCCTGAACATCGTGAGGAAAGGCTGGGGAAGGCATAGTCTGTGACAAGACGGTGCATATGTGTAAGTATGTGGAAAAATATGCTCATGATGGATATGAAATAGTGCATAAGTAAATAGGAAATAGAACATGTAATCCTATTAAATGAACTTTAAAGTAAAAAGGCAAGTAAGGCAAGCGGCAATCGGCGGTCGTAGTATGATGTTTTTGGTGAAAAGTAGTTATAGTTTAGGGTTTATATGTACCTAGTTCTCTATAACTTAGGCTCTGATGCCAATCTGTAACACCCCCAAATTTGTTTAGCGGAAGCATACGTATTATTCGGGAGCGTTACGGAATTGGTGAATCATAACACAAGTAATAAAGAACGGAATACATACTCCGTTTGATTTTATAAAATAGTTTTAAAACGCTATCTTACAACATAATTTAAATAAATGGGTACATCCCATTAGATTTAGTGGTCCCAATGTAAAAACATCATTTTTGTGTAAAAACACTTCTTTAATACTACTACGACCATACATCCGCTTCTTGCCTTGCCTTCATGAACAAATCTTAAACACCTGAGAAAATATGCTAAAAGGTCATTAAAAGTTGGTGAGTTCATAGGTTTAAATTAAAATAGTAAGCTTGGACCATAAGCAAGGCATATAATCATTACAACGAATATAATGATATATGTATGAATGTCTATTACGTTAGCTCTAAGTTCATGCAACCGATACTACGACGGTTTACGTATGCTAAAAGATGTCATACGATATAGGGGCCCATAGCAAGTGTCTTGTCCTCAACACTTGATTCCGACATGGTATACGTTTCGCCTTGGCCTAAGCATGGCCAACCGAACGGAGGAGTCACCCTCAATAGATCTATTTATAACATTCGCGTTTCCCAATGGGGAATTGACGGTTCATGAAAAAGGGCATTCTCTAGGGACATAAGGGCTTAGGCTACACCACGTAATAGTAATCATGTAATAGTTTTGGTCCATAAAAGGTTTTGCATATTTCTCACCCCAAAGTGTATAAAACAGTTTATCAAGTAAAAGAGGGGCTATGAAACTCACCTTAGCAAATGTGCAAAATCCGGAATGTGGGATTAGTGATTGTTGTGAAACGGCACCGACACGCGACCTAGATAAGGAGGGCAATGTTTTAGTTCATCGTTTTTAAGTATCACTTACTTAATTAATTCAATTGTTTTTATAATTGAAATAAAACTAAACTTTTATAAAAAAATGATTTTTACTAGTAAGTATACGAAGTATATATACTTTTCATGTTGACATTAATATAGTTTTAAAATTTAAAGTTTGATTCAAAACAATTAATCACAATGTTCCACTAGTAAGTATATAAATGTGTATATACTCGTTTAAGTTGGCACAAATGGTTTTGTCAAAATTTATGTTTTATTTTCTAATTGTATTTAGAAAATATTTGAGTTAAAATTTGAAGTATCCCAAAATTTAGTAACTATAAAATAATATAGTGGTCTCCTTTTATTTATCAAAAGTTTTCCCTCTACGTTTATCATTTTCGACAACCAATTTTTGTGACATAGTTATGTCTATTTGCACTTATTGATGTCAAAATGTTGGCGTGAGTTTTATCATGTGAATTGCGACTTGAGCACTTATTCTTATATTTAAACTTTTACACTTGGTTACTTGCACTAAATCTTATATACATTTGACGTTATGATCATATGTAACGAAATAAAAGGGAAAGGATTTAGACGGGAACGAGCTTGGTTTATATTTGAACTCTCGAGTATACATGTTTGAGTCTTACTGTTAGAGTACAAAACCGACACGGTTGGGCCGCGTCTGGCAGAAATGGGTACAAGACTGGGCTTAGGCCCATAAGTCAAAACGAACTCAAGTTTAATAAAAGTGTGGGTTGTGGCCCATAAGCTAAACAGAGAGCAGACATGAAATATTTGTTTTAACACATCCCATAATCTTAATGCTAGTGTATCAATAGAGAAAAGAAAACTAAGCACTTCAAGTAATATGCCTTCAACTCGGAGTCTTGCTCGAACCAAGGGTTTCGGGGCTGATGTGCTCGACACACATCTTAACCACTTGATTAGGCTAAGATAATCCGATTGACACTCGAGGCCAACATGTAAATCTTAACATGTTAGTGCAAAGGAAGCGATAGAGCCATAATAGTTGCGTACTACTCAACATTGATTTCATCACGACAACGAAGATGTATACTAATGAGTTATGACTTGTTTTCATGATAGTAACATTTACTCAAATCCTTTTTATACTTCTCCTAGTGTCGAGGCATTTGCTTACAAGAATTAAGGAAGCAGTTTATCTAGTCTCACGAATTTGTCGACGGACAAATCATAACATGAATTTCAGTTAGTGTGAGTACTAAGGGGGTTTCACAGTCGAGTCTAACAAGGGAAGATGACTAAGTATAAGACTTGACTCGAACGAGATTTGGTTAACATCATTAACTAGGACATGAGAGCAAAAAGGGGTGAAGGTACCTCTTGTTAGTAGAGTACTACTCGACTTGGTTCTAACCGTCAACCATTTTACTCTTACGGACAAGACAAGTATAGATTCTCGAAATACATTTTAACACATGAGCACTCTTGTCTCGGGTTTCTCCCTAGGCGTACATGGAGGTTTTGACCCATGGTTCACCTCTAAGATTTGAGTCACAAGACAAATGAAAGACTAGCATGTTTCTCATGTTCAAGCAAAGTTAAAAATCAAGGTTCGACATACTTTTAAATGACATGAATGTCGACGGGAAAATGTGAGTCTCGACATGGTTTTACTAGTAGACTTGTAAAAGCTTGACTCATTTATCTTGTTCTTGTTCCTGTCTCGACAGAAAACCAACGGACCCTTTTTTTTCGCAAATGACCACTTAAGCCTAAGTTACCATAATTTGTTTATCAACACGCAAGTATTATAACATCAAAGTACCTAGTTACATAGTCAAATTACCAAGTTCCTATAAGACTTAACTCTCATTTCCTTGGCTCATATACCCCGGCAGAAAGTCGTTTTAACAATAGAATGACCAAATCAAGTTTCAAAGTGACAAGTTTATACTCATATTGCAAAGTTGTACATTCTATACTTACAAACCCAAATGAAAACAAGACATCACAAATTAACACTTCATTATCAATGTTTATATTACAACGAAACCATGAGGAAGAGAAAGACCATGAACCTTATCAAGAGTGAGATGTGAAAACGTTGATGAAAGCCAAGTCGAGGGACCCCACACAAATCAAACCCTTATACCGATTCCGAGCAAACCCAACAACTTCTTGATGACCTTGAGAATATTACTCTTGTGGTGTGTTTGAGTTTTGATTTGTGGGTGTCTTTGGCCTCTCAAGTTGCTTAAGAAGAGGTTAAGAGAGGAGCCTTTGACCACCTCTTTTCATCTTGAAGTTTTGTTTGAAGCCAAAAATGGCTTACTTCCAAGACCCACGAATCTTTGGACATAAGAGATAGAGTGGTGAAAGGATTTTACTTCTCTCTTGTGATTTACTTTGATCCTCCTTGGATCCCTTCGAAAGTAGTGGCGCATCTATGGAGATTTGGGAAGCAAAGTTTTTCATGGATTTGGGTATGAGAGAGATGAAGATGTTGGATGAAGGTGTTGGTTTATCTCCTTTTAGCAAGATTCGGCCTAGGTGGGATAGTAAGGCTAGGGGAGGAAGAAGAATATCTTAAAATCTCTTCCCCTGGTTTTGTGTTTGGTTTTGTCGTGAGTGAGATGAGAGGACAAAGGAGTGATCTTCACAAATTTTTATAAGTGTTTTTCTTTTTATAACATTTGTATAAGTATATATGTATTTTGGTGTTACTTGTAAAATACACATATATACATTATACTTTGGCCTCAATTGTATTTGAGTTTCATACAAGTTATTGTTTAAGCGATAGTATGTTCATTATTTTTGTGTCCCGTGAAATTGTATTGTGACCAAAGTATCATTGTTTGACAACTTTTTATCCGTGGTATTTTATTGTTACGTGTCTGAAATATTTTATCCTTGTAATACTCCAAGTCGCTGACATTGGTTAATTGTTTTAGCGAGTCCTTATCATAGTGTCGGTACGCGTGTAGTGTCGGTCACTGGAAAAATGAGATAACCTCTCGTCTTACAATTTAAATTATAAGACAAAATGATAATATTCATAAAATGATATGAATGCAAAAGTGATGCAGTTACCTACTGTATGCGAGTTAACTACTCAAATGATCAGGCAAAGCTTGTGTATGCTTAATGACTTAGGCTTAGTAATAATAAATTACTAATTATCAGTTAAATTTTAGTGAAAATTTACCGTGTGTCACAGAGATGATTACAAGAAGAATGAGAGAACATTGGAATGGCTTAGGTATGCGCACGTAAGCATGCACGAGACCACGTAGGGGCACGACTTCGAGTCTAGCTACAAGACTCATAAATAAAGAAAAGAGCTTCGTGGGAGGCAACCCATGCTTAATTGTTTGCTTGTTTGTGTCGTGTATCTTTTATTTATTGTTTATTCTCATGTTTAAATTTGTAAAAATGCTTTATTTTGTCTTTAACCTCATCTTAATTACATATAAAGATATTGTGGAAAACTAGAAGGGGGGGTTGAATAGTTTTACCAATTTAAATCTTCCTTTTAAATATTTAGATCGACTTATGTCAATCTATTTGGTTGTTTATGTTGGACGTTGATAGATAGATATATAAACGTGTAATGAAAGATAAAGAGTAAGAAGCACATCACCACGACACAAGTATTTATAGTGGTTCGGCTACAAGGACACCTTCCTTGCCCTACTCCACTCCCCGAGTCACCTACTCGAGAGTTCGTAAACACTACACCAACTCCTTATGGCGGAGAATCCTTCACAACGTCGCTTAACCTTTTTCCGGTACAAAGCTAAATACCGAGTTCTTTCACACCAAGGCGAACCACACCTACACAACGTCGCCTACCCTTTATACGGTGCTAGGCTAACCATCGAGTTCTTTCACACCTTAGGTGAACTACACCTTCACAATGTCGCCTACCATTTATTAGGTACTAGGCTAAGCACCTAGTTCCATTGCAATGGAGGAACTACTACCACACTACACCAACGACTAATCCCAAAGGAGATCTACTCCTTTACAACATCATCAAGGACATCAATATCCTTGGATCTAATGCTAGTCTATCTAGTACATCGAAACACACCATATCGAATGTACATCTAAGGCACCTTTCACTAATGCCTTTGACTAGATCTACAAGACACCTTTCACTAATGTCTTGTGTCTTTACTTCGAAGCACCTTTCACTAATGCTTCAAGTCTTGACTTCTAAGCACCTTTCACTAATGCTTCTTGTCTTGACTTCTAAGCACCTACCACAAGTGCTTATCCTATAGACGATAGATACCCTTCACTAATATCTTCGTCTTGACATTTGAGACATCTTTCACTAATGTCTTTGAGCCAACATCTATGGAGAAAGGTAGATCTATCAACAAGAGAACCTTCGTTGTCTTGATGATGACGAAGCATGGCAACTCATGGACTTGAGCTTGCACGTCTTCAAGAAGTGGTGATCTTTCCTTTAAGAGGAACCTAGAAGATCACACAAAAACAAAAGACAAAACTACATAGATCACTTGGATCTAAGGTTAGAGGGTTAGAATATTTGGGAGAGTATGTGTGTAAAAGGATCAATAGAAAGGAAGAAATGGCTCTCTGTTTATAGAAAAATTCTCTCTGTTTCCCGGATCCCACGGATCCCTTCCACTGGGATCCGGCTAGCACAAAGCTAGGGATCCGTGGAACTCCTCTTTGCCCATGGGTATTTTGGTTATGGGTCATGGGTTATGGGTTGATCCATGGTTTTCTTTCTAGATACAATGTATCTTAAAGATACAATGAACTTGGTCAAGTGGTATATATAAAACCATGGGTTATGGGTCAATACCATTTGCTAGTATACAATGAACTTGGTCAAGTGGTAAATATAAAACCATGGGTTATGGGTCAATACCATTTGCTAGTTTTACCCATTTAGTGTATACTTGTTTTTACCCAACTACATTCAATGTATTTGGTCAATGGGTCAAATACTTAAGTTTCTACCCATTTATATTACCCAATATACTACATACTAGTTATGTGTATATTTTACCCAAATATGTAAACACTAGTTGTTGTACATATGTAATATTAAATCATAAAATCACTTATACTTGTTTTAGTGTTTTATGTGAAAATGTGAATATGTTAGAAACTATTAGTTCAAACCATTTACGTATTTTATTTGTTTCGTTAAAATGATTTTACGTTTGTTATCGACAAAACATTAGAAGATCGTTAAATATAAATAAACGTTTTTACGGCTTATTTGTATTAACAGATATTTTACATAAGGGATAAGTGTAGGGAGGATTACACACGTTTTCAAAAGAAACGTAAACATGAGAATTTCAATTAATTAAAAGATATACATGTGTGTTTGTTCGAGTCAAATGCTTGTATCGAGTCATAATAGATGTTTTGCAGGAAATTTTTCCATATTCTAAAGATAAAAATGTTTCAGAATTTTTTCCAGAAAATCGCAGACCAATTTCGTCAGGATAACTGACGGCGTCAGATCGCAACTGACGGCGTCGGGAAGGAGCGTAAACAACTGATTACTTTTCTCGTTTTCGAGCTACTTATAAATTTTGGAATTTTCCAGACTTAATTTTCCGTAAAATCAGTAAACATCCATTCCATAAGAATTATATCCTAGTTTAGTAGAGTCATATATATATTGTTACCGCCGATTTTATGCTAAGGTTTCGTTTATTTTCTTTAAGTGTGCATGTTTAATTTAACAAGAAGAAGATACATAAGATGAGAAGGAGCTTTTCACGCAAACATTTTTCTTGAAGAAAGATGTAACCACCACTTTACACGGATCATACCGAGCTAATCAGGGGAGTATTAGTTTCTTTCGTCTTTTATTACCTTCCGTTATCATAACTTTGATACTTTCGGGGAACATTGGGGACAATGTTCAGTTTAAGTGTAGGGAGGGAAAATGAAACGGGAACTTTGAAACTATGCTTATCCTTGATTATTTGCTTTGTCCAATTATATTTGTGTAATAAACCATGAGAAATATCGGTTAGGGTAATTTTGGCACCAAATTTAAAAATTTTCATGACATGTAGGAGTGGGCCATTAGTTTTAATAAAGCGTCTCATGGATAGGAAATTATATGACTAGCACAAAAACCCTTTACCACTTAAATTCCACCCAAAATGTGAGGATCGCCATTAGATTTATAGGAATTAAAGCATTCATATTTAATGCTTAGAGTGTGAACCGGTAGTATAATAGATTCTAGAACTTGTTTTGTGATGCATCCCGAGATCGCTAGTAAGACTACACTTGTGTAGTTAGGAATAACTAAATGATAAGAGGCATTAGGATAACCCTTGTTTGATACCCGTAATATAATTACTTCTTCCACATCGATTGAGTAATTCCCCCACACCTTTGCGTTGTACTCATATTTAGTACACGATACCCCTAGTTAACCCCTCGAGCCTATCCTTTTC
Organism: Chrysanthemum lavandulifolium; assembly: GCA_022545495.1. Lineage (NCBI taxonomy): Eukaryota > Viridiplantae > Streptophyta > Magnoliopsida > Asterales > Asteraceae > Chrysanthemum > Chrysanthemum lavandulifolium. Next base: position 16,596,605 of record CM040242.1, on the reverse strand, counting down.
GCGGTTCTCGTGATGTTTCGTTTTCCTAATATCAATGAAAACATTATTTACAATCCACCCCAAATGTACACCCAAATCGCCTTAGCCTACCTTGTATGCACTCACTTTTAGTGCATTATTGTTATCACACTAAACCCTTAGTTCAATTATCTTGTTGCTTGCATAAGTTGCTAAGTCGAGTCATATCCTTTGTACACAGTTTTGGGACGATTGGGACTCATGAAAAAAGTTAAATTTTATGAAATGACGGGAAAGGAACGTTAAATTCAAATTCCCTTTATTTGCGTAATAATGTACTCCAAGTGTTTTGATCTTTTCAATTCGGGTCAAATTAGTGTTAGAGTAATAAAAACTCAAGTGTAGGGATGTGCCTATAAATCCCTATTATTTTGATGTTATTATAAAGGATGGTAGAGTAAAAGTGTATGAAAAAAAAATCGGAAAAAATATAAAAAGAGAAAAAGAAAAAAAATAGAGTGTTGAAAAAATAAAAAGGGCTACCATCCTACATCTATCTTTCAATTTATGTTTGTTTATTTCAGTTATCTAGAGTTTAGAGTGTCGAGTCTTGGCTTAGCAACGCCATTCTTAGCATGCTTGTAACATAAAGATTTTTGACTTGCCACCACTAAATCGCTTATCCCACCAAACCCGTTGTTTCCCTACCGTAAGCCTATCATTACAACCCTTTAAAAGACCTCTTGGATAGTCTTTCCTAGGTGCTTACGCCAAAGCGATGGAGGTTTGATCTAGTCTCAAGCCTATGGTAATCTATGTACTAGGACCGGTTAATGAGTATTTATCTTCCATTTCCAACTTGTTATATTTCATATACACCCGAGAGATGTGAGTATCCAAACACCCCATGTGAGGTGCTAGTATGTAATTTTCGTGCTTGTTATGACTTTTGGGGCTTATATGTGTTGTGGATCATTCTAAACTAATGTTTCATGACCCCAACTTATAAATTAATTGGCTAAAAGCACATTTGCTTGAGGACAAGCAAATACCAAGTGTAGGGATATTTGATAAGGTTTTAAAATGTACCTTTTGAGGGTCGTTTAAGCCCTTATTTGATCACTTTTGTATCCGTTATTACTTAATATCGTTCCTTTTCACTTTTAGGTCTCTTGAAGGCAAATTGTGGAATGACACTTATTCGGACGAAAAGCGCGAATATACGAAGAAAATGGCCAAAGTCAAGAATCGAGACACTCAGTCTTTGGAACTAAAGGGACGGCGTCGGGTTCTACAAGTAACGGCGTCGGGTTCTACAAGAGACGCGTCGGACAAGTTTTGTGACAACTCAAGAGCCAAATTGCTCATTTACAAGTGGCGGCTTGGTTTTTAAAAGAGTAGGGTGTCGCACTCGGACGACCTAGATTTAATCCGACGACGTCGAGATCGAAGAGGACAGCGTCACAAGCATAAGGTGACGCCGTCGCAATGCTAACGTGGCCAAGATGAAACCCTAATAACGGCGACCCGACGGCGTCACAAATTAAAGGGTGACGCCGTCGCATTTGTAACCTTATATATAGAATCCGAATTTTTCAGTTTTGAGTGTGTAGTCTTTTGGAGTAAAAACCTAAACCGAACCAAGGCTGTCTTGTACAATATTTTAGGGTTCCATACCCTATTTTACATCAAGATAAGTGTTTTACTTCATTAATTTAATTATGTCTTCAATTGATTGTGTGTATGCTTGCATATTCCCCATGTTCAGCTAATTTACTTATGTGTTTGCTTAGGTAATATGAAACTTAGTTATTGAATATTGATTGGTTGTCTCCTATCTTAATTGTGATTGACCTAGTATTGCGATAGGTCATTCGTTGTGCTAATAATGCTCGATTAATCTTTGTTGAACCTTAGTTTATAATCACCTATAGTAATTGTAGGCTATACATCCAAAGAATACCTTAGAGTGAAAGTTTATAAATCCTAGAGATTTTGTAGTCATTAACCTTTGGAAGCTTCAAAGAGTTAGGGATAAACGCATACCCTACGACCTTAGAGACACAACGCGATTAAGAATAAGGACGTGACAATTCAACAATCAATAGGAGATAACTAGGGAGTAATAAAGCCTAAGAAAATGCATTTTTAACTATCATACGAGCACACAACAATAGACATAGACTACATACACCTTAGTTTAGATAATTAGATAAGTAGAAGTAATCGGTAGAAATACCAACCCCAAATTCAAACCCCGAGATTCGTACCTTTCCATTTCCTAAAAACATAAAAGAAAAAAAATAATCTTCCTCAACCCCAACCTTAGCGTAGTAACTTCTCACTAGCATTCCTATTCCCTGAGAAACGATATCAATTCCGTGGCTTACCCTAATACTACACTACAACGATTAGGTTCACTGCCTAAGGTGTTGAAAAACTTGCTCGACGAAAAGGAAGTTCCTTTGACCCCGAACGCGTTGTGTAAGCGTACCAAAGACCAAGTATGCATCACACACATAAACATCAACCACATAGACAATCAACAATATAAAGCAAGAATAAAAGTAAAGCGATAAGTAAAAGGATATACAAACCAACACGAGGATTTATAGTGGTTCGGTCACGAATCTTCTCTTCGCCATACTCCACTCCCCGAGTATCCAACTCGAGAGTTACTTCACTAGATCAACAAACTCCATTTTTGGCGGAGAAAACCTTACACAACGTCGCTTACACTTTTTCCGGTACTAAGCTAAACATCGATTTCTTCCACGAGGTAGAACCAAACCTATCACAACGTCGCTTACACTTTATCCGGTACTAAGCTAAACACCAAGTTCTTCCACGAGGTAGAACCAAACCTATCACAACGTCGCCTACACTTTATCCGGTACAAGGCTAGATACAGTGTTCCATTACAAAGGAGGAACCATTACCCGACCAACACGACATATCTATGACACCTGTTATGTTTTGTGGCCCAACATAACAAACCTTGTGTTTTATGGCACAAACACATAAACCATCTAATCTAGTTATAGATACAAGAATATGATACTAGACAATATTCAAAACAATGTGTCTAATGGATATGAAATCCTAAACTAAACATCAAGAATACAAAGCATGATGTAGTTAATCTTCTATGAATGAAGATGAAAAGTTTCCCAAGCTTGTTGTAGAAGATCTTCATGTGCTTGTATGCTTGTGATGGGTGATCACTTCAGTAGGTAAGGATGCAAGATCTCTAGGCTTGCTTTGGAGGATCACTACAGGAGTATGCTTACGACAAATGAAAGTTAGAAGCATTATGATCATATGAGATGAGGGTGGTTTACATGTTTCCTAATGATCTAAGTATGTTAGAAATGGTGGAGAGAAAGTATGTGTGAAGGCATGAAGAAATGGTAAGAAGTGGTTTGCTATTTATAGGCAAAAAGGCCAAGACAAGCTTCTGCCCAAAGGATCCCTTCTGAGAGGGATCCCGGCCCTTGTAATCCAAGGGATCCGTGGGATGCTCCTCTTTACCCATGGGTCATGGGTCATGGGTACCCAACTAGATACAATGTATTTAGAAAATGGGTTATGGACTTTGGGTCATGGGTATGGGTTACGGATCATGGTAATTACCAACACATTTACTTTTGTTTATGTATTTTATAAAACTAGAAGGGTACCCCGCGCAATGCAGCGGCGGGTACCCGGTAACCATTTTTGTGGCGAGCAAATGTTTTTCATTTTAAGCTATATGTATCATCTACATTTTTATTTTCAATACACACTACTTTCAAGTTCTCAAACATTTCTTATCAATTAAGTGAATTTTGATAATAGATTAATCCCGATATCATCAATAAAATATAACCTCCAAAATTAGTTGTTTTGTCATTACAAAGCCTAAATGTAACCATTAACCTCAAAACAACTTCGGCTAAAATTAAACATTAACCAATCAACAAAATTCGACTAACACTTTAAATCCAAATGCTCGGCTTGAAATAAATTTTAACCAACAAAGATAAAACCCACTATTAACATTCTAACTTAATATCAAAATTAGCCCAAAATCAAATATATCAAACAAATAATATACGGCTAAATTACCTTGAATGAATCGAAAACCATTTTTAGCCTAAATAAACTTTAATCAATATCTTGGATATTAAGGCCCATAATAAAATACCAAACAATTTGTGTGAGATCATTTGGCCAGCCCAATTAACATAACTTAAACCTAAGAGCACAAGGTACAGTTGGTGTTGTGGGGTGGTACCATGGGGAAAAGTGTTGTCACCTAAGCACTTTTTGCTAATGACACCAGTTTTGACTATGACACCAACACATCCCTCTCTGTTATAGTGCATATGTTTATTTTTATTTATTTTTAAAATAAAACAATATATTTAACTAAAATTCAATTTCAATAATAACAACAAATTATATAAAATAAAAAAGAGCATCAAATTAAAATAGTACATTAAATAAATAAAAAGTATGTAAAATAAAAATTAGACGTAAAAGTAAAATTAAATTAGTCTTTGGAATAATATAAGGCCCGGATTCATTTTTTTCCGCCTCGATGATAGTCGCGTCAACCGAATCCGTCTTGTTCATTTTGATTGCCAAGACCTTTATATCCTCGGGCTTTTTATTTTTATTTATTTTTTTTTTGTAGAGTGCTTCGGCCTTCAAGTTAAAATAATGATTTAGTGCAATATTTCAATTGTAAAAATTAAAACCCAAGTTAAGTACAATTTATTTCCTTGTGAATTACGAGTCCAAGTAAAATCAACAACAATTTAAAAGCCCAAACAAATTATATCAAGCTTTAACAAAAATTTCATCCCCTTTGTTTGACCAGCCCAAGTCTAAACAAAAAAATAACCCAACTCCAACCAATTTAATCACTCGGTATAATTTCCACAACCCTAAACACACACACACATTATCATTAGCCGCTTCTCTCACCTACCTTATCTCTCCATCCAACACCAATATCTTTCATCCTTTCCAACCGAGCACAACTTTTTGTTATGATACTGAGACCACGACCACGACCAATATCTTTCATCCATCATCACAACACCAATATCTCTTCGAAGAGGCAGGAAGACCACGACCACAAAGACCACGACGTCAAGATCTTTTGGAGGGTCTCGGGTAGGTTCAACATCATGTTGTTTTTCTTGTGTTTTGACAACCGAAAGAAAGAAAGGATGAAAACAAAATTGTTTTTGTTCTTTCTTTGAGATTATCGGATAGTGTAAAAAAGCTAAGCTTCAAAAGATTGATGATGATATTACTTTCGTTTGTTTGACCTTCAAAGATCTTGATATTTCTTTGAATAACACGAAAGAAATTAACTGAGATCTTTTCAATTTCGAGTTTTGAATGATTGTGAGTGTTGGGGAATAGGATTTGGTTTTGTCGAGAATAGGATTTGGTTTGGTTTTTTGACTTGGCTAGGTTGTGACTTCATTTATAGTCAAAAAAAGCCCCGGTGGTGGTGGTGGTGTGGAGATCCTGAGGCGATTTGTCTATTACTGCTTTAGACAGAAAAGAGAAAGGGAGACGAATGTATTTGTTTTGATTTGTTGTGGCGGTAGTAAGGAGATGGTATATGAAATAGATGTTCACGAGTATGAGATTTTTGTTGTTTCTTTCTTGGTGTTTATTAGTTTGCGATATGTGTAAAGTGTAAACCATCAGTTCGTTTTATAATAAGATATCGTAACTGACATTTTAATGTATATCAATAATTGTTTTTCAGTTTCATATGTTACAAATTAGGTCATGATAGAAGAAGTGAGAGTGGTAACCAAAATTTAATTATGTTTTATGACTATTAATTATAGCCGGCTAAAATGCATTGGGTTGTTACAATTCTTTATGAGTTGATATTAATTTAATAGAAAATTTAATATGTATGGAACTTTTTGTATTCATCATAAAGTCTGTTTGTGTAAAACATTGACTAATGGATTGTTAAATTCCTAATTAAGAAATGTTTTTGGTCTTACACTTTTTAAGACTTCTTTAAATAGAAATGTCCCAAACATTTTATAAAGTAGTATAGATGTAAGTAACCAAGATTACTTAAGTGTTTAACTAAACATGTTTAATGGTTTGTTAGGGGTTTGATCATAACGCAACATAATAAACATGTACGAACATGTGTTGTAGCATACAAGGACTTGAGTCGTCGAGATGTGTTGAAAGTATGTTGAGACAAAATATAATTATAAGTAACTTATACATTTTACGTTATGTATTACAAGTTATATGTTTGTCATCAACAAAACAAACGAGACTGTATAGATTAAATATCGTAATATTTGCACTAACAATAATCAAAGAAACCTGAATTAGAATCGGAAATCAAATATTCCATTCAAATAAGTTTATTCGACAATGATGACAAGCATATAATCTAAAGCCAGAAGACTTTATGACATTCCAAAGGTAAATTTTATTCTTCATATATGCCCAAGAAGACTCCAAGTTCATTTTCGAGATTCTAATAAAGTAGTTTCAACACAGATTTTATTTTTCATCTATGCCTAGAGTGACAGTTACAAAATGTAGCAAAGCTAAAACATTGACGATGCGGGTAGTAATTCAGTTTACAAAAGGAGTGACAGTTACATTGTTCAATATAAAGATTTGATGCCTAAGTTTTTGGCATACAAAATTATGAAAGATAAATAATTAACCGATAGATGGGGTGTTCGACTTAGCATATGTAATGGGCTTAGGAGCTTATCGAATAATTAGTAAGCTCATAAGCTTGTTATATCTTGTTATGTTGGTGGGATTTTGGTTTTGATTTTTTGGTGGCAGCGTGGTGATGGTGATGCATGGTAGTGGTTGTGGTGGTGGTAAAGAGACAAAGAAGAAGAAGAGTAGAAGAGGTGCTAGGTGTAAATGATTTTTTATTTTAATTAAAGTATGGAACAATGGTAACCGTTATCAGTTGCAAATCTAGCCATATGTGTAACGATGAAACACAACACAAAGTTTTATTAGTGATATTAATCTTTTTGAAAGTTTGTTATCTAATAGTAGAAATTTTGAAAGTTCATGAGTAATCAATCAGTGTAATTAACATTTATTTTTATGTATAACTTGAGATATCTAAGGTTATAAAAATAGTCAAAACATCACTAACATACTTCATTAAAAATGGATAAAATAGATTTTGTATATTTTTGAACAGACCCACAACACCTAAAATGTGGTGACACGAATGGGAGAAAAAGTCTTATGTCTATATTTTAGTGTAATTAACTTTATAACTTGAGAAAAAGTCATAGACTTTATAGACTATGACTCTATAAGAGGTTTGTTTGATTAAGAGACACAGTTAAGACATGTGATGACTGATGAGTAATATTAAAAGGCATAAACAGTAACTTTTAAATTTCTACTTATAAATGTGTGCAAACAGTAGACGAAATTATAAATTTTACCCGAGTTTTTGAACATGTAGACGAAATTAGTTGGGCCAGGCCCAATTAGTAGTACATTAGTGGTAGATCAAGGTTATTAACTTATTATGGACGGCAAATGTTATTGCCGACTTATGGGTTCAATCTTTGTGATTACGGAAAAGAAAGTAAAAAAATTATTAGAGGGCATTTAGTTTGCAGAATGTTTTTGAAAAAATTATAATCGATATGTAATGTAATCTAATTAAATTGTAATTTGAAGGAATTATCATTTGCCAAAGAAATTGTAAATTTAAACTCAATTATTGTAATGTGAATAGTAATTATATGCGGTCATCGCTATTACAAAATAATATAATAACTAGAATAATAATAATAAAGAGTTAAATTTGATAGAAATAAATAATTATTAATATAATAATAATAAATTATGTAATATTATTTTTTTTAATTTTAATAATAGTAAAAAAAATAAAATATTTAAATAATAATAATAATAATAATAATAACAATAATAATAATAATTTATAAAATTGATGCTTCAAAGTAAAAAGTTCTGAATTACGACGTAATTTAAAACTTTTCATCCGACTTACTATGCAATCTAAATTCTATCATTTGATGTAATTGGAGTGACTAAAATTACAATTGTAAAAGAAACCAAACAAATATGTAATATAATCTGAATTACCATCCTCTCCAATTTACAAACCCAACAGCCTACTTAATGTAATCAAATTACAATTACACCTAATTACATCAAATTACAGCTAACCAAACACCACGTTTACGAAATATAAGCCGATGACAAATTAGCTTATAAGTTCATAAATAAACTTAGGGCCCGTTTGGTTTGCATTAATGGGAATGAGACTATGACTTTCAAAGTCATAGTAGGTGTTTGTTTTGTTTTGTTTTGTGGGACCGGTAATGAAATGGGTATATCATAGTCGTAGATTCATTCTGTGATTTAGTGTCTATGAAATCCATTCCGTTGACCTCTTTTTCCACTACAAAATTAAAATATCTATACACTTTTTCATACCATATTTTATCAACCAAACATAAACGATCGTAATGATACACTTTTTCATACCCATTATCATTCCACCTCATTCCAAATCCGATATCCATTGTCATTCCTGACAACAAACCAAACGAGCCCTTAATCAATCGCCCACTAATAAAAACGTTCTAATATATGTGAGACATACAACTAAAGAATGCACAATAACCTTTTCTTATGTAGCCTATTTTTCAACATCACTACATATTCAAAACCATTAGCTAAAGTGACTAATAGTTAGAAACTTAGAATAAGGTTCCTGTGTGTAGGGAAAAAGAATATGTTGAAGTTAGACAATGGATTTGATGTTCAAAAAAAAAAAAAAAAAGTTAGACAATGGATTCGAATACTTTGTTCCTGATGATTCCATTTGAAACTTTCCTATGTTGAAAATATGAGAAATTGCAAGGCGGGAATTTTGATATAAATTGTACGCCCGAATAAGCTAGCTTATCAATTATATCGTTTTTTTTTTTTTTTTTTTTTTAATTATTTTTGTATATTAGAGATAACTTTATTAATAATAATAATCAAGTGTGTTTATAGTTATTTATCTATTATATAAAAAGATATGCTAAAATAGTGAAAAACATAAGAATACAAACATAAGAATTAATAAATAAAATCATGAAAATATCAATAATAGTTCAACCTGCACGCTCAAATTAACTTGCTTGTAAAATTTTAAAATAAATTATTATAATATAACATAAAATATTGTCAAATAAAATCCAAATGTGTTTAAACATTTGCATATTAATTAATCCATAATATTTTCTTAAGTATTTAAATAATACGATTAATTACAAATTATATTTATTTCTAGAAGCCAATCTTTGTTAACTTAGTTAATGAAAGCTTAAACAAAGTTTATTTAAAAAGTTAGCATATTATCAAAGCTCAGACGCTTAAAATAATATTTTTTTTGTTTTTTTTTTCTTTTTTTTTCGAACGACAATAAGTATATATGGAAAGCAACTAGCAAGGCTAGAAAGAGATTACAATATGTTCATACAAGATGTAACAGGATCATAAATCCAATCAATCCAATTCGAATTAGAATTCCTACTTTTATTTGAGATTCAAGACTGGGATAAGACCTTTACTTGCTTGCCGAGAGTGTCCTTCCTAGGGGGCTTAGGATCGAAATCTCCAAATGACCCAATTAGCTGTTTGAATAACATTATCAAAACAGAGTTTTGTGGGTTCGTTGAAATTCACCGAGTCAGCCCAAGAGAGTAAGTTGGCAAGTTCGTTAATTATAAGTATATATTAAACGCGATGTCTCAGTAGCTACAATCACATTCTGATGGCTACAATCATTCTTCTGATGCAAAATGGTAAATTTCTACTGATCGAAAATGGTAGAAATTTCTTCTACGGTGTTTTAGGCGGTGCTACTGATGAAAAAAAAAAAAAAGAATTATATTACTATTTATTAAGACTGCAATCACCCTTTTAAAAATTAGTTCGCCATGAACGCCATGAAAATCTTGATCTCGTAATAATATATGTGGAACATAGAACCGTACAAAAAAAGTACTATGCTTTTAATATCGAAGAATTAATATTAACTTTGTGGGGTAACTTAATTTGGGTGTTTGTTTAAGCTTACATATGGGCTTATTAGTTTCGGAAAATGTTTTATGGCTATGTTTGGCACACAATATTATAGAGAGATTATGCTTATTTTTTCAAAAAATAAGCTACTTAAAAAATAATCTTTGTTTGGCAGACATAACTTATAAGAGATTATAATTTTTTTTTTTCCATAATCTCCGAAAATAAAGGTTCTTCATGTAAACATAAAAATAATCTTTTTATAATTTTTTAAGAATAAAGACCAAAGACCAAAGACCAAAGACCAAAGACCAAAGACCAAGACCAAGACCAACACCAAGACCAAAGATCAAGATCAAGAATAAAGACCAATAGAAGACAATCTATTTTCGTCAAACATACCCTATATGGTTCATTTTCTTGGCTTATTAGTGGCTTATCAGTTACTGCTTATTAACGGGACTTATATTTGTTGTTTGTTATATGTAACTTAATAAACTTACGTAAGCAAATAAGCCAAAAAAAAAAATTGAGCTTACAAAACATATGCCGAAGACAGATTAGCTTATATTCTTATAAGCCCATATATAAACTTAATTAAACACCCGCTAAACGGTATTTCAAGTAAAAAACCATATGTGAGATTATACAACTAAAGAAGGCACACTTGCCTTTTCTTATGTAGCCTATTTTTCAACATCAATGCATATTCAAAACCATTAGCTAAAGTGACAAACAGTTAGAAACTTGAATAAGGTTCCTATGTGGGGGAAAAAGAATATGTTGAAGTTAGATAATGGATTCAAATACTTTGTATCTGATGCATTTGAAACTTTCCTATGTTGAAAATGCGAAATGAAACTCGCGCGTTGCGACGGGAATTTTGATATAATTTCGTATGTTCGAATAAGCTTATCTTTTACATATCGATTTTAGGTATTTTAATTATTTTTTCACATGAAATCTGTTGATACAAAAGTTGGACGTTCTTTGTTTGGGGCTTCGGCTCTCGTATCAATTGAGTCTTGATTCTTGAGACCTGCGCACTAAGTAACAGAAAACACCGTTAGGCTTATCGTGGGATTGTCTCCCACGATTATCCTCCGGCGTGAGAGTAAGTAATCGGTTTAGGGTTAAAGGAGAGTTAGGGTTTAGATCGTACCTTTAACGAGGGATAGGATTCCCTTTATATACACACGGAATCCTTGTTGGTTTCGTGTTCCCCAACCTTCGGCGTATCCCGCCTAAGTCGGTTGGGGAACGATTATCTCTAAAGATTAGAAGATATCTGATATCGTATTCCATAAATAACTTTCGGATTAGGCCTTCGTGGGCCCAAACACTTATCGGCTTAGCCCAGTCCGTGCTGGGCTCGTTAGTATCGGACTTTAGTCGGGCGCGTGACCGAATATAGACTATCGTCATCATGTCCCCAGTTTAGTATCGCGATGGCGGCTGCGGATGCTAGACTAATAACTACAGTCAATGAAAAAACTGCGAAGCGTAGCAAAGAAGCCAAAAAGGTTCCCGCCGTGAAAGATATACATTGTATCTAGACATAGTATTTTAAAATGAACGCCTCGTAAATCGGGGGAAAGTAACTGCAACAGCGTCACATCAAGTGATCTGGTCCACATGTTGGTGATAGTGGGATCCACGTGTCACTCATCGCGTGGATGAGGAAACTTATATAACCATTCGCCTCATTTTACTGTGTTTCTCACAGTGAAAATCCTAATCCGCCATTGTTAATAATCCTTTAACGTGCATCCCAGAAAATTGCCACTTAAAAGGTAACTGCGTGTGCGCTTAAACACAATACCATGGTCAACAGTTATCTGATTTCACCTCCGATATAACTGAGGACGAACTTTTAGAGTTCGCTTCGGATTATTATATTCCAGACGCAGTGCATCCGGAAGTTCCGGGTGCGCGGGCATCAATTGCTGACTTTAGCACGCCATCGTACTGATAATGCAGAAGTGCCGCCGGACTATTTTTTGAAGCCCGGTGACTCTCAGCTTCAAGTGCCTATTTTTGCTCGTCCTAGAGACATTCTGAACCCCTTTGCTTTAGAGAAAGAGATGTCCTTGAAGGAAGTGTTGGAAGCGCATGCTACCAGACTTGCTAAAAGGGAAGGGATTAAAGGTAAAGCAGTTTTGTGCGGCGTTGGTGCAACTCATCTTCCCAGATCTGACGGGATACCGGTTAGTGTTGCCACGGTATCTCGCCGAGATTCCGATCTATTGAAGAAGTTGGATGAGGTTGGAGATGCTACAAGCTGCGTAGGGAATTCGTCTCTTAGACGTTGTAATAGTATGTAGATAGTAACTTTTATTGTAAACATCCTTTTGTAAGCACGCATGGTACTTAATGGAACATTATTTTTGGTAAACGTTGTTGCTACTCATAATATGTGCACCTAGTCACTTGTTTCTCCATAGGAAACGTGCGTATTGTCTAAGAGTAGCCATCTGTTGTATAAACGCGGGTAATATGTTAAATTCATAATCATGTATGAGATTCATCGTATACTTAAGTCATAATTTCTAAGTACTTTTTATCATAGGCGTGTATATTGTGAAATGCAGCGTACTGTAAAATATATCTTTTAAGGAGTCAAGTGTCTTGATTCCTAATTTGTTAAACGTGCATCGTATGCGTTGCTGCGCACCCGTCGTGGGATGCGCACAGAACTTATTCCAACGTCTTGAAACAAGGTGTTTAACAAGGATACGTGATCCACTGTTGACGGGTTTGCAACCCTCTTACTCAACGAGTTATTTAGTAGGTTTACTCATCCTTTTACCATCGTGGGTTTTGTAAGTGCATGCACACCATGTAGGCAAAAAAGAATCAAAAATGTTAAGACATAAAGTATATGGAAATAACAAATTGAAATGTGTCGCGGAGTTAGCTAGAAACCGCGACGTTTTATTAATACTTGCAAAAATAAATAAGACCTATGCCTAAATAAGACAAAAAATAAATACACGGATATTTATTGGGCACCGTACTAAAGTGCAGGATTTTCCGTGCGCTGGGCTGTAGCCATTCCTATAGATAACACCTCTTAAGATTGCAGATGTTTCATGTGCGCGGTAGTTCGCGACCATCCATGTCTCGTAGCTTGTACGCGCCTGTTCCTAATGCTTCGGTGACCTCATAGGGTCCTTCCCACTTTGGTCCAAGTTTGCCCGTGTCTTCTGCGTGGCTTGCATCATTAGGCGCGGTAAACAAAATCACACAGTGCGAATGAAACACTTCGTACTTTAGCATCATAGTATCCTTCATCTTTGACTTTGATCTTGCTTGGCGTATAGTCTGCTGTTCACGCCTTCGTCCAGCGGGTCTAAGTCGATCGCCGCTTCGTCGTCATTGGTAGCCACATTGATTTCAAGAAGTCGAATAGTTGGCATCCCAATTTGTACCGGTATGACGACCTCGATCCATAGACTAGAGAAAAGGGAGTGTCCCATGTGCTGTTTTTAATTGAATTGCGGTGCGCCCACAGAACATGCGATAGTTCTTCCATCCACCTTCCTTTGTGCTTGTCCAGGCGTGCCTTAATTCCTTCACCCAGGCTCCGATTTGCCCGTTCTACTAAGCCGTTGGTTTGTGGGTGTTTAACTGATGCGAAGTGTTGTGTGATTTTTAACTTCTCACACCAGTCCTTGAACGGGTTGTCGCAGAATTGTTTCCCGTTATCCGAGATGATTTTCTCAGGTAGACCGAAGCGGCATACAATATTTTCCCATACAAAGCGTTTCACCTGGTTGCCAGTGATTGTTACCACTGCCTTTGCTTCGATCCACTTGGTGAAGTAGTCAATGGCAACTACAAGGAATTTTAATCCTCCTGCTGCAACAGGGAAAGGACCTGTGATGTCGATACCCCACTTGTAGAATGGCCATGGTGCCGTAATTGGTGTTAGCTCCTGTTGTGGTTGGCGTGGGGCGGTGCATGTACTTGGCGTCATTGCACTTTCTTATTAAGTCCCGCGCATCGCGGTGCATGGTGGGCCAATAATATCCACGACCTTAAAGCGCGCCCACCACGGACCGTGGTCTGAATACATCTTTGCATGAACCTTCATGGATTTCCGCGATACATAATTTGCTTGTAGGGGCCAACACAAATGAGCCATGGTTGTAGGAAGGGCGTCGATATAGTATGTTGTCCGAAGTTCAAACCTACGTGATGTCGCCGTATCCTTGAACTTCCTACGCTCTTGGGGTAATATTCCTTGCTTATGAATTCCACTATCGGTGTCATCCACGTGGGTCCGTCTTCCTCTATTCTCAGGATATTTCCATCTCGAGATGGATTTGTTTTTAACGTTTCCACCAAAGACTTGTTTTGTGGTGTGCAAAGCTTGTCGATGCGATCTTGCTTAGTGCATCGACCTTTCGATTTTCCCTCTAGGGACACGCTTGATAGTAAACTGTCAAATTCTTGGATTAGTGCCTTAGTCTTGTCGAGATCTTGAATCATGTTTTCCTCTTTGGCCACGTACTCGCCCAACACGTGGTTGGCTACTAGCCGGAGTCTACATTTGCTTCAAGTTGCGTACACCCATTCAAGTTGCTATCGTAGTCCGTGATTAGGGCTTCATACTACGCCTCATTGTTTGTTGTTGTGAATTCAAAGCGCGATGCGTAAGTGAATTCCATTCCTTCGGTTGTGAGAATGAGGCTGCTCGACCCGTCAACGCATGAAGATCCATCCGTAAACAAGATCCATGGATCTTGTAGTTCCTCACTGCGTGGTGCGGTGCATCATCGATGTCGGCTTTTCGATGATGAAATCGGCTAGTATCGCCCTTTACTGCGGTTAGTAGTGCAGGGAAATGTTGTGCTCACCTAGCAACACACTCCACTTCGTAGTCGTCACGATGCTTGGGTTTGGAAATGATTTGCTTGATTGGTTGATGCGTGATTCTCGCTATCGAATGCGCTTGGAAGTACTGCGCGACCGTTTAGCGGCGAATACTAATGCGGGACCAACTTTTCCATTGCGCTATAATTCATCTCCGTCTTCTTGGCGCTTTGCTTACAAAATAGGCAGTGTTTGCCTGAGTCCTGTCCGTCGATAGCACTTGCCTTGACCTCCACTGTCGTGATAAGTACATAATCGGTTCTTCCCACATTGGGGTGCAACTAGCGTGGGAAGCTCGCCAAGTATTGTTTGAGCTGTAAAGGCGTCTTCGCCTCCGTAGTCCAAATAAATCTCCTTCTTTATACACTTCTTGAGTGTTTTGAAAAGAGGTAATGACTTGTCTGGCGACTTAGACAAAAATACATTTAGGCCGCCAACTTCCCATTGAGAGATTGGACTTCCTTGATGTCTTGTGTGAAGGAAGTTCGATGACAGCCTTAGTTTTTTCTGGGCATGGTTTAATGCCATTCGGTTCGATCAGGTATCCAAGAAACATGCCTTCTGTAGCGGCAAAAGTGCATTTTTTAGGATTGAGCTTCATGTTGATCTCTTTAAGGGTCCTAAATGTTTCCTCAATGTCGCGCACCAGTTCCTCTTCAGTATGGCTTTTGATGACTAAATCGTTGACATAAACCTCTAGATTGCGGCCCACCTGTTTGGCAAATGCGTTATCTACTAATCGCTGGTAGGTGGCGCCTGCGTTCTTCAAGCCAAAAGGCATTTTGGTATAGCAGTAGACGCCTTGGCTTGTATGAAAGGCCGTTTTTTCGTCATCTTCCTTAGCCATATGGATTTGGTGATATCCCTTGTATGCGTCTAAAAAACATTTAATAGGATATCCGCATAGGGACTCGACTTTCCAATCTATCTCCGGTAGTGGGTAGCAGTCTTGTGGGCATGCCTTGTTGAGATCCGTGAAGTCCACGCACATCCGCCAGCTACCATCGCTTTTCTTTACCATTACTGGGTTGGAAAGCCAGTCATGGTAGTGAACTTCTCGCATGATTCCCGCCTCCACAAGCTTGTGTACTTACGCGGGATAGCTTGCGCGCTCTGGAGCTTGGCGCGCTTCTTACGGCGGATCGGTGCGTATCCTTGTCGGTTGCGGCTTGTGTTACGTGATTGAGCGTGGTACCCGGTCATGTGCTTTGGTTCTCATGCAAAGATATCCGGTTCTTTTGCAAGAGTGCACACACAACGCCTTCACATTGTCGACGGTGATCCTCTGTCGATACTTCCTGTTCAGGGTATTCGGGATGAATTGCGACCTTCAAGTTTGGAACTTTGGTCGCGCGCTATTTTGTAATGGGTGCGGTTTCGCATGTGACCGCGTTACATTCTTTAGGTGGTACAGCGGCGTTGTAGAGGGTAACAATACCTCCTTCCACTGGGAATTTAAGCATCCCGTGTGTTGTAGATGGTACTGCGCGCATGGCTGATATCCCTGGTCGTCCGATAATGCCATTGTATGGAGAGGGGGATTTGATCACCATAAAATTCATCCGGGCTGTTGTGTAGTGGTAGTTATTACCCACTCTGACTAGTAGTCGTAATTTCCCCATAGGCCATATCTTTTCGCCTGTGAAGCCAGTCAGCGCTGTCGTGACCGGACTCAATTGATTGCATATCTCCGGGCGCAGTCGCTTGAAACAGTGTTCGTACATTATATCTGCAGACGCTCCACCATCAACATACATGCGGTGGATGTCGTGACCCCCCGCATTAATTTCGATGATGAGCGACTCTACCTCTGCGTTATGCGTAGTTAAGGTAGGGAAAATGATTGCACTCCCGTGGGAAAACTTACGGTGACCTTACGCACGGTTATTATTGCCATGATGTATCATGAAAATGGTGTCGACTTTATCTTTGGGTCCTTCCTTCTTATTCCCGATCTTTTGTCTATCTTTCCTTCTTTGATGTTCTTGACCAAATGGTCCGATCTACCCTCCTTGACTAGTTTGTCGATGGTGGCGCAATGGACACATTCATTAGTAGTGTGGCCCTTCCGTCGTGATAGTCGCAATACCCGCCTCCTACGCGTCGATCCTGCGGGTGCGCGTTGGTGGAGGTCTTGGGAAGTCGCACCTTACATTGCAGTATCTCCTTTGGAGTCTTTATCAGCAGGGTATACTTGTCGTTGTCCCGCCCGCTCCCTGGCTGCGATAACTCCGGTTACGGTTACTACTCCGGTCGGTGGATTGTCTCCCAGGTTGTTCCTGTGACCGGTAGTTCGAGTAGCTTTTCTTGCTATCTGCCGCGGCGGCCTATCCTTGGACGAAGGACCGTGTGCGTTTCATGAGTTCATCAAAGGATTGGGGAATCTTGTCATTCAAACTTTAGATGAGCTCTGGGTTATTGACCCCATTCATGAACCCTGAGATTTTTAGCACTTCGGGACATGCTTTAATTTGTATGCATTCGTCTTTGAAGCGCTCCATATAAGCGCTTGTAGATTCCCCTTGGCGCTGTTTGACCTGGCGAGTTCAGCGGGTTCTTAGCACACTTCTTCCGTTGAGTAAAGTTTAGGCGAACGCCTTTCTCAACTCTTCAAAACCATTGATGCTACGTGGAAGCTTCTTTGAACCGATTCGCGCATTTCCTACTAGTGTAGAATTGAACATGTGGCACCATACGGTGTGGCGGTTTTCAATTATAGCGGTGATTCGAAAATTTTAGGTGATCATCGGGATCACTGTTCCATCATAGGTTTTACGTTGGCGGGCATGCGCTTCCTTTTGTTCTCGAGAATCAGCGATGCGCCGAGTGAACGCATCCACTTTTGGCGGCGCCACGGGAGGATATATCTTCATCCTCCGGTTAAGATATTTATTTCGGACTTCGGTGTCGGTTCGCTATCCTCATTGTCAGGAGTTACGGAGGACACACTTTCCCTTTTTCGACGTTTGCCGATCGTCCTCGAATCCGCTCGAAGGACTTTCACTGGGAGTGTCGTGGCCAAGTCATCACGAACTCTGCGGCTACCAAGCTGGCGTGGACATTGGTATGCCGTTCATCTTCCTCGCTTCTTCCGGATCTTGCGAGTTAGATATCTCGTCATCCTCAACTCTCCTCCCATTACATTAAACACCGGGGTCGGTGGCTATCCCTTCCGCTTCTCCTTCCGGCGGTAGCGGTGGGGACGTTCGTGTTCGAGTCGAAATTGAGTCGAGCATGCGAGCTTCGACTCGACCTCTTTGCTTCCTCTTGCATGAGGGCGCCAAAGTTTCGTAATTTTGAGATCTGAAATCTCCGGTCTGAGTTCGGTGCGACTCCTTCCGAGTGAGGGTGTCCGCTTCTACTCTTGGACCCTTGTTTCATCGGTGCATCCGGTGCCTTGAGGGTCGGTTTCTATCTTGATTGAAGGGAGTAGCAAAAGCGGTGCTTGCAGCGGATCTCCTGATGGTGGTGGTAGTCGCTGGGTTGTCCCCGGCGTTGTTCCACCGTAGGAAGACTAGGTCAGGCCTAACCCTTGATTTTTAGCGACACTGGTTGTCCCAGAGATCTGCTTGGAAGCTGATCTGGTGTGCAACTTCTTTCCTGTAAGGTCTGTTTACGATCGCTGATTTCCGTGTTTTGTCATTCTAGTTCTTAGTGATTGGTCCCACGGATGGCACCACTTGTTGATACAAAAGTTGGACGTTCCTTGTTTGGGGCTCCGGCTCTCGTATCAATTGAGTCTTGATTCTTGAGACCTGCGCACTAAGTAACAGAAAACACCGTTAGGCTTATCGTGGGATTGTCTCCCATGATTATCCTCCGGCGTGAGAGTAAGTAATCGGTTTAGGGTTAAAGGAGAGTTAGGGTTTAGATCGTACCTTTAACGAGGGATAAGATTTCCTTTATATACACACGGAATCCTTGTTGGTTCCGTGTTCCCCAACCTTCGGCGTATCCCGCCCAAGTCTGTTGGGGAACGATTATCTCTAAAGATTATAAGATATCCGATATCGTATTCCATAAATAACTTTCGGATTGGGCCTTCGTGGGCCCAAACACTTATCGGCTTAGCCCAGTCCATGCTGGGCTCGTTAGTATCGGACTTTAGTCGGACGCGTGACCCGAATATAGACTATACGTCATCAAAATCATCAATTAAATTCATCTTTTTTAATACAACTAAAGAAAGTTCCTAGCTCGAGAAAGAGAATATGTGAAGTTAGATAACGGATTCAAATACTTTGCACTTGATGTCCTGATGATTGCATTTGAAACTTTCCTTTGTTGAAAATACGAGAAATTGCGACTGGCGCATTGCGGCGGGAATTTGAAATAAATTCGTATGCTCAAGTAAATATCAAGGTTGTAAAAATCGCTAGGCGCTAGTGAGGCGGTTGGGTAGGGCCTAGCGATTAATCGGTTAGGCGGGGATTAATCGGGGATTAATCGGATTGGAATTTTTATGCACAAAAATGCAACTTTAGATATTATATTATTTTATATATATGGGATAAGAGTATTGCATCAAATTTTAAATATTTCAAGTGTTCAAATATAGACATAATACATAATTCTTCAAAGTTCAAAGTCAAATATAAATATTACTCGGTTTTTTGACCATTTTTAAGCGACCTTTGACCGATTTTGTCTGATTAATGAGTTTGTTGATCGATTTTTAAGTGATTTTGTCCGATTTTCCAGTGATTTTGTTGACAATTTTTTAAGCGCTTTTGTCCGATTAATCCGATTAGACCGATTTTGTTCGATTAACCGGTTTGTTGACCGATTTTTAAGCGATCTTTGACCAAACCGATTAAATAGGCCGATTATGATAAATCAAGGCGCTTAGTGAGCGATCAGCGATTATGCGGGGATTAATCGGGCGCCTGGACCGATTTTTACAACAGAGGTAAATATAGTTTTATTTACCATAAAGTTAAAATAGTTTATAGAATTGACAACTTGAACTCTCGTTTGAGAAAACTTACATATGTTCAGTTAATACTAGTTTAAAATAACACAATGCTTTACATACAGATAAAAAAAAAAGTCTCAAAAGTTGTCCAGTGATGTAGGTATATAGCCACAAATTTGATACTACTGTTTTTAATCCTTTTCGTTACCTTTTCCCATACTCATAAACTTCTTTTCGTATATACACAAATGAAATCTTCTATATTCACGAATCTTGCATTGTTATTAAAGTATAGCATCATCGAAATCTAGGAGTTGCTATGTTAAAGCTCGACTTTCTTATTATGGCACATAGCCTCTAAAATCCACGGGATGGCCATACTAAGCTTTAGTATAAAAAACATCTCATTATTTATTCATAAACGAAGTTATAAAAATGTCATATATCCTTATTTTTGTCATTTTCTGTCATTCTTATGTTTTATCTGATGCTTTGTTTTAGTGTATGAAAGATCAAATATAAACGAAACCTAAACACCAACAAAAGAGTTCCTACGAATGTGCGTACTTAATAGCAAAAACAATAGGCTCTATTAATAAACGAAATCTATGTGGGGTAATTTCAGGTTCGATTTTGCGTGTAGTATGGCTAGAGGTAGATCCGAGGGCCTGGTTACCATGTGGGACCCTAATGTTTTCACTAAATCTCAAATTTGGTGTACTGATAACTATGTTATTGTGGAAGGCAAGTGGAAGAATTCGGTCGAAATCTACTATCTTATAAATGTGTATGGTCCGCATCTACACCCGGAAAAATCAAATCTTTGGGAGTCCCTCCGTTTATTTCTTCAAAATCATGCTGGAAATATTATTTTGTTTGGGGATCTTAATGAAGTTAGATTCGAAACGGAGAGGTTCGGTTCTACATTCTCTAATAGTGATGCTGTGATTTTTAACTCCTTCATTAGAGATGCCTGTCTTATCGATCTTCCTATGGGAGGTAAAATGTTTACTTGGATGAACAAAACCGGTACAAAATTGAGTAAACTTGATCGCTTCCTTGTTTCGGACAGTGTTCTCCATGCTCATTCCCACATGCAGGTCACTGTTCTTGATAGAGTTTGGGCGGATCACAACCCCATTCTCTTACATTGTACATATTCAGACTTTGGTTCGATCCCTTTTAAACTCTTTCATTCATGGTTTGATAGTACTGGTTTCGATGATGTTGTTAATGAGGCGTGGAATAAATTTTCATTTGAGGTTCATGGTTCCATAATGACTTTTCATGATAAATTAAGAGGTCTAAAATCTCATCTCAAACTTTGGTACTCCCGCACAAAAGATAGTGAACATAGTAGGAAGCAAAGTATTTTGCGTTCTTTGAGATTGTTAGATGAAAAGATTGATGAAGGTCGAGCAAATGAAGAGGATAGAGAGCTCCGTGTTAATTCTTTGATTGAGTTAGAGGGCCTCGAAAAATTTGAGTCAATGGATTTAATCCAAAAAGCTAGGATTAAATGGGATGTGGAAGGAGATGAAAACTCCAAATTTTTTCATGGTATTATTAACTCCAAACGTAAATCTCAGATGATCAATGGAATTTTGCACGAGGGCGAGTGGATAACAGATCCTAATGCTATAAAAGTTGCTTTCCTCAACTTTTATAAAGATAAATTTTCTTGTCATGACTCGTCGGTTATCTTTCCTCCTATTACGACGCGTAAGTGTTTATGTGACTCTGATCGGAATTATCTGGATTCCATGGTATCATTGGAGGAAATAAAAGCTGCCGTTTGGGATTGTGGTAGCCAAAAAGCCCCGGGTCCGGACGGCTTTTCGTTTATGTTTATCAAGAAGTATTGGGATCTCTTACACCTTGAAATTCAGACTTTTGTTAACGACTTCTTCTCATCTGGTATATTTCCTCTAGGCTCAAATTCGTCTTTCTTTACTTTAATCCCAAAGGTTCCCAACCCTTTGTATACTAAAGATTACAGACCTATTTCTCTTATTGGTGTTCATTACAAGATTGTTGCTAAAATATTAGCAAATCGGTTATCCAAAGTTATCGACTCGATTATCAGCCACGAGCAATCCGCTTTTATTTCGGGTCGTCAAATTCTCGACGGGCCTCTTATTCTTAGTGAGGTTATCGAATGGTATAAAAAACGAAAAAAGAAGATGATGTTGTTCAAAGTTGATTTTGAAAAAGCTTTTGATTCGGTAAGTTGGCGCTTTTTAGATCATGTTATGGATAAGCTGGGGTTTAGTGCTAAATGGCGTCGTTGGATCAAGGCGGGTCTTATATCTTCTAGGGCTTCTATTCTTGTTAATGGAAGTCCCACCTCGGAATTTTCTTTGAAAAGAGGGTTAAGACAAGGTGATCCTTTATCGCCTTTCCTTTTTATTATTGTTATGGAAGGTCTCAACATCATTCTAAAGGACGGGTTGGCGGCTAATATGTTTCGCGGGGTTAAGGTTGGCCCTTCTAGTTTCCATTTATCTCACCTTTTCTACGCGGACGATGTTATTATTTTATCTGAATGGAACCATAATGATATGGATAATATCACTCGTATTCTGAATGTGTTCTACCTTGCTTCTGGTCTAAAAATTAACATTAGCAAGTCCAGTCTATATGGTGTGGGAGTTTCCTCAACCGAAGTTGCTCGTATGGCAGCAGGTACTGGTTGTTCTTCGGGTTCTCTTCCATTTTCTTACCTTGGATTACCTATAGGGTTGAATATGGGTCGTATTGAGAGTTGGAGTATCTTGATTGATCGCTTTAAAGCTAGATTATCGGGGTGGAAAGCTAACTTGCTTTCATCAGGTGGTCGCCTCACCCTTATTAAATCGGTTCTAGGAAGCCTTGGTATATACTACATGTCTATTTTTAAAGCCCCTGAAGCCGTTATTAAGCAGTTAGAAAGTCTTCGTGCTTCGTTTTTTTGGGGTGCGACCGATGAAAAAAAGAAGCTTTCTTGGATTAGATGGTCTAACATCTTAGCTTCTCATGATAAAGGAGGTTTAGGCGTGGGTAGTCTCAAGGCTTTCAATTTTTCTCTTCTTTTAAAATGGAGATGGCGTCTTTTAAAGTTTCCTTCTGCTCTTTGGGTGAAGGTTATCAAATCTATCCATGGTGATGAAGCGGGAATTGAGCTAAATGGGTGCCAATCAAATGGTATTTGGTCCCGTATTGTTGGTTCTATTTTCCTTCTTCATTCAAGTGGAATTGTTCCCTTGAGTTCTATTCATTTCGAAGTTGGAGATGGCTCTTTAATTCGTTTTTGGAAAGACCCTTGGTTTGGAGACGCGCCTCTTTGTTCTCGCTTCAGCCGTTTATTTCGATTGGAAAAGGACCAGAATTGCCTTATTAAAGATCGCTTCGTTAATGGTTCATGGTCGTGGGATTGGTGTAGGTCGGTTAATGGAGGTAGAACGCACTTTGATCTTAATGCTCTTCTTTCAGATATGAGCGCTTTGTCTCTGTCTGATGGTGGTGATAGGGTCATCTCGTCCTTTTCCTCAGATGGGATATATTCTGTCAGTGATGTTAGAAAGCATATTGATGACTGCTGGCTTCTTAATTCTCTCCCATGCACTAGGTGGTTCAAAGTTATTCCTCGGAAGGTCAACATTTTTATGTGGCGTCTTTTCCTGGATAGGCTGCCTCATCGCCTTAACCTTTCATCTCGGGGGTTGGATATCGATTCCATTATGTGCCCGTTGTGTAACAATCATGTGGAATCGAATGCCCATGTATTCTTCTCGTGTGATATTGCTTCAACCGTTTGGAATCTTGTGCGGGGTTGGTGTGATGCTAAATTCCCAACTTTTCTCTCATGTGAAGATTGGGACAATTGGTTTCTCCATTGGCGTGCTTCAAAGGATGCGAAAGTTCTAGCTTATGTTATTTTTGCATCTACTTGTTGGGTGCTTTGGCGTTTTAGGAACAATGTCGCTTTTCATTCTCAAGTCATGAGGAAATGCGACATCTTTGATAACATTCGTTTTTTTTCTTTTTCATGGTTAAAGTCTAGAGGTAAAATGGCTATTAGTTGGACTGATTGGCTAAAATCGCCTATGTAATTCTAGCGTCTTGCTAGTGTTTATTTTTTAATATATTCCGCCGTTCAAAAAAAAAAATAAATAAACGAAAGCAATATAAAGTAAACTAATTTGATCAATATGATATAGTTTTGTAACGTATGAATTTATACAACATAGTTTTAAAATGGTTATGCATATGTGTCCCTTAAAAAACAATTCATAGGCATAAGTTATTGTTTTGGTGGAAAGTATTTGTTGGCTTTCTTTTGTTTTATTACTTTTCATTGGCGTGTATTTTTGTTTTACGAGCTCACTTTTTTAACCATTTTGTTGATTTGGTGAGTTGCTTTGTTTTGTTTTAGTTATGAATATAAAGTAGGGTTGAACACAAAATCAATCGAACCGAGTTGAATCGGACCGAACTGAACCGACCCGACCATTTTCGGTTCGGTTTCAGTTCTATGTATTACCGGTTAAGTTGTTGGTTTTCGGTTCGACTCGGTTCAGTTCGGTCCGACCCAAAACCGACCAAACACGCATATAAAGCATGTAAACCGGGCCGAACCGAACCGATTCAGTTCGGTTTCGGTTTACGTTTTTTGTGAAATCGGTTCTCGGGTCGGTTCGGTTTTCGTCGATTCGGGTCAGTTCCAGACCGATGCTCAGCCCTACAGTACTTATAAAGTTGCCATCCTAAAAAAGAAAAAAAAAATGTATATTGTTAGTGAGATATCTTACCTTTAATATTCAACTAATTAATAACATGCTTCCAAATGTTAGCGACAAGTGTGCAAATTAATCGTCACCCCAAACCAAGAAGTCAAAAAACAGTACACCAAATTATTGAAAATGAGGTTTTGCTAAAAGCATCACATTTTCGTTCTTCAAATATTGTAACAATTGATTTGGTTTGAATAAACATACACCGACCTACTGCGTTTCTTGACACATGTTTACATAGCCGAAAAAGGCGACATTGTTCATTTTCAACATCGTTTACTTTATGCATTGTTAAGTCACGGACGACTCACATATTTCATCGAATAATAAGAGACAAGTTGAAGAAAGTTTTATGTATGTGCATGTGCAATATATCCGTTGGATCGCTGTATGGTTGGGTTGTCCCTCGCTGCTGCATACTGTTAGGTTATGAATTGCATGTACAAATGTAGTTGACCCTTTTTTTTTTTTTTTTTTTTTTTAAGGAGTACTTGAAGAAGCGAGCCTGAATTTTTTTTAGTACAAAAATCGTACTTAGCTAGGTAATACAAAGATTAGAAGAATGAAATACAAGGTTTAGTTGTTGCAAAGTGATAATCAGAATAGTACGGAGTATGTAATGTAGGATTCATCTTAAACAATCATATCATAACTCACGATTTGAAACCATCCCACTGGCAAATGACATTTACCGGGTTTTAAACTCAATTATCTTATCAATGCATAATGATCATGGTCGAAAGATAATACATAATGTGCAAACATCTTTGTAGCCCTCGATTTTGAAGCATGAAGCCAACGTTCAATGTGTGCAAATTTAACGACTGTTAGCATATTGTGAACTATCTATAAAGCTCACGTATAAACACGAAGTGTATCATTATAATTCTTACGATATTCGTACTTAAACTTACAAGCGAACAATGAATAGTTGCCATGAATTGTTGCATTATACATCATTCAAATTTTGTTTTATTTACCGATAATACAGATGTGTAAGAACATTGTGAATTACTATATAATATTTTACATGAATATCGTGTATACATAAAATTTAGATATCGTGAATTTAATACGGAGCATAACAATAATAACAATAACAATAACGACAATTATAATAATACATATGTCTTAACGAAAAAACTATAAAATCTAGTTAAAGAGTATTTGTTAAATATTAAGAATTATGACACCGAGAATTTTAAACTTAATTTTAAAACTCAATATAAGTTTATATTTGTTTTATAAACTTTTGTAGTTAATTATAAACTAACAACTTGTATTTTGACAATATATACAATATATAATGTTCCTTTAAAGTTTTATAGAAAGTTCCAATATTTTTTTCTTTTTTAGACACACGTTTATTTATTATTATTATTATTATTATTATTTTTAATTTTATTTTATACTATAAGCTTGAAAACGAATTTGTACCGATAGTGACTTTGATCAAATAAGTGGCTCAATATTGCAACGTGGCCATGCCAATCTTCTGAATTAGTAGAAACCCTCTGAATTAATTGACCAAAAGATTAGAAACATGATTACCAAAAAAGAAAAAAAATATTGCAACGTGGCAAAATCAAGTTTTCCAGTTACTTTAATTTGGTTTTTAATTTTTTATCCAAGATTGTTTTATTTTTATATAACATAACCTGCAAATAGGGTGTTTTCTTATTCTATCAAAAGTTGTGTTTTTGAAAAGCAAAACACTTAGAAATAGCTAATATCGATGAGCACGGTACTAGAATGGTATCGAACCCATACCAAATTTGTGGTATTGATTTTTTTCTGAGCATGAAAGTGGGTACTGGTACCGTACCAAACTGGATTCGGGTACCGGATTCGGTACTGGTACCCAGTACCGAGAAATCGGTACCTATACCGTTATTCCCGTTTTTTGTTAAACCAAAAAGGATTTCAAGAAAATGCAACAAAAAATATGAAAAAACATGCAATTCAAACTATGATGTATTACAAAACGCAACCAACACTTAAATAAATACATCACCAAGATATTCGTAACATATAAACGTTCCAAAGCTTATAAAATAGGTTCGAATTTTTTTTTGTGAGCGGTTATGAACGATCTGTAGTTGCCACAATACGTTTTTCGAACGTTTAGTTCGTTTCCATATGTTTTACATGACTATTGTTTGACATGGAATGGACCAAATGTGTGTTTGTATAAGTTATTTAATTCAAAAATATGACTATTCAATTTTCAGAAATTTTTTCGGTTCTTCCCGCTTTGGTACCGGTACCGTATTAATGATACCGAATTTTTTTTGCTCAAATCATGATACCAGTACCGTACCGTGTATTAAGAGTCAATATGATTTCGGTACGCTTCCGGTTCGATACCAGAATTCGGGTCCAAATCTTCATCCCTACCTCCACTCATTTCAGTCATTTGCCTTTCGCCTCCAGTTTTTTTTATCATCGCCGTTGTTTTCAGTTCTTCGAAGAAAAATATAGTTCAAAATGACAAGTTACGTAATATCTTTTGATATTGTATTTTGTTTCTACTTTACATACTAGATGAGAATAAATAAAGGGCTTATATATTCCTTCTTTAGGAATATATATCTAACCTATGGAGACTTAACAAAAAGCAAGGCAAAGCCGCCTTGAGCCTTGTTGCTATGAATGAAAACTGTTCAGTGAACCGAATTAACAAGAATAAGTCAAGATTTGATATAAAGTTTGAGAATCAATTTAAACCAAGACCTAGTAGCAGGTATCTGGTAGCTATCAGATACATTCACTAAAACTAAAGAATGATCATAGCACAAGCTTTTTGGACATCATGTATTTCAAAAAAATTACTTTTCTCTACTATAATTACACTACGTGAGAAAAATTCATGTGATTTACGAAAACTATTGGACAAAACCCTAGGTCTACTACTCTATCACTATTGATTTTGTAAATTATGCACACGTAGCTAGGCTCTCTATGAAACATATAGAAGTGCATCAAATTTAACAAAACATTATTCGATACCAAACATCAAAAGCCAGTAACTTAACTTTTTCTTTTTCGACTTGTGAGACTAAAGTAAGATAAATAGAAAAGGAAAGTATATCACCATGCATGAACTCTTTATCATGTTATCTAAGTGTAATACTTTATAATTACATGTCACGTTTTATCATTTTTGTGAAGGGTATATATATGAGTCTAAGTGGTAGATGAAAGATTTGATATTACTGATATATTGTGGTTTGTAGGTGTCATTTCTTCCAATTCTATTTGTTACATATCCAGGGATGAAGTTAGGGGTTTCTCACTGGTGCTCGGGAATCTCATGGATTTTTTTGGATGTAGTGTTAACTTTTTGAAAAAAAAAATACTGATTTATCTTAAATGCATCTTAAATGCACCCGTTTCTTCGAAATGTGTTTCCAGTATTACGGTTCAAAAAATTTTGTACACCTGATCATATTTGGTCTTGGCTCCGTCACATATCTATACCTTAAGATTTCTATTCCGAAAAAGCAAGATTATGTGCTTTAGCTATCAAATGTATTTGTAAATGGGAATGTCTAACCAATGCCCTAAGGGCATTGGTTAAGATTTGTCTTCTTGTGATTGTTAATTACATAAATAGTCCTTGTAGTTGACATAAAATTGCATATTTGAACGGGACCCACATAAATAGTTGTTAAAAACAATAAGAAGACAAATCTTAACTAAGGGCATTGGTTAGACATTCCCTTTGTAAATATATATAAAAGTAATAAAAAAAAATATTCTATAACAAAGAAACATGATTATTCCATGAATCCACTAAAGTCTACATAGTTATAATGTGCAAATTATAGAAGAAGGAAAAAGGAACATGCATAGGACTTGCATGAAAATGTTCTACTAGGGTTTCTTTCAATAAAGTTGCCAATTGGAGAAAAAAGTTAAAGATGATAGTGAACTATATTTATTCAGTTGTATACTCGTCTAAACAAGTGTAATACATAAGCTGGCGGCTTTTGGACTCCAATTAATTCAAATAACAAACTTTTACCGTCATAAATGTTACGTACGATTTTGAAAAGTAGTCGTCAACTAATAAGATGTCCAATTCACATTTAAGAATTTTTTTAGATTGGTTAAACCTTTAAAGTATAATCAGGGCAGTCTCATTTATCGGTGAAATTTTTAAAAGCTCTGTACGAAATTATATAATAAGGCTTTTCGTTAAGCAATATTATATATAAAATGTCACCGTTTATAAGATATAATGCAATTAGTTATCTAAACGTTCTAACATATTACTCATTTAAGATATTTTCCATCTAGATAATTTTTTCTTCGTGAAAAATATGTCTACACATGCATATAATTATTAACGATCAAATTTTGAGGCCCTAAAATTTCTGAAGCCCGGAGCGGTCGCTCACCTTATACACCCTCAAAGACGACCCAGAGTATAATCATGTATAAATAGATGTTCATGGATATACGTATATATGTAACATATTAATAGCGAAATATTGAGCTACTATTTTAAATAGCATAGTGATCGACTAAATCAAAAATCATGATAATAGTTCTTACCTTCAACCATAAGCTTACAAGAAACTTGCGTTCAACAATAGTAATTATTACATACACACACATTTGTTGGAATCTTTCAAGACATAGTCTCTTTAACTTTGAGTAAAGCTGTGACTAACAACATCTTCAATGTTCTTATTATAATTTAAGGGTCATGTTATATAAACCCCCTATAAGTCAATCATAGAAACCGTAAAACACACAGTATAACATTATAATACACACAATACAACTCTCCGATAGGTGTTACTGTAGCAAACATCCCCCCCTCCCCCATGCAAAACTAGCATTTTATTAGAATATGTTTACACTAAATAACTTTTGCTCTAGTGTGTACATTATATGCACTTTAAAACTATCAAAATACATAAAAATGCAATGAATTAAAAAAAGAAATTAAGCAAATATGTAAATATTGGGTTCATTTTAACGGCGTTGATGAGAATTGTACGAATATATATTTCATATCAATTAGTTTTAGTTATTTGTATTATAAATCAAAGATGAGTTAAAGGAAGAGTTTTTAAATAAATGAATAATGTTTAGTACAATGAATAGTATTCTGCTAAATTTGATGTTTTTTACTTGTTTACTATTCATTGCACCAAAATAGTGTGATGTTTAGTGCCTACATTAGAGAACATTTTTGATATATTTTGCACTTTTTTGGTGCAAAGAGTACATTTGATGCTAACATTAAAGATGCACTAATGGGAGAGGTTATAAGTACTCCTTAAAATACAAACGATACCCCATGTTTTTTTTTTTTTTTTTTTTTTTTTATATTAAAAACTATAAACCCGAAAGACGGAACAAAAAATATAAAGTTCATAAGTCAAACTCTTAAACCGGCGAAAATACAAAAGCAGTTCGATAAAAAAAGCTATATTATATAAGCGAGAGGAGGCGGGGTGGAGGACAAAACAATGTGAGCCAAAGGGGTACGGATAACACATCCCGTCACTAATACCTTACAATATTGGGAAGGGTATATTATAAGGACCCTCTTATGAGTCAACCGTATAAATCGCGAAGTAACAATATAATCCTCCGATGTGTGCAATGATTAAAAAGCCACTATAAAATCCGTATACTCCGCATCTTCATATCACAATATTTCACTTTTTCAATAATTAACTATCGTAGACTCCACATCTTCATAGCACAACATTTCAGACATACACTTAACTTTTGAACACGTTTATAAACCCACAAATGCCATTTCAACATCATTAGTTACCATTTGTTCCAGAATGATTACTATCTAATAAGGTAAATCTGGCTTTAAAACTAATAAACTTTTGGACAAAACTGATAAAATAAAAATGCAATTCACAATTTACATGTGTTTGTAGAGCCAAATTGATAGTTTGAAAATAGCGAAACGATTTCTTATTTTCACAATGACGACAACACCGACAACACCGACAACAACAACAACAATATGTAATTTCATGAAAGAGTATTACGAGGAAAATATGACATAGACAGTTCTATATTTATATTCTGTTTGAAAAAAATAAAAATAAATAAATAATCTTGTGAGTGTTTATGTGCTACTTTTCGCAATGAGGGATTTCTTAAGAATGATAAGTAATTTTTTTTTAAAAGGGTGTTTGCAAATTGGGATTGTTCTGTCTTTTTTTTTAAAAAAAAAATCACTTTTTTAATCCAAACACTATATGCTTTTCTGCTTAAGAAAAATCAGAAAAGCAGTTTTTCATAAACAGTTATGAGCTGCTTATTTAGTGTTAATTATTTGATATTGAATTAAAATGAATTTTTACTCTTAGATCTATCCATAAACCTTTTATAAATGAATCTGACTAAAACTTTATATTAAAAGTATTATTTTTACAAATATGCTGCATTTTCTATATAATAAGCAAATCCAAACACCGGTTTCAAAAGTATTTTTTTTATACGTACTTATTATTAAGCGAAAGCACAAACAAAATAAGTAAACAATTACAACACCTAATAAAACAATCACACAAGACTTAAAAAAAGTGTTCTTAAAAATACAGTTACCATTATATTGTGTTTATAAAAATAATTGCAATTGTGTGGTATGAAATTTATTTACTATTAATTTTAGTTATTGTAATATGAAATTTATTACGTAATAGAAGTGTAACCATTTTCTACACGTATATATGACAATTGATATATGTACGACATTCCAACTCAAATCATTACTTTAATTTATTCAACACATTTGGAAAAGATGATAACCTTTTTTTTTTCAATAAAGCTATACATTATTGCAAGAAAAAAACGGAAATGAAACATCACATTCAACAAAAGAATAGGTTCATCAACACATAGATACTCACGAACACATTTTGTAAAAAAAGATGTGACACAACTGTCTAATATAAGTAATTTAAAAAAGTATTTAAAATTCGCTGGTAATTTCATCTTTGTCAATATTTGATTCTTTATTTTTTCAGTGTCATCACCCTCATCTCATATTTCATCATCTAAGAGCTTCAACATTTGTTCATCTATTGTTTACAATATAAATTTCAGAGAGTATATTTAAGACTTTGTTATAAATCTTAACATTTGTCAAAGTATTGTATATGACTTTTTATTTTATTTTTTTATTTTTTTATTTATTTTTATCTATAGTGTTTTTGTGAGTATGACTACTGTAAATTTGGTCTATAGTGTTTTTGTGAGTATGTAAACAGGAAACAAAATTGCTCTCTCCCATTTATTTTTCCTGGTCTTTCCTGAATCTTCTTCCACAACAACACATAACAAACGCACACTCTTACATAGGGATGGCAAAAAAACCCGAACCCTACAGGGAAACCCAAAACCCGAACTTATTGGGGGAGGGCGGGGCATTCTTATATGGTTTCGGGGCGGTTTTTGGGGCCTTAACGGGGATTCTTATCGGATTTGGGGCGGGGACGGGGCACACTATCCCCGCCCCGCCCCGAAACATATACATATACATATATCTATTTACCTTAAATATTGTGCTAGTATTTATGTACTAAATATAATTCTCTAATTTTTGTTAATTTTAATCTTTGTAATATTTCAAAGTGTGATCATAAAATCTTGTTTTGTGTCATAATATTCTAAAAAAGTTGTGATTTATTCCAATGCCTAATATATTATTAATGAGTTCTCGATTCTTTAAGTTATTCCGTGAAATTATATTGTTAATAGGGTAAAAATAAGAATAAACGGGGAAAGACATGAGTATGATGGAGGATCGCACTCAAAAAAGAACACACGATAAGACCTCAATGGAAAATGGGGCGGGTTTGGGGGAGCATCTCACCCCAATGGGGTGCCCCGATAAGATCCCCAATGAAGATTGGGGCGGGTTTAAGGATGATTTATGTAATCGGGTTTTGATATGGGGATGGCCGCCCCGCCCCAACACACACAACATCCATCCTTCCACAAATCCAAAACTATCTACAAATAGCATAAACCCTAAACAAAACAAACTTAAAGAAACAAACAAAACCCTTTTTAATTTCCATCTTCAATGAAGAAAATACAATAGCTAATATTTCTAAACACTCTATATAATAATGAATATCTTTTTTAAAGACAATTAGTTAGTCAAAAACTCTAAAATTTGGTCCCGGTCGCGACACAGAGACGACTACCACGCCGTCATTTCTCTCTCCAAATGACACAGGACAACCGGATGCCCAGTCGACAACCCAAGGAATTTAAAAAAAAAAAAAAATCATTTTAACATAAACTAAAATTTCATTAATAATTAAAATGTTACAATGCTAAATAAAAACAAGACGAAATACATAAATCATAAATCTAATCTGAATGCTCCCCGCATGCAGAGTCATACGAGGGAGTACGAGAACCGGCAAATCCCTCGAACAGAGGTTCCCCCGGTAGCTCGAAGTTGGTAGTCGAAGTTGATGCACCAACACCATCGTCTTTGTTCTCCCGATAACTCCAATTGATTTTGGTGCTGATGTTGTTCGTTATCATCGAAACACACCGCCACAACTTGTCAGCAACCTCGCGATCTTTACGGGCTTGATCTTTCAAAAAATTTTCGATCACAGCTTTTCTTTCAGGAGTAATGTCGTTGCAACTCTGGTAGTTTTGTCTCATTTGTTCCTTCTCGGCTTTCGCCTGGTCAAACAATTCGATGACGCTTATAATAGCTTGTTTCCGAGCCTCATCGTCGATATTACATTGATTTTGAACGTACATTTGCATATCTTCAACAGAATGGGGGAGACGGCAAGCTATATTAAATCTTATGTTAAGAAGTATTTTGAGGTTGAATTGTGTTTGAAATTGTGTGTTAAGAAATGTGTTTGAGGTGAAGTTGGTATTTATAGAGTGGTAAATTTGGTTTATTTTTTTTTTTTTTTTAGTTTAAGACCAAACGGTCACATTTTAAAATTTGATACAAACGCATAAAACCACATCGGTTCAAAATGCAACCGATATGCAAAAATACCACACACGACCGATGTGGCGACCCAAGTGCCACAATGGTGACAACCGAATTCAAGATCGGTCGAGGGTGTATATTTTTGATGCCCAACCGATGTGCCAACCTCCCACTGCGACAAGCCTAATAACCAGCCACATGTCTAATGTCTTGCCAATAGTCAAAGTTTACACCTGTAAGTAAGGTCAACATCTGACCCATTATCCAAACCAACGTTTTCTATATGTGGCAAATAACTTTTTCTTTAAAAACTATACCACTTTAGCAATTTATTTCAACAAAAAATGTCGTTTCAATTTGAAGATGATACAAGCTATTAATTTGTCACAAAACTTATTATTCATGAGTTTCAACTTCAAACAAAGTGAGGAAAAGTTACTTGAATCTATACACTTGTTAATTTTGGCTTTGAATTGATATTGATATTTCATAAATGTCGTTGTAACGTGTAATGCCCAAACACACATACATATCCGACGGCCCCCACTCCTAAAACGACCCTCCTCCGGGGCGTGTGCACAAATCGTCAAGGTGTTTTCTAACAAGATAAATGTGCATGGCATTTGTTCAAGACTGTAACATATTGGATTTCACAAAGACATCAAACTATAAACAAAGGTGGTGTACAAGAAGAGTTTTAGAGAGAGAAAGTTAGAGGTTTAGGGAACTTTAGTGAGAGAAAGAAAAATCTTATTATGAGCTTCAACTCTCTATCTTGGGAGGTAGAGAGTATTTATAGTCATTACATAAAACGCCACCTGACGGGCTGTGGATCAGGCATACAGTGGGTAAAGACCCGTCCGTCCTCTACGATGTTACTTAACTAAATACTACTTAATCTTAAAATCACTACGACTACGAGCTTTCTAACGATTACATATACTTGAGGTGACCGACACTTTAATACCTGGATTTACTAAATCCTAACAATCTCCCCCTAAGGGAGGTCACCTCAAACACACATTGAAATTACATAGAATACAAACTAATATTACATTGAGATTGTTCTTGGATTCTTGTTCATGTTCTTTGTTCTGTAGCTCGTAGACTTTGATTCTTCATATTTGCATGTTTGGATAATCTGAGTGGAGGTCTTTAATTGATCCAAGTGATACTGTGTTTTGAGCCGACTTTGAGATCATCGACCACGATAAATCTCGACTTATCCATTGTGGTGTTGGTATGAAGTGAAGTTGTGACATTTGGACCGACATGCTCACATTACGGATCATGATATATTCTTATCGAGTAGCGGAAGCTTTTCGTTGAATCATGATATTGGCGGCGTGAGCGAGCGGGGGGAGTGATAATATCGAGTCATTGATGCACTAATCATGATTTCTTTGGAAATGAATGTGTTGTGTGAGCATGCGGCTATGGATTGACCGCTCCATTACGATCACCGCAAGCGTAGGGTGTTTACGCATAAAGCAGTTAGCAATAAATCACACAAGATTGTCTTTGATCACTTTTGTTGAATTGAGGTACACGGCCCACGGTTCCCGTTGATCGATTACAAGTCTTGCTGTGATCGGTAAAATTTGAAGAATTTCCTTGACGGGGTTTCACAATCGCTCTAGCGTTCTCAAACCGGAACGTCTCAAAGAAGACAACACGGAGTGAGTGAACCAGCGAATTGAGATTCACTGATTGATAAAAAGAGATTTGAAAAACAATCGTGTATCGCTCAATAGAAATTGTTTTTGCAATACAACGAAGGTTTTAATGAAAATCAATTATCAATCATAAACACCTTTTATATTGAAATATAAGTACACAGTCGATGTGCTAAAGAAAAGAGTTTTTAAGCACAACGACCGGTTTTTCAAAGGTATCCGTCAATCCATATCCTGAACCAGGATTGATTCAAGAGATTGAATCGCCCCATTGTTTATGTTCAGTTGTCACATGGTCGATCTATTGAAAAGATCTCACATGCCACCTACCAGGAGTTTGTTTGATGTTGGCTCAAGAAGGCTTTTCATCTTCATTGTGAATATGTTTACATATCACTCGGATGTTCTGGCATAACCACAAGGATAATGCGTAGGACTCAATATATATAATCTCTCTTTCCACATTGTGTGAAACAGAGAGTCTTCATTGAACGTGTCATAATGAGATTAATTGATGATCTCGTGGCTCTAGACTCAATTTGTGCATATTTGGATCCTATTTCGGAGACTAGGGAGAGGGTCTCCTTCTTCAATATCAACAATCTCTAAGAGAGAGTCGATAGATAATGTTGGTTCCCCGTGAGAATGAAACAAGTCATTTTAAGAGGAACTTGAGTGGTTTGGGAAGTTGAAGTGCAGTGCGTCACTGGGTCCATGACGTCTTGTCTTCAATACCGATGTTACCTTGGTAACCACCAGTAGCATATGAATTGAACCCGGTATCTGCCCTAAGGTTGAATAATTGGAGGCTATTTGTTTTCACCCTTTTCTCATTCAATTCTTTTCATTCTTCAACCCTTGATGCTTACGAGACTTCATAACTAGAACCTTGTTGGGTTTATTCGATTACTAGCTCGGTCTCGATCCGCACTATTCCCATATCTCACTTTTCTCCTTTTTCAATATACATAAGGACTTCTACACTAACTAGTGGATTGTCCTGGGTAGATCCCTCCGGTTACGGCGGATCATGGGAACAAATACCTAACCTTATCGTCCTTATATCACCATACATAAAGTAAAGTTGGTCGGTCTATTTGGTATTGTTCATCCGCCATTGGAACCAATTGAAAACCATTTTAAACTCAATCCGGATACTTGTGATATATTATAAAAGCAATTTATACGAATTGTTTTGATATTTTTAGAACAAGAGCTCCCCTCAACATGTGCTACATATATTTGAAATTGTATTAGCACACGGAGGCAAGAGGAAGAATTAACTTCTTTGATTACCATTTTCTAAAGATATCAACATCACTTCCACGATCAAAACAAGTAGATAAAGCATATTAGGGAAGGATGAGGTTTTCATAAGTTTGCTCCCCTCAATATATGCCTCGATGTTTGAAAGAGTTTTGCACATACTTAGAGGAACACGCACTTAGAGGCAAATCAATCACGTTTCAAATCTTTGTGGTTCAAAAGGATGCTCCCCCTCAACATGTGCATGGAAAAATTGAAATCTTTTGGCACATGTGGGGAGGAAAGCTAGCTAGACATATGTGAAACCATTTATCGAATTATCAGTTTAAATCCAATTTAAATCAAAATTCTCCCCCGATCACAATTATCAAATCATTTGAGATTTGTGATCTCTGAAGATTTAAATTTGATTTGAAAAACTTTTTAAGGAGAATTGTGACTTTATTTTGAAAGCGTTTTAACTGATAAGGATCGGATTTTGAGACTTTAAACTCCATTGATTAAACATGCATGATTTTCTTTTGAAAAACAATTGTATGACAAATAACATTTTGATTTAATTGAAATCATTCTCCCCCTCAATCAATGACATAAGTTATTGATTGAGAGATAGATATTTTAACAAAATTTAAGTTCAGATGATTTACAAAAATAGAGTACGAGTTATTTTTCAAAGCAATTAGTTTTCATTAAATTGAAAGCGATTGTTTATAAAATCAGAGCATGAAATTTAAAAAAAAAACAAGATAAAATATGGCTCTGTTCTTTCGTTGAAAAGCGGGTTACTGCCTGAAATGACAATAAACCATTTTTTTTTTTTTTTTTTTTAATTCGAACAATATCTAAAGTCCCCGTGTCATTCTTTGAATGACAACACAAAGACCGTAGATATTATCGAATCGAGAAAACATGACAAAATGACAATAATTTTTTATTTATTTATTTATTATTATTATTTTTTTTAAAGTTTTATATTTTTCTATTTGATTTTTGAAGGTTTTGTAATTTTGTATTTTGTTTTTCGAATGGATATTTACAAGAAGATGACAGAGTCATTAACCTTTACTCCTCGTCTTCTTCCTGAAGACGTTTGAGTGTTTCTGGTTGAAGGCTTTTCAAGCCAAGTCGTAGAAGAATAAACTCAAAACGTTCTCTTGAAAGAGCTTTGGTGAAGATGTCTGCTAACTGGTATTCTGACCTCACAAAATAAAGTTCCACCACACCGTTTTCCACTTGCTCCCAGATGAAATGATGTCGAATGTCGATGTGCTTTGCTCTTGAGTGTTGAGCGTTGTTGCATGAGAGAGCAATATCACTTTATTATCACGATGAGAGGGATTTTGTTGAATTCAAAGCCATAGTCGATAATTGGGATCTCATCCATAGGATTTGAGCACAACAAGATGACATGGCTATGTATTCACCTCTGTAGAGGAAATAGAAGTACTCATTTGCTTCTTTGAAGACCACTCACAAGCTTATCACCCAAAAACGAGCACCTCGGGACGTGCTTGACGAGTATCTTGACATCATGCATGATCGGCATCTGCATAGGTCATTAGTGACATACCGGTGTCCTTGGTGCCAAAGTCCCATATTGATGGTTCCTTGGAGATACCGAAGACCCGTTTAACCATTTCAAGGTGCTTTTAGTAGGCTTAGCACGGTATCTAGCACACATACAAACAATGAACAAGATGTCCGGTCTACTAGGCGTGAGGTACATCGGGGATCCAATCATACTACGATATTTCGTTTGGTCTACTATGATCCCCGAGTGATCCTCATTTAGTTTAGTACGTTCAATCATGGGAGTGTCAACGGTCACTAGAATCAAATCCAAATTTCTTTAAAATCTCATTTGCATATTTAGATTGATTTATAAAAATGCCTCGGGACTTTGTGAAATTTGTAGACCCAAGAAAATGACATTTGTCCCATCATTGACATTTGAAATTTAGAACCCATTTCATTTGAAAACGGTCACACTCATTGGGGTCGGTCGAGGCAAAGATGATATCATCAACATAAATTTGAGCGTGAATAAAATGTTTTCACGACTTTACGGTGAACAATGTAGGATCAATGCTCATTTCTTTGAATCCGGTAGATAGAAGAAACTTTGATAGTGTATCATACCATGCTCTAAGAGCTTGCTTCAAACCATAAAGGGCCTTTTTCAAGCGATAAACATAAGTAGGATGCTCGGATTCACAAAACCCTCGGTGGTGACATAAACCACTTCTTTCAGATCTCCATTAAGAAAGGCTGTTTTCACATCCATCTGATAGACAACCATGTTCTTGCTAGCAGCATTAGCCAAGAAGATTCTGATAGCCTCGATACGAGCAACTGGAGCAAAATATTCCTCAAAGTCAATACCTTCTTCTTGACGATAACCTTTAGCCACTAACCTAGCCTTATTTTTCAACACATCACCATGCTCATCAAGCTTCACTTTGAAGATCCACTTTAGAGCAATGATCATAGCACAGTCTGGAGCAGGTACTAATTCCCATACATCTAATCGATCAAACTCATGAATTTCTTCTTGCATGGCATTGAACCAACTGTCTTCATTCATCGCAGTTTTAGCATCTTTAGGTTCGATCTTAGAGAGTACGGAATTGAAGAAGCACCATAAGGCATCGATAGCAAGTTGTTTACAGTGGATACAGGGACGAAAGGGTTTCCAATGATGTTGTCCAATGGGTGATCATGTGTCCATTTTCTAAGGTGTTCATGTGGTAGTTGTTGTGGGCCCAAGTAGCAGAGTCGATGTCTCCGAAGAAGATGGTTCGATGATGATTCGAGAGCAAATATGTTTTCAAATGGAGTAGCAAAGGATTAACTTCATCATTGATGCCATAAACAGTTCCATGATGTACATTTGAAGATTGATGATTTGTTGATGAGACAGTGATCGTGATGGCGCTTCTTGACTTAGTGATATTGAGGCGAAGGATTGACTTCATTCACGGGGATATGAGCGACCTCTATTGTGGGAATTGATGATCATTAGCACTTGGCTCATAGTGTTCATCAAACATCGGATCAAACAATTTCTTCAAATCATCTTGATGGGAGGTACATATGGAGTTCTTTGGAGAGGAGTTTGGTACAAGGATGAACTAATTGGACTATTTTGATGTGCGGGTCCGAGCTGGATTGTTCAGAGCCATCGACCGATCGACTCATCGAGCGTAACGTGAATTGTTTCCATGATATTTCGGGTTCTCTTGTTGTAGATTCTGTAACCCTTCTTGTTTGGTGCATAGCCAACAAAAACTCCAATATCTGCCTTTGCTCTTAATTTTCCTAGGTCTTGACCATCATTCGTTGGATAGAACAAGGCACCAAACACACGAAGGTATAGTAGGAGAGATCAGGTTTTCGTTTATGAACAAGTTCATATGGAGTTTTTCCATGAGAGGTGTGTATAAGGGAACGATTTTAGGTGTAGCAAGCAGTGGCAATGGCTTCAGCCCATAGAAACATTGGAACCTTTGAATAAATTAGAATTGTTCTTGCGGCTTCCACAAGAGTTCGATTTAGTCTTTCAACTACACCGTTACGTTGAGGAGTTCGTGGAACACTTCTTTGATGGTGATTCCAACACTTTCATAAAAGCGAATTAAGTCTTTGTTAACAAACTCGTGCCATTGTGCATTCGAAAAATTACATTGTATTGTTGAGTCGAACTGAAGTTGTTTGATTAGTTTGATGATGACATCGGAGTTTCATCCTTTGTCCTCAAAAACTTTACCCAAGTAAATCGAGAGTAGTCATCAACAACTACTAGAATGTATTTCTTCCCATTTATCGTTTGCACTCTCATTGGTCCACACAAATCCATGTGAAGGGTATGAAGAACTTCCATTACTGAATTTGTGGGTTTTGGTTTGTGGGCATATTTCGTGCTTTTACCCAATTGGCAAGCTAAACAAAGATGATCTTTTTCATATTATAATCTGGGTAACCTTTTGACAAGATCCTTTCTGGAAAGGTTATTAATGCTGCCGAAGTTCAAGTGATTGAGACGACGATGCCATAACCATGATTTTGTTTTAGAAGCCTTTGACAGCAA
The DNA here is from genome assembly GCA_022545495.1 of Chrysanthemum lavandulifolium. Lineage (NCBI taxonomy): Eukaryota > Viridiplantae > Streptophyta > Magnoliopsida > Asterales > Asteraceae > Chrysanthemum > Chrysanthemum lavandulifolium. The sequence goes on along the minus strand of CM040242.1, from coordinate 16,556,014 downwards.
GCAGATTGGAGAAGACTTCATCATGTCTTCGATAGAGATGGTGTATAGGTTAGAACCATGAGTACCTCTTAATAATTCCACACCATCAAGTTCTCTAACGAAGCAAGTATGTTTTCTAAAGGCCACTTCTAGATCGGAATCACAGAATTGACCAACAGAGAACAAATTATGACCAAGACCTTCCACATAATATACCACAAAATTACACTTTTCCGACTACATAATCACCATAACCCATAATTGCTCCAAAATGGTCGTTCCCGAATCTAACGGTCCGATGAATTTACTCACGAAGTTCATGAGCATGACCGGTCTCCAAATATATGCTTGGAGCGACTGAGTCCGGTACCACGAGCGATTTGAGCGATCTGCGGTTGAACACGAGACAAGAATGGATAAGCGGATAATTGGGATCCCCATGAAAGAATGGGTTCCATTTGGTTAGTAACGATGATTGGAACACCCACATCGAAATAGAAGCAATGGAATCATCGAAATAGATGCGATGCTAGTATCCGTATTTGACCTATTCAAAGTATGTTCACTTCTTAAGGAATAGTTCTACCGATGGCATCCATTTTCTAGTGGGCATTGTCTGATTAACCTTATAGCCAAGAGGTATCCATTGATAACCTATCTTTCTAAATGTTCTTCCTGTGGGTTTCCATTATTTTCTAGCTTTCTTACGTCTTTGCCTTTTAGCCTTCTTAGCATGATTTTTTGCATTAACAATTTTAACTGGGCCATTTATAGCATTAGACAACCCATTCACAACACATTCATGATTAGTACCAGAAATCAAGCATTCATTACATGTTTTGCACGTTGTAGCAGAATTCGAATTAATTATAGTATGCTTATAGCTAATACTAGAATCAACACAATTCATTTTATTCAACTCAAACATAGTGTTCCTAGGGTGATCTTCTACTCTTTTCAAATGCACATTCTTAGCTTGCAAGGTCCTATCATTCCTTGTATTGCCTTGAGACTTTGACACCTTTCGCTTTAGTGTCACTGATTACTCCTGTAGAGGGAATGGGAACATTAGTTGGTTTTGCTACTTTTTGCATTTCCTGTTTAGATGTGCTGGGATCTGAACTACTTAAAGGTATACTAGAGTTCACATTCATAACATGGGGCATTGAATGAGTTGTATGCTTGGCACTAGGCATATAACAAGGTATCAAGGGATTGACTTGCTCACCTAAGGATTTAGGGCATATTGTAATTAAGCATTGTAGAAGTTCTTGAGATCGTTTGGCATATAAGCATGCATGGCTAATTGCGTTATCAAGTGGTTTCTCTAACTTATCCTCTTCTACAATCTCACGGAGACATTCTAGGCTGTCCTTAAGGTGTGAGAAATATGTTTGAATAGCAAGTTTGTTATTCCTAAGATGAGGAGGAACATATTTCACAGACAAAGCATATTTATTACAACCATGCACCTTTGATGCACCATTCTCCCCATTGGTCATTGGCATTTTCCTTTTACGACTCTTGATTCTCAATTTCCTTTTACAACGAAGTTATTTGTTCATTATTTTTGTTACGAGTGACTTTTATTGACTCAAATAACTCATTGAAATGACGTTTAACCTTTTCATTTTCTTGTAGAAAACTCTCGTTTTCCTTTTGTAAAGCATTAACCAAGTTTTGAAGATGAAAGTTTTGAGAATTCGAGAATCTAATGGAGGAGGCATTTGGGAGCCAGTCACATTGTTCATTTCACCCTTTAATTGAGAAATTTGGGCTTTCGGTTTTACGATCGTGTTACGGTGAGCTTGAATCATTCATCACGTTTGTTTATTTCAAAAGCGCATCAAACTCGGAACATCGAGGATATCTTGATGTTTGAGGTTTTAACATTTTCTTTGAGATGTTGATACTTTAGTTGTAAATCAAAATTTTCAACTTCTAGTTTAGAAAAATGTTTTACCAAATTATCGTGATCATCCTGTTCTATTTTCTCACTTAGTTTAGCGTTTTTGATTTCAAGCTCAATGACACGATCATGGGAGACTTTCAAAGCAACAGATAATTCATGAAATTGAGAAGCGATAATAGAATAATTAGTGGTCATATAGAACACATCTTGAGAAATACAATCGAAATCGATTCTCATTTAAGGTATGCAAGTTCTTCCTCTCAATTTCATTATATTTTAATGCTCGCTCATAGTCACTAACCTCAACAATCATGGCATCAAATTCCTTTTCATTCCTTTAATATCTGTATCTATCCCTTTTAAGACTCTCAAATTGATCTTTTAGTTGTTTAAAGAAAGGCATGACCTCGGTTAAGTAACATTCTTTTGTTTGCTCAAAACCCTTTCCCTTGATTATCCCGATGGGTGTGATCATCTTCTTACAAGTTTTCTCAAAGTCAACAAATAATTGAAATATAACATATTGACTAATTAAGGTCTCGCTCTTAGTGGTAATAGTTCTAGGAACTAAATGCATTGGTGTATTTGGAGGATACACAGTCGCTGCAGGCATTATCTTAAGGGGAGGGTTTGTTACAACAAGATTATATGCTTTTTGCTTATCTAAGTCCTTTTTCCAGAACACTTGTTCGGGAGTTAACAACGTTTGAGGCTTAAACTTGTTTAAGGAAATCCAGTTTTCCTTCTTGTAATCATGGGGTTTGATAGTTATGTTATTCTTTTTACATTCAGGATCTTCTAGCTTTTTATTCATTTTCTCCCTAGATGCATCATCTAATTTACTATCTTCCTCAGTGCAATCAATGCAACTAGGTGTCTATCTAGGTTTAAGAATCTCATTGCCATCATAGATTACATTTTGAGCAGCTTTTGCTATCTTACCATACTCAAGGTTGGATTCCTTTATAATGGGGATACTATGCTTATCACGAGAACTCTATGCTTCATGATCATGTGAGCGATCGAATTGTATTCCTTGTACGTACAACTTATTTTCAAGCTTGTTTTCAAGGTTTTATATTAGAAAAATCATTCAAAAGTTTTGATTCCTTAGCTTGAATTCTTGCTTAAGCATTTTAACATTTTCTTGAAGTTCTTGTTTTGCTTAGCGGTTTAGAAAGCTTTTCTTGTAAGGAGTTTAACTCTTGTTTTAATACTTATTCTCTAAACTTACTTTTTCTAATAGTTATGCGCATTTGGTCATCCATTTCTTGCTCACGGGTGGTCAACTCAAACTTAGCACGTTGTTCATAAATGGCAACACGTTCTTTATAGGCATTAAGTTCGAGATAACAGAATCATCGAGGGCACATGCGGTGTATTCATGAAAAACATAGTCATCATTGATGCGAAGATGCATCACTTGCTACAATCTCACTTTCACTTTGTTTCACATATTGATCATATGGGACAACATTGATATTACCCATATTTTCAATATCGACTCAATAGTTTCGATTGATTGTACTTTGTCATGCATCTTTTGCACATCAACATCATCGTATAGTTTTAATACCTCGAAATGATTTTGTCTTTGGATGGACCAACTTGTGGTGATGAAGAGACTTTAGAAGGGACCATTGGAGAAATGCTAGCCATGAAAATTGTTTGTGCGATGGGTTCATCATCAACGTCAGTCGTATGCATCACAATCGACAACTTGAAAGGCATTCGATGATTGTGGCCTATCTCTGAATTGGTGCTCATCCACATCGCATCATATGTCTTGGCATTTCCTCGAAAGAAACAACAAATCCTCTTCATCCAAAGTGCACCATTATCCCGAGCTTGCACAAGCAACATCTTATCCACAAGTACTCGGCATTCTAAGGCGTTTTGGTGATGTGCAGTTCCTTGAAATATGTCCATCACCACCACAGTTGTAACACTTGATCGGCTTTGCTTGTCCTTGATTTCCATTCCTTCCTCTATTCTGATTTGCCACATATCCTCTACCAACTCCACCTCTTCCTTGTTCATCTTGCCTTTCTTGAACTAGTTGTACCATAACCTTCCATCTCGACCAAAGCATGGTTGTGTAGATTGGATGCGATCTGATTTCATTATTAGTGTGAAGTACATTCATGTATGGAGTGAAGGTTAAGTTTTGTTTAACCATAAAAGCGTGTTTATTGATAAAGTGTTCCATGACGACATTGGCATCGGGTTGTTTGAAACTTGGATGGGAATGACTTGAGATGGTTTGATAGTAGTTCCATCATTAGTGTAGAAGGCGGTTGAATCATTTGATGAGCTTATCTCTCCTGGTTGGTTTTAAAGCGATTAAGAATCATTTTTCAAACATAGCATGTCTCTCATTCGAAGAAGGAAGGCATAGAGTTGCTCATAGTTTGTATTCTTCAATCCTTTGGTTAGCTTCACGAGGTGACAAACTTGTGCCATTCGGGATTCATGTTGTTCACAAACTTTGAGTTCAATTGAATGTTTGGCATAGTCATTCGATGTTTCTCATATCATTCACAAGCTTGTGGAACCTCACGTAATACTCATAGACACTCTCATCGGTTTCATCTTGAAGTGCTCAAATTCATCATAGAGTTGTGATTCTCTGTCTTCCATAGTAAGTTCGAACACGAGAGAAGCATCTTGACATTATCCCACACCGCTTTGGCTTCGGTGTTGTGATTGATCGACTTGTAGATATCTTTTGGAAGACCTTGAAGTATGATGTTAGAAGCCTTGATATCAACATCGAATCTCTTTTCTCCTTATCATCGAGCTCATCATATGTCTTTGGTGCATCTATTCCATAGATCATTGTTCCATCTGCAATTGTATCAATTAAGTCTCTTGTAGTCTCAATCGATAAGGTCCTTCATCAATCGATTTGAGAATGTTGACCCCATTTTCCTTTCCAAGACAATACAATCGATTCTTTGAGCCCAAGAGTCGTAGTCTGCTACATCAAGCATGGGTGGACGAGTATCTGAACCACCGCTTGAACATCCTCGACAGCGATGGAGATAATTGTAGGTACGTTGGTAGACATGTTTAAAGATTACACGGATTTTATAACTTAATGATTAAACCGGAAAATAGATTCTTTCACGGGATTTTACTAAATCAAGAGAAACCGTATTACAAACAAAAGTCAACCAAGTCGCTAAGAATCCTTGAACTAAGTCGCTAAGAACCAAATCGCTAAGAATTTTGACAAAGAATCGCTAAGCACCAAGTCGCTAAGAAATCAAGTCGCTAAATAGCAACTCGCTAATGTCCAAATCGCTAAGACCAAGTCGCTAAGAAACTTAAAGAACAAGTCGCTATCAAAATTGAAAGCAAGTCGCTACCTTACCAAGTCGCTACCGTAGTGGAGAATCCACTAAGTGTCTTGTTTGTCGGCTTGTCTCTAAAGGCAAGTCGCTATGACCAAGTCGCTACCAAAACTCACTACAACTCGCTACCTTTTACTGAAGCAAGTCGCTACCAAGAAATTCACTCCGAGAGCCAAGTCGCTACCAAGAAAAACTTTAAAAACACACTTTTCAATCCAAAACAAGCTCAACCACAATGATTCAAGCTTGCCAAATCAAAACCCAAGCACATACAATGATCCTAAACACAAAAGTACACCCAAAATTCAAACTTTAACACTAGAAATGAACCAAATGATGCAAAAACCACTAAACTTTTTCAAACTAAAAAACCATCTAAAAACCACTAGAAATCCAAGGATATGTAAGAGATGATCTAACCATGGCTCTTGATACCATTTGTAACATATTGGATTTCACAAATAGATCAAACCATAAACAAAGGTGGCGTACAAGATGAGTTTTAGAGAGAGAAAGTTAGAGGTGAGAAAGAAAAATCTTATTATGAGCTTCAACTCTCTACCTTGTGAGGTAGAGAGTATTTATAGTCATTACATAAAACGCCACTTGACGGGCTGTGGATCAGGCATACAGTGGGTAAAGACCCGTCCGTCCTCAACGGTGTTACTTAACTAAATACTACTTAATCTTAAAATCACTACGACTACAAGCTTTCTAACGATTACATATACTTGAGGTGACCGACACTTTAATACCTGGATTTACTAAATCCTAACAAAGACTGATCAGATGAACCTATTTTTAGATTTATTAAGTGTATCTATTGCAATCATGCATGTCACATACCACTAAAATAAATTATCCAATATCGCTATAGTTATAGTAATGGTTTATTGCAACTGTTGACTTATGGTTAGAGCATAAATTAAATCTGGAATAATGGAGCAGTTCACCTCATAAAAATAAAAAATAGTAATAATGAAAATAAATGCCATTTTTATAAGGAAAAAAAAAAAAAAAAAAAAAAAAATCCTACTAGATACATTACATTAGAGACTTTGTAAAGATTGTGTCCTCATTTGATATTATTTGGTGTAAAATCTTTAATGATAAAGAAAGTTGATTTAAACCATCACACTTTCTAAACTTGTAATGTGTTTGGTACAATAATTTTTAAATTAGCTTAGTTCATAAACTTGGGACATAAGGTATAATAACAGGATCAGTAAGTGAAAAGAAAAAAAAAATGATTAGATGATTAAAAAGAAAGTATATGTAACAGTCGATCTTTTAAAATTTATATTTGTACTGTTACTTTTATTTAGTTTATTTTTGTTACTTACATGACAGAAAACTCATGTCGTATGACTCTAAAATCGTTTAGTCATGAGCTTCTTAGAAAGATCTTTTTCAGATAATGATTTATTCAATAGAGATATAAAACTAAACAATTTTTTATTTAACTACCTGTGCACGCACAAAGTTTTGACAAAAAAAGAAAAAAAAAATAGAAAATTATTTTGTATCAATGCTAAATATTATGTTTTTAAAGGTAATTATATATAATTATATACTTATTCACGAGTTTTTCATTATTCATTATATCCGTTAGAATTTTGTATAATCAAATTTTGTAAAAAATTTTGTTAGATAACTCAAGATTCAATTATATTTAGGCGATATAGATGTTGATGTTCTATTTAAATTTCACTATTGATATTATGATGTCTGTGAAGATGCGAGTTTAGTTGCACATAATAAGCGTTGATGAAGTTAAAATATACTCCTTAAAGTTTTTAAAAATGTTTTCTACATATCCTTATATAAATAAATAAAATTACATGAGTAGTTGTTATAAGTAAAATCACGCTTTTTTCTTTTTTTTCTCATATTACATGGCTCGTCTTCTGATTTGATAATTATATTCTCGTTTTCAATAATTTAGCCGTATTTAATATTCAAATTCGTGTCCACATTTGTCATACTTTTAATATGAAATAAATGAGTCCTTAGTAAACATATATAGTAAAAAAAAATGACATCTATAATCTTATGTAAATTTATATGTTGGAGTTTTAAAACAACATATATATTGTATTTTTAAGTTATAAATTATAGGGGATATAAAATATAATGGGATATTTGTTTAATTTTCAAAGTTATTAAAAAACATAGAAACTTATAATATTACAGTTAACTCTACACAATTTTTAAAAATTTAACCACTAAAGTTTTATTAATTACCCCATATTTTTTAAAGTTTTTATTTTCACAAATTTGACACCTATATTTTTATGTGTTTTTCTTCTCAACCAAATTTCTACACCAAATAAACTTAAGGTTGACCAAAATCAATTTAATTTTGACTTTTATTAATCAATCACGTTGTCCGATTTCGCTTACGTAGCAAAATCAACCTCTCCTATTGGTTTAATTTTTTTTCAATGAGAAGTGTTTTGCAAAAACACTCTGAAATGATGTAATTTTTTTTTTATATATATATATATTTTTTTTGTCTAATACCTATTTTTAAGACAAGTGTTGGAGTCTTTCTATCTAACAATAACATTCGGGATTAATACGGCTTTAGATAGTCGCTATCTGCGATATTAACGCTCAACACTTACTATTTATATTCAGAAAATAGTCAAAATACCAATTCCTATGAATTAAAAATATAGCAATAATTTATTGAACCCTTGAATTACAAACTTCATATACATTGTTTATTTTAATATCGTTCTTAAACATAAAGACACGCCATTGCGACATTACACCATTCATTGACCTTGGTGATATGTACTTTCCATATATATAATCAACAACAACGGTGTGTATGTAAATATAGCATTTATGTGTGGCCATATGAGAGTGCAGTGGGATGGGCACGAAGAATTATTGCTGAACGCAAGTTTCTTGTAAGCCTATGGTTGAAGGCAAGAACTATTATCATGATTTTGATTTAGTTGATCACTATGCTATTTAAAATATTAGCTCAATATTTCGCTATTAAGATGTTATATATAATGTATACCTATGAACATCTATTTATATATGAAGTGAATAAAAAATAAAAATATGCTATTTCCATCTTATAATATCTGTGCAAATCGCCGTTCGAAAGATGTAAACACATGGCTATGCGTATTAATGATTTTGTTTGTCCCAAAATAATTGTTATACTTTAAAGGTTTAAGGTTTAACCAATCAAAAATCTTTCTTAGATGTGAACTTGACATCTTATTAGTTAACAACTCTAGTGCTTTTTTAAGGGTCTGTTTGTTTTACAGGTTTTGATTGGGTTTTGGATTTAGAAAAATTAAACTTCGTTCAGTTGAGATTTTGCTTGGGACAGGATTGGTGGTTAGGTTTTCTTAAAAAGTAAGGCACTTACTATTTTTATTCTCTTTCTTCCTTTATACATAAAATAATAATTTATATTTTAAAATATTTATTTTAACAATAACTTTATTATAAAATTAAGAGTAAACTGCAAAATACATCCCTGTGGTTTACAACTTTTGAGACCTTACATCCATGTCAGAAACTATTGGCTAGTTACATCCTTCGTTAGCCAAACGTTAGACATCCTACATCCCTCGTCCATAATTGCGTTAGTTTTCCTTGTTAACCGGCCCCACAAGAGGGTATTCTTGTCTTTTCTTTCCGATAAACATTTACCCCCTTTAAATACTTAAACCTTATCATATATTACCCACCACCCACTTATCCCCCACAGTAAAAATCCCCAAATCAAACAAACCCTAATAATGGAAGGAAGAAATTGTTTTTGTGGCATACGAGCAATTATTCGCACTTCATGGACACAAGCAAACCCAGGTCGACGTTTTTATTGTTGTTCTAGAACTGTAAGTGTTCGTATTTATGTCCATTAACTGATTTTGTAATTTGTTAAGTTAATGCAAATTCTTGATATTTTAGGTACAAAATTGTGGCTATTTTGGGTGGGCTGAACCACAACTATGTGCAAGAGCTATGGAGATCATTCCTGGACTTTTGAATAACATGAACAACCTTAGAGCTTTAGCAAGGGAAAATGCAAATCAAGCTCGAAGATTGAAGTTCTTATTAGCTTTTAGTTGGTTGATCTTTATTTTGTATGTTATGAATTGAACTATGGGTTAGTATGATTAGAAGTAAGCTTTTGTGGTTTAGATGTAAGCTTTTGTGGGTTAGGAAGATGGGTCAAAAATGTATGGTTGAAAAAAATGGTCAAAGTAATCTTTTGTGTGCTTCATGAGTTGATCTTGTAATGGAACATGAATGAATGAAAGAATGCTTTTATGTTTTTCCAGACTTTAGCTAAACTTATCCAAATCACAACACTGTGTTACAAAAGAACTGCAACAATTCCCATAAAGAGTACATGCATAAGAACCAGTTAAAGAACTGCAAGAATTTTAGAGTAAACTACAACTAAATTATCCAAATGACAACACTGTCTTACAAAAGAACCAGTTAAAGAGTACATACATAAAATCTTAAACATCAAAAGAAACATTAAGAACATTGTTTTTGGACTTGCAGACTAAAACACATAATACTATAGCTTCACACCACTTTTTGTTTTCCCTTGGACTTTGCTTTTGGACTTGCAGCAAACCTTTTTACTCTTGTTTTTGCAGCAGACTGTTGTGATGCCCTTGGTGTTGCAGCAGACTGTTGTGATGCCATTGGTGTTGCAGCAGACTTTTGTGAACCTCCAACACCATTCTTACAAGACCTTTTGTTATGTCCAGGATGCTTGCAAATATCACAAGTCACTGTCTTGCCAGCCCTTGACAGTTTCCCACCACTAACCATCTTCTGGCTAGACAACTCATCAGCAGATTTCTTCCTTTTTTTGGATGGCCTTCCTATCTGAGTGTGGTGCTTTGGTGGAATGAGAGTATTAGGGCAAGGATGTTTCTCCCAAAGGTGTGGGCCATTCAAACAGTTTATCTTGTAACTGTATACCTTCTTCCAAGTAGAAAGCCAATAAGCAGAATGGACCCAACTTTCAGGTATGTCCACATCAGTCTTGGTTCCAGCCCTGTCCCATAATGCTGCAACAGGATACTTGCAAGGCATGCCATTTAATTCCCATTTTCTACAGCTGCAACTTTTCTCCCTAACATCCACTACACACTGATCATTATATGGTCCCATGACTTGATATTGATTTTCACCATTCCAAAGTACCTTTATAAAAAACAAACATCTAAGCTATTTTGCTATCTAACCTATACAAAACAAATAATTCAAATAGTTAGCTAAAACAGACATCAGTATACAAACTTGCTTCGTCTTTGATGGCTTGAAACAAAACGATGGCGGTGGTGTGAGAGGTCCCTTAGACTTGTCAATCACCTTTTGAACAGTGACTATTCTTTTCATTAAGTACTGTCTAATAAACTCTAAGCATGTAATTATTGGAGCGTCCCTTCCATCAACCAGTTGTCTATTGAACACTTCACATAGATTGTTCAATAACACATCACAGTTAGCTCTTCCTGCAATTGAAACAACCATAGATTAAGTACAAGCTAAAACAAGTACCATTGACTAGAAAGTATTAAATACAAGCTAAAAACATGTATACCACTAAAGTGAGCTCTTGACCAATGTTGAGGAGGTATTTTTTTGAGCCATTCATAAGCTTTTGAATCTGCCTTTCTTAACTCATCCATTGCTTTCTCAAAATATGGCATAGTTGTAGCAGATGCAGCTTTCCAGAGCAAGTCCTTATACAATAATGCCCAATTGTCATTCATCTCCAGAGCAACTCATCCATCTCCACATACTTGTCATTCCTAGCCTGCTCAACATTTGGTTCACCATAAAAGGGATCAAAATCTTCATCCATTGCCTGCCCTAACATCTCACTATAATGCCCAATTGTACTAGCATTGCCTTTATCACTACCCTGACCAAATGAACTAGCATTGCCTATATCATTATCATCCTCACTCTCATCTCCCATAGTAAGTAGCAGTGGTAACCTATTTCTCTTCTTAAGAGTCCTTTTCTTAACTAGGTTTGTGTTTGCTTCATCTGGGAGTTCCTCTATGACTAATGTTCTAGGGGATTTAATATAAGTCTCCAAATATGTTTTATCATGCTCAATGTAAACATCAACTACTTTGTACTTTTCTGTATATTTGAGCATGTTTATAACATCTTGATCATTTCCTAGTGCTTGTAACCCAAAATCTAAATTGCTATTTGGTATTTTGTAAAGATAGTACATAAGCTTACTCCTTTTATAACCCAACTTTTTAACCATGTCATTTAACTCTATAACTGAAAACAAATCAACATCTACCTGATCAACATAGTTAAAGGTGCCATTCATGTATTCCCTATTGGGAGAAGGACTGAAAAAGCCCCCATGATGAATCTTCAAGCTGAAATAGTTGGGGAAATTACCTATTACAGAATTAGGGTTTCAAAATTAGGGAAAAACACAATTAATGGTACAAAGATTGAAACAACATTTAAGATTAAAAAGATGTCACTATAATAAATTGTTAATACAAATAAGCCGTAAAAACGTTTATTTATATTTTACGATATTCTAATGTTTTGTCGATAACAAAAGTAAAATCATATTAACGAAACAAATAAAATACGTAAATGGTTTGAACTAATAGTTTTCTAACACATTCACACTTTCACATAAAACACTAAAACAAGTATAAGTGATTTTATGATCTAGATATATATGTACAACAACTAGTGTTTACATATTGGCTTAACAAGTATAAGTAATTTTATAATCTAGATATATATGTACAACAACTAGTATTTACATATTGAGTTAACACATACTTAAGCTAAGTATACTAAAATGGGTAAAAACAAGTATATACTAAAATGGGTAAAAAACAAGTATATACTAAATAGATAAAAACTAGCAAATGGTTTTGACCCATAACCCATGGTTTTATATATACCACTTATACAAGTTCAATGTATCCTTAAGATACATTGTATCTAGAAAGAAAACCATGGATCAACACATAACCCATGACCCATGACCCATAACCAAAAATACCCATGGGTAAAGAGGCGTTCCACGGATCCCTAGCTTTGTGCTAGCCGGATCCCAAGTGGAAGGATCCGTGGGATCCGTGGGAACAGTGAGGAAATTTGCCTATAAATAGTGAGCCATTTCTTCATTATTACTCACCCCTTTCAATCCTCTTTCTAACACACTTTCTCCCCTGAGTTAGATCTCACTAACCTTAGATCCAAGAGATCTATGTTTGTAGTTTTGTTTTTGTGTGATCTTTTAGGTTCCTCTTAAAGGCAAGATCACCACCTTTGAAGTCGAGTATGCTTCCTCATCATCAAGGCTACTGAAGTCCTCTTGTTGATGATTCCTTTCTTTCTTCAAAGAAGTGTAGTGTTGAAGACATTAGTGAAAGATGTCTCAAGTGTCAAGACGAAGATATTAGTGAAGGGTATCTATCGTCCATAGGATAAGCACTTGTGTTAGGTGCTTAGAAGTCAAAGACAAAGAAGCATTAGTGAAAGGTGCTTAAAAGTCAAGACAAGGAAGCACTAGTGAAAGGTGCTTAGAAGTGAAGACACAAGACATTAGTGAAAGTTGTCTTGTAGATCTAGTCAAAGGTATTAGTGAAAGGTGCCTTAGATGTACAATCGATATGGTGTGTTTCGATGTACAAGATAGACTAGTATAGGATCCAAGGATATTGATATCCTTGATGATGTTGTAAAGGAGTAGATCTCCTTTGGGATTAGTCGTTGGTGTAGTGTGGTAGTAGTTCCTCCATTGCAATGGAACTAGGTGCTTAGCCTAGTACCTTATAAAGGGTAGGCGACGTTGTGAAGGTGTAGTTCACCTAAGGTGTGAAAGAACTAGGTACTTAGCTGATAAGGTTTTAAAAGGTACCATTTTGAGGGGTCGTTTAAGTCCTTATTTGATCACTTTTGTATCCGTTATTGCTTAATATCGTTCCCTTTCACTTTTTAGGTCTCTTGAAGGCAAAATGCTGGAATGGCACTTATTTGGACGAAAATGCGCGAATATATGAAGAAAATGGCCAAAGTCGAATCGAAACACTCAAAGTCTTTGAAAGCAGGCGGCGGCGTCGGTGTCAATTGCGGCGCCGTCGGAGGATTTTTGTGACGATCTGGTGAGCCAAATACTCTATTTTCAAGTGACGACATCGGGCTTTAAAAGAGTAGGCCGTCGCTACTCGACGGCCTAGATGCAACCGCACGACGTCGAAGTCAAGAGGACGGCGTCACGGACATAAGGTGACGCGTCGCAAGGTTAACGTGGCCAAGACGAAACCCTAATGACGGCGACACGGCGGCCACGAAACATAAGGTGACGCCGTCGCATATGTAATCTTATATATAGAATCCGAATTTTTAGTTTTAGAGAGTCTTTTGGGTAAAACCTAAAACCGAACCTAAGGTGTCTTGTACAAGATTTTAGGGTTTTAAACCCTATCTTACATCAAGATAAGTATTTACTTCATTAATTCAATTATGTCTTTGATTATTTGTGTGTATGCTTGCATGTTCTCCATGTCCGGCTAATTTATTTGTGTGTTTGCTTAGGAAGTATGAAACTTAATTATTGAATATTGATTGGTTGTTTCTTATCTTAGTTGATCAATGATCTAGTAATGCGATAGGTCATTCGTTGTGTACTTAATGCTTGATTCATCTTTGTGAACCTTAGAATATGATTACCGAGTAGTTGTAGGCTAAATTATCCAAAGAGTGCCTTAGAGTAAGAGTTTATCATCCCTAGTGGGTTTTGTAGACGAGACCCTTTGGTAAGTTCAAAGAGTTGGGAGAAACGATACCCTACAACTTTAGACACACAACGCAACTAAGAATAAGGACGTGACAACTCAACCATCAATAGGAGATAATTAAGGAGTAGTACAACCTAAGTAAACACATCTTTAAACTATCATACGAGCACACATTAATTAGACATAGACTCCCACACCCTTAGTTTAGATAATTAGATAATAGTAGAGTAATCGGTAGAAATACCAACCCCCCAAATCCAATACCCGAGATTCGTACCTTTCCATTTCATAAAATATAAAAATACAAAATAATCTTCCTCAACCTTAACCTTAGCGTAGTAACTTCTTACTAGCATTCCTATTCCCCAGAGAACGATATCAATACCGTGGCTTACCCTAATTACTACACTACAACGATTAGGTTCACGCCTAGGGTGTTATAAAACTTGCTCAAGAAAAGGAAATTTCCTTGACCCCGAACGACGCGTGTAGCGTTATCAAGTTTTTGGCGCCGCTGCCGGGGAATATAATAGCTAGTTAGTAGTCCACCTCGTTTAGGTTCTTTGCTTGATTCCTATCAAGTAAAATTTTCTCATTTTTTTAGCTTTCTATTAGTCTATCCCCCTTCTTCGTGACCTTTATTCGTAATCCCATCACTTTTCATCATGGAAGGTGATAACCCACTACCATTCATCAACCCACCGCCAAATGACCCGCCAAGAGCCCGTACTCTTGGTGAATACTCAAGACCAAGCCACCTAGGCTATAGGAACACCATTGAGCTTCCCGACCAAGCCCAAACTACGGCCTGCGATCCGACACCATCCGGTTGGTGCAAAGCGGATGTGCATTCCATGGACTTCGTTCCAAAGATCCAAATCGACATCGAGGGATTTCTCAAAATTGTCGATTCCATCGACCTTGATGCTACTACTCGGGAGACCACGCGCTGCGTCTCTTCCAATTCTCTCTACGGGACCAAGCTAGTAATTGGCTTGAGCGACTTCCATGGCTCCATCTCAAGTTGGGATGATCTTACCTCTCGCTTTCTTGCTCAATTTTTCCCACCGGGAGAACCACTAAGCTTAGGAATGACATCTTGATGTTCCAACAACGTCAAGGTGAATGTCTCTGAAGCATGGACCCGATTCAAGGACTTACTTCATAAAGTCCTCATCACGGCATTGATCTTTGGTTCCAAGTCCAAATCTTTTATGATCATGTCAACTTCCCACTAAGCGATCCATTGACCAAGCGGCCGGTGGAAAACTTAGTGATCTCACCGCGAAGAATCATGGGGTATAATAGAGGACCTCGCCTCTATGACAACGAAAGTTGGGATGACCCCGTGAGCTGCCCAAAACCGTTAAGGCAATCTCCTTGCCTCCTTCCGACCGTGGGATGATAGAACTTGAAGATCAAGTTAGATTCCTCATGAGTTCCTACAAAATCCTAAGTCCTCACGACAAGTGAATCAAATCACTCTACCTTGTGAGTTATGCGGTGGTCCCCATGACACTCGTGATTGCACAAGGCTCCCGAACAAGCTTTTGCGGACTACGCCCATACGTGCCGACGGAGCGGGAGAGAAGTGGTACACTTTCAAACCCGAACAAAACAACTTAGGAAACTCGTACAACCCCTCATGGAGAAATCACCCTAACCTTAAGTGGAACCAAAACTCAAGCACACCCCAAAGCTCATCTAGTTCGCCCACTAGGTTCAATTCTTTTAATACCGGGAACCCCACTAATCTTGAGGCAATTGCATCTAGATTTTTGTCATCCCAAGAAACTCGATTGAATAAGCTTGAAGCCGATTTTAAGCAAAAACAAAGCGAGATGACAACCAAGCTTGATGCCCTCTTAAAAGCCTTCAATGAGCGGGAAGTTGGAGCACTCCCAAGTGATACCATAAAGAACCCAAAAGTGAATTCGATTGCGTCGACTTCATGTTCTAGTTCACCATGGGAGAGTGCACATCCATGCCCCTCCCACCCGACGGTTCACTCGGTAAATGCTATCAAAAAGGGTTCCAAGCCATCCAAGAGGTACCAGGGCCCGGCACCTTTGGTAGAGCCTACTCTTGAGAAACCCGTCAGCCAAGAATCCAAACCTAGTTTAGAGGAGGAGTACAAGGAACTCCATCAAGAAAAACCAATTATTGAAGTCTTAGCTCATGCACCTTATTATAATGCTTTAAAAGAAAAATATGAGTTAGAACTTAGGCTTGGAAAACATGGGTCCGCTTTTGTGCGAAACAACTTACCTAAGAAGCTAGACGATCCGGGCTATTCACTCTTCCGTAGACTTGGAACTTCCAAACCACTCGATGCTCTAGCCGTTTTAGGATCATGCATCAATCTTGTTCCGTTGTCCTCCATAGAAGCCTTAATTTAGGTAAAATTGAACCAACGAAACCATCTTAGGTCTAGCGGACGGTAGTGTGCACGTCCGTAGGAATAATAAAGGACATGGTAGTACACGTAGGAGAGTTGACTCTTTTGGCCGACTTTCATGTGCTAGACATGAATAAGGACCCGACATGCCCATTACTAGTTGGAAGAGGATTTTTAGCTACCGCTAGTGCCATCATCGATTGTAAGATGTCCAAAATAGTGGTAGGGAGGGAGTGCTAGATCCGCTTACGATGTTAAAAGCATACATACTACAAGGATGAGGAAATCCCACAAGAGATTAGGTTGGATAGAGAGCCTTCTAGATATGGACCTTGGATTGATAAGAACATCATAGGCCCCCAAAGACCTTTTTACCTAGATAAAACCTTCGCTAGTAAAGCAACTTTCCAAGAAAAAGAAATGGCTAGGGACATGGAAGTGAACCCGTTTGAGGACGCCTTAGTATTTAGGAAGATGACCGAGTTCCTAGGAAGCTTACCCGTTAACCTTGTCATGAATAAGTGGAAAGTTGAGAAATCTGAACACAAGTGGGATTGGGATAGACCGCCTAGTGATGGTAATGGAGAGTGGCACATTAGGATACAAATCTATGATCCCGATGGTGAGAAGTTTGAAAAGACATATTTAACCGAACGTACTACTAGGAACTTGAATGATAAGTTTGATCCTTACGACATTGTTGAGGATAGACTTACGTATATCGATACGTAGGAGCACGACTATGAGTCTAGCTACAAGACTCTTAAATAAAGAAAAGCGCTTCGTGGGAGGCAACCCATGCTTAATTGTTTGCTTGTTAGTGTCATATATCTTTTATTAATTGTTTATCCTCATGTTTAAATTTGTAAAAATGCTTTATTTTGTTTTTAACCTCGTCTTAATTGCATATAAAGGTATTTTACATAAGGGATAAGTGTAGGAGGATTACACACGCTTTCAAAAGAAACGTAAACATGAGAATAACAATTAACTAAAAGATATTTATGTTTGTTTGTTCGAGTCAAATGCTTGTATCGAGTCATAATGGATGTTTTGCGTAAATTTTTCCGATTCTAAAGATGTAAATTTTCCGAATTTTTCCGTAAAATCGCAGAGCTTTTTGTCGGGATAACTCGACGGCGTAAGGATTGCAACGACGGGCGTCGAGTGAGTAAAACATCGATTACTTTTTCTCGTTTTCGAGCTACTTATAAATTTTGAAATTTTCGGTCTTAATTTTCTTAGAAATTCAGTAAACATCCATTCCACAAGCATTATATCCTAGTTTAAATCGAGTCTTATATATATTATTACCGCCGATTTTACGAAGGTTTCGTTTGTTTTCTTCAAGTGTGCGGGTTTAGTTTGTCAAGAAGAAGTTACATAAGATTGGAAGGAGCTTTTCACGCAATAATTCTTCTTGAAAAGGATTTAACCACCACTTTACACGGATCCTACCAAGCTAATCGGGGAGTATTAGTTTCTTCGTTTTAATTACCTTCCATTATCATAACTTTGATACTTTCGGGAACATTGGGGACAATGTTCGGTTTAAGTGTAGGGAGGAAAATAAAGCGGAACTTTGAAACTATGTTTATCCTTGACTATTTGCTTTGTCTAATTGCATTTGTGTAATAAACCATGAGAAAATGTCGGTTAGGGTAATTTTGGCACCAAATTTAAAATATTTCATGACATATAGGAGTGGGCCATTAGTCTTAACAAAAGCGCCTCATGGATAGGAAGTTACATGACTAGCACAAAACCCTTTACCACCCAAATTCCACCCAAAATGTGAGGATCGCCTTAGATTAGTAGGAATTAAAGCATTCATCTTCAATGCTTAGAGTGTGAACCGGTAGTATATTAGATTCTAGAACTTGTTTTGTGATGCATTCCGAGATCGCTAGTGAGACTACACTTGTGTAGTTAGGAATAACTAAATGATAAGAGGCATTAGGATAACCCTTGTTTGATACATGTAATATAATTACTTCTTCCATATCGGTTGAGTAATTCCCCACACCTTTGCGTTGTACTCATCTTTAGTACACGATACCCTAGTTAACCCCTCGAGCCTATCCTTTTCGCGGTTCTCGTGATGTTTCGGTTTTCGGAATATCAATGAAAGCATTGTTTACACCCCACCCCAAATATACACTCAAATCGCCTTAGCCTACCCCTTATGCACTCACTTTTAGTGCAAATGTTTGTTATCACCCTAAAACCTTAGTTCAATTATCTAATTGCTTGCATAAGTTGCTAAGTCGAGTCATATCCTTTGTATACGCTTTTGGGACGATTGGGATTCATGGGAAAAGTTAAAGTTTATGAAATGACGGAAGGGAACGTTAAATTCAAATTCCCTTTGTTTGCGTAATAATGTACCCCAAGTGTTTTGATCTTTTCAATTCGGGTCAAATTAGTGTTAGAGTAATAAAAACTCAAGTGTAGGGATATGCCTATAAATCCCTATTATTTTGATGTTATCGTAGAGGATGGTAGAGTAAAAGTGTAAAAAAATAAATAAATAAATAAATAAATAAATAAAAAAAAAATACGGGCTACCATCCTACATCTATCCTTTAAATTTATGTTTGTTTATTTCCGTTACCTAGAGTTTTAGAGTGTCGAGTCTTGGCTTAGCAACGCCATTCTTCGTATGCATTTAACATAGAGATTTTTGACTTGCCACCACTAAATAGCCTATCCCACCAAATACTTGTTTCCCTACCGTAAGCCTAACATTACAACCCTTTAAAAGACCTCTTTGATAGTCTTTCCTAGGTGCTTACGCCAAAGCGATTAAGGTTTGATCTATTCTCAAGCCTATGGTAATCTATGTACTAGGAACGGTTAATGAGTGTTTATCTTCCATTTCCTATTTGTTATATTTCATATATACTCCCGAGAGAGATGTGAGTATCCAAACACCCCATGTGAGGTGCTAGTATGTAATTTCCGTGCTTGTTATGACTTTTGCGGAGCTTATATGTGTTATGGACCGTTTTGAATTAATGCTTCATGACCCCTAACTTATAAATTAATTGGCTAAAAGCACATTTGCTTGAGGACAAGCAAATAACAAGTGTAGGGATATTTGATAAGGTTTTAAAAGGTACCATTTTGAGGGGTCGTTTAAGTCCTTATTTGATCACTTTTGTATCCGTTATTGCTTAATATCGCCCTTTTCACTTTTAGGTCTCTTGAAGGCAAAATCTGGAATGGCACTTATTTGGACGAAAAGGCGAATATATGAAGAAAATGGCCAAAGTCGAATCGAGACACTTAAAGCTACTTTGAAATGTGAAGGCGGCGTCGGTCTCAATGCGGCGCGGTCGGAGGATTTTGTGACGATACGGTGGCAAATACTCTATTTTCAAGTGACGACGTCGGGCTTTAAAAGAGTAGGCCGTCGCTACTCGGGCGGCCTAGATGCAACCCGACGACGTCGAAGTCGAAGAGGACGGCGTCACGGACATAAGGTGACGCCGTCGCAAGGTTAACGTGGCCAAGACGAAACCCTAATGACGGCGACACGACGACGTCACGAAACATAAGGTGGCGCCGTCGCATATGTAATCTTATATATAGAATCCGATTTTTCGGTTTTAGAGAGTCTTTTGGAGTAAAACCTAAACCGAACCTAAGGTGTCTTGTACAAGATTTTAGGGTTTTAAACCCTATCTTACATCAAGATAAGTATTTACTTCATTAATTCAATTATGTCTTTGATTATTTGTGTGTATGCTTGCATGTTCTCCATGTCCGCTAATTTATTTGTGTGTTTGCTTAGGAAGTATGAAACTTAATTATTGAATAATGATTGGTTGTTTCTTATCTTAGTTGATCAATGATCTAGTAATGCGATAGGTCATTCGTTGTGTACTTAATGCTTGATTCATCTTTGTGAACCTTAGAATATGATTACCGAGTAGTTGTAGGCTAAATTATCCAAAGAGTGCCTTAGAGTAAGAGTTTATCATCCCTAGTGGGTTTTGTAGACGAGACCCTTTGGTAAGTTCAAAGAGTTAGGGAGAAACGCATACCCTACAACTTTAGACACACAACACAACTAAGAATAAGGACGTGACAACTCAACCATCAATAGGAGATAATTAAGGAGTAGTACAACCTAAGTAAACACATCTTTAAACTATCATACGAGCACACATTAATTAGACATAGACTCCCACACCCTTAGTTTAGATAATTAGATAATAGTAGAGTAATCGGTAGAAATACCAACCCCCCCCAAATCCAATACCCGAGATTCGTACCTTTCCATTTCATAAAATATAAAAATACAAAATAATCTTCCTCAACCTTAACCTTAGCGTAGTAACTTCTTACTAGCATTCCTATTCCCCTAGAGAACGATATCAATACCCGTGGCTTACCCTAATTACTACACTACAACGATTAGGTTCACTGCCTAGGGTGTTATAAAACTTGCTCGAAGAAAAGGAAGTTTCCTTGACCCCGAACGACGCGTGTAGCGTTATCATTAGCCTAGTACCTTATAAAGGGCATGCGATGTTGTGTAGGAGTGGTTCACCTTGGTGTGAAAGAACCCGGTGATTAGCCTAGTACCGGAAAAAGAGTAGGCGACGTTGTGAAGGCTTCTCCGCCATAAGGAGCTTGGTGTAGTGATTACGAACTCTCGAGTAGGTGACTCGGGGAGTGGAGTAGGGCAAGGAAGGTGACCTTGTAGCCGAACCACTATAAATACTTGCGTTGTGGTTTTGTGCTTCTTACTCTTTTCTTTCATTACATATCTTCTATATGCTTGCTTATCAACATCCAACACACACAACCAAATAGATTGATATAAGTCAATCTAAATAGATTAAAAGGAAGTTTTAATTGGTAAAACTATTCAACCCCCCTTCTAGTTTTCTATAATTGGCATCAGAGCTTCGTTACCAAGTTTCTTGAAGTATATTGTACTTTAAAAGCTTGATACGATCCATAGTTAATTGAAAACTACAAAGAAGTTTTTTTAAAAAAAAAAACAAACATCATGTTTTTCAAAAACGATATGTTTGGATGTTGATTTGATAACAACATTTTTTTTTCTTTTTCTTTTCACTTAAATTGCACTAATCTTCTTTGTGATGTTGATTAGTCAAAGCTCATACCCACCAAGCTTTAGGAGTTGCTTGGTAACAAGAATACATTCCTTAAGAAGGTATCTTAGACACAAAGGAGCGGAATCGTCTAAGTGACATTTGTCATTTGTAAAGACATTCCTAAGTGCATTCGAGTATGACTTTCTACTTATATCTAAATGATATTTGTTTAGTATATAAGTGTTATTTGCTAGGCTTTTATTTGAGTAGATTTTGTGTTTACACATGATTTACATGTAGCTCGTTAGGAAGCTTGCTCCTCACATACGTGTTATTTTTCTCGTCTATAGTCATAGTATATAGAGCTTATGCTTTATTTCTTCTAATAAAACAAAACACAATTTCAAAATTCCTCCTTCCCTATTAATAAACCCACTCGACGCCCACTTTTTCAATCCTCACTTTTTCAAATTTTCCAATTTCAAAAATTCCCTCTCATTCAAAAACTTCATCTTCCTCCTCATTCCATCTCTTCCTAAACCAAGAAGATCCGTCATCAACATGGTTTACATCGCACTCGTGCTCATCGCCCTAACACTCATCGCACTTGTGTTCCCTATGATGAAGTTCACATACGGAGACATTTACTTTGTGTTGTTAATCTATATTGGGGTCATTTACCCAATCCTTTGTATCATCCTTAGCATTGAAATGCAATATTATTGATAATCTATTTTATCTAGGATGTTTGTGTTATTATGTGTGTTTCATTTCTTTTGATCTATATGTGTTATATTCTTCCGTGATACATTAGGTGTCATGTATGCATGCTAAAAGAAAATGTAGGATAAAACATACTTCATGGCACAATAACCGTAAACCTATGTTTTTATTAAAAGCGGTTACATTACTACTGATCCACGGATCTCGGAAGTTACACTAGCCGGATCCCTTTTGAAAAGGAACCGTGGGATCCGTCCTCTCGAAAAACAGTTTTCATGCAAGATTAAAACCACTATCTTTCTAAAAGTAATAATCCACTAGAGTTTCAAAACCATGAGTTAGCTAAATACTAATTGTTAATAGAATATCTAGTAAAACGTTAGATTACTATAGGTTGACCATAAACGTCTTCCCTTATTAACCCATCACTTCTATAGGTTCAACTATGACGCATGAATACGAGTTTGATTTTTCACTCACTAGCGTCTACACCCGAACATTTCCTTGAGCCCAACACACCGCAATCATGTCCGTGGGTTCAATAATCTCGAAACCGTCACTTCCATGAAGGACGTGTTGTAGACACCTCTCTACAATTCAAGAAGGTATCAATACCTCCTTCCGAGCCATAGGACTAGAATGTCTTCTTGAAATCAACGAAAAGATATGTCCAAGGTTCATAATGGAATTCTTCCGTCAAGTCGAACTCGTTCGTAACGAGGATCGCTCTCTATCTCTTTGGTTTTATATCAAAACCAAAATTCACTTTAAGCCTTGGGCATCTTGCTCACATCCTCCGAATTCCAAACCATGGACAATGTGCCTTCACCAAGATTGGTCTCTTGATTCTCTCTTCAACTTTCGTGAAGAAAATAGTCCATATTGTTCACACATACCTCTCCGAAGATTTAACGTGCATGATATGCAAACCTCGACCATATTACTCCAATCCAAACATTATCCATACACGGATATCCGAGAAGAGTATAAGCCTGTTGCTCTCATTCTACGTGAAAATGTTTGGAGTCTTAGGGGAAATCGAGATATTCTTCCTGCTTGTTGTGCTCACATGTTGTACTGTTTGCTAACACAACAACCATACAATCTCGCCTACTTCTTCGCAAGGCGAATTGCAAATCTTCAAGGCTCCAAGAATAAACTCATCCCTTAT